>JAYWMT010000194.1:0-290533 GCA_039090855.1 Macrothele yani | reverse complement strand
CCATATACCCCAATTTGTGTGAAAATTGCAGCACCAAGAAAGAACTGTACTATTCAAATGATATTTATGCTCTCGGTTTCCTCATGTTGCAGGAGATAGCTGATTGCATTTTTGTACGGTTATACGTATTTTTTCACTTCAAAATAAAGTGTTGACGAAGCCTCCTCGGGCAACAATAACAGCATCTGCACGAAGTGGCAATAAATGGAAGAGATTTTCGATATCGTACAAGGAATAACATGGCGCGATGATTTTATGCTGGATCATGGTTCATTCATGACGACTGGCAGAGGCGCTTACGACACGGACCGGTAGCTTGGCTATGCTGTACCTCGCGTCTTCTGTCGGCGGCGACATATGTGGTGAACATGCAGGCCTGGAAGAACAAGCGGTATCTACCGGACATGGAAAGTGTCGTGGACATTCTGATCAACATGTGGCCACGATCGTTGTCCTGTTGGAATATAACGCCGGAACGACTCGGTAAAGAAAGGTATTAGCCCACCTCTGTCTATAAAACGTTCCTGATGCCTTTCGCTGACTGTTGAGGATTCTATCAAATCCTATCAAGCGAGAACAGGAATTGAACCCACTTGGCGCTCTAAACCATGACGCTTGGTGTTGGGCCGGTGGGACGCCACAAAATGCAGTTCACCATGATGTCGTCGAGCACGTATGCTACAATCATGGTGCATCAAGTTGAACCGTGACTCGTGAAAGAACACGGCGCAAAATGGACTACAGTTCTCTGTTAAGAAGAGGATGTCAAACTGTACTGGAGGACAAAGCCTTATCTGTCACAGTTTCTCCACTGCTGCTCTAACACCGTGGATGTCGCTGTGCAATCGGTCACTGCCATATGGTAGGTGTGTCTGTCATCTGGTTCAGTTTTGCAGTTTGCAGTCTCATGTACCGGATTTCTATATGCGTCTGATGTCTGACATCTGTCACATTGATGCCACGTTTATCACTGTACTAGCATTTCGTCCCGTACAAGTGGCAATTGTGCAAAAGGAAAACCCAACTTCCATCATCCCAACAATCCTTCTCTATTCACAAAAGTCCGTCAGAGTGATCATAATGCAAACTTCTGCGAACTGATGGTATACATGCTATTTTCCAATTCACAACGAAACATCGCTGTCAAAAGAAAAAGAAAAACAAAAATGTGAAAATCAGAACACAAAGAAAGCGTAAAAGTAGCAATTAACAATCTCTGATTATGTTAGATGGTGAACAAATTAGCATTAGAATGGCGAAGGCCTCGTCGTTTCACTAAATTCACCTCTATTGTTTTTGTGCTGTTGTTTCTTCAGGAGAAAGTGTCTTACTCATGTTTGCTCATTTAAAATGAATTTCTGAATAATGCGGAATCAATTGCTGTGATGGAACAAATGTTGCAAACCGCGTTTCAGCGAAGTGCTTCAATCAATAAGCGAAGTTTGCAAAAAGTGCTGACACCATTTCGCATGAGAATTTCTTTACTAAAGAATACGCAAGAATGTGTTAAAGAATTCAAACTGCATACCCAGCGCCAAAGATTCCCTCATGCCCGTGTCTTAGTCCAACTTCCAAGTGGTGCACCCTGCGATATGTCCTGGCTTTGAAATTTCGTTTCATGGTGAGTTCGTTGTAATAAACGACTATTTTTTTCATAATGACTACATCCTTTGGGTGCGCTAGAAATTCTTTCGTTCCTCTGTAATAACTCTGTTTAATCTCTTTTATCATATGTTGCTGTATTACTCACACCACCCTTAAATGCTGTATCAAGTGATATGCTGTGGGAAAACAGACTTCATTATGTCATCATCGTTTGATTTAAATACGTCAAAGAGGGCAGGAGGGACGAACAAAGTTCCTTAACAACATATTCATCTTTTCTCTCGATAATGAATTTCGTTGTTCTGCGCTAGTTCGAATAAACCTACTTGGCTCAGAATAAAACCTCAGGTGCACATTATTTGTTGTTATCTCATTGGGTCGCGCTGAAGTGGCGGAAGACAATTAGATAACAGATAAACATAAAACAAGTTTGAATTGCTTGTAGAAACAGTTGTAACGGAGAGATGTTTAGGAGATATTAGGGTGTTGATTATATGAAGACGTCGTGTGGGTCCCAGTTGAAAAACCGTCCTTTTTTATAGCTAGGTAAGGTATTTGGGCATGGGACTTTTACGGGAGGGTTTTATGAATTCCTGGCATGGCTACTTCAAACGAAGTAGGCTGCCCTGGTGTACGCAGTGGTCTAAGGCGTTGGCCTCTGATCATTCGTCCGTAAGGGGTACGGGTTCGAATCCCGGTCAGGGCATGGATGTTGTGGTTTTGTTCCTTTACGGCACTGGCGGCTCTCTCCCTTCCTCTGGAACCAGTGACCCTAAATTAGGGACGGGTGACTGCTTATAGCCCATTGTTAGATTAAGCTCACGGTGCATTCGTTAAACACTCCAATCAAAAAAAAAAAACAACAAAAAAAAAAAAACCCAGTAGTCGTCAATGTGACAGTTCTTCTATGTCACGTTTAAATCAACTGATCTTATAGCAGGTCACAAAATCAAATGATTTATTCGCCAAACAGACACTTTCCCACTTACGAAGAAACAAAAGTCTTTCTCTGTTATAATAAACTTGTTTTCTAGTGAGGGACACGATAAGCTTTCTCTAAAGGTCCTTTTAATTGACACAGACATAATAGCGTCACGAAACGAGATTCTCACGTACGCATCCTCTTTCACAGCGGCCAATAGATGGCAGCAGGTCAGCGCTGCCTCTTAAATGCGTGTAGAAAGTGCCAGAGTTGGAAGTTAATAACCACAGTTCTCAGTTACTTCTACGTAATGGTGTTATATGCAGACAAGTAAAAGCCAAGCTTATTCTACACACTTAGTGGAAAAACTGTTAATGTAGAGACAGGTGATATATTTGACTTTCTGAAGATAAGAATATACACTTTCGAATTAGGAATTAAAATGATTGTTTCTTTTTATTGGAGGTTTAACGACCACCGTGAGGCAAACTCAATGGGCTATAAGCAGTTGCCCGTCCCTAATTTAGGGTCACTGGTTTCAGGGGAAAGGGAGAGAGCCCGTGCCGTGCAGACAAACTCCGCTAACATCGCCTCACAGGGATTCGAGGGCCCCCGGACCCGTGTTGGACGAATGATCAAAAGGCCATCAGCTTAGAGCCACTGCACCACTACTGGGGCCGCTCAGCATACATCCTATCCTTTGTGTAACCTAGGTATTTTACTTAACCAGATGCCAGGATGGAACTACATAGGAGAATGATTTTTCCATGAAATATTACTTTGGAATGAATTTATGTAATACCGTCCCAAAAATATGTAGCTTTAGATATAAGACTGAATTTATCTATCAAAGGGCTGTTACAAATATGTGTGCATTGGTGACCGTAGTCATGCAAAGCAATCTAAATAATAATGAAAATTCTTTGGTTACCAGTAGTTGACAGCTTATGGGGTATACCTTGTATCATTAAGTCGGTGATAAAATTTAGAAATGCCAGTTTGCCTTCAATCGTATGGATACAGAATTTAGCAAGTTCTGTTAACCCAGTCATAAATTGTAGTTTAACAGGCTAGCAAAATGTTTACCATTCAAGTTGCCTAGTGATTTGAGCACCTATCAGAAATTCTTGTGTTGTGTATTGAATCTAGATTTAAATAGTTGTTTTCACATTATAGAAAAGGAACTCAGAAGAATCAAGACAGATAAATCTGATTTATTTTTGATCCAAGTAAAGTAATTGATTTTTGATACAGTTCTGGAAAAAGTTTTTTGCGAAAATCAGTGATTGTACAATAGAAGTTGAGATGTTTTTTATCAGTTGGCCTATTTTGATGCATGAGAAATCGCTTCTTCAGCTGAACGTGTAGAGTTGAATTTTTTTTCCATTGGAAGTATAGGGAACAAAAAAATCACTAGATATCCATCTTAAACAGTTTTTTATGCTCTTAAAAATCTCAGAAGGTTTACCTGCTATTTTGTTTCACTTGAATGGCACCTAAAGAGGAAAGCACTCTTGAGATATATATACAGTTTCAAATTCAAACATGTAAAAAGCTAACAATTAAAAGTGCGTAGAATTTTCCGTATTACCTCACTTAATCCTTGAAGCTTGGTATTGCTGTGCTTATTACTATTATTTTTCAATAAACACTCTTATATTAGGTTAAAATTAATTTGCCAAAGTAACCAAAAAGTTTTTAGCCTTTTTGTGGTCTCCTAGTGAATTTACCACGAGCTATGGTTCTGATTAGTCATTTAAAGGAGAATTGGAACTCCTGATTTTCAACCTGCGCAAATAGAGCAACTCAAATTATCCTTTCCGTTACGTAGTAATGGTGAATTCATGTTTGATGTTTAACATCTATCAAACGAGAGAAGAAATAGCTTGAAGAAATTCGGCTCTTGTAGCGTTATATTGACCCTAATACGTCGATGACGGAATTCATAAAAAAGATTTCGCTAACAAATATCGCACACGTGTATGCCAGCGAGAACTTTGTAACCAATCGGAGAGTTCGAAAAAGAGTTGCAGAGCACACTCATCCAGTCGCCAGCACCGATTTCGTTTTGTAAACGTAGTTGTGAATTCTCTGGCAGAGTAAATGATTGCTGTTTGTCTTTTAAAGAATACAAAAACAAACAAATAAACACTGAAAGCAAACATATCAGTCTATTTAAGTGTCATGCACCTTGGCGGAGTTGAGGTACACTGATCAACTAAAAGAAACTATTAAAAAATTAATGATAGCTTGGAGAGCGCTTCGAATTTCTATGAAATGCGATGTATGTATCACTCCGCGGCGTTTGCCGCCGCGTTTGTTAGGTTTGAGATTGTGGCTTTTGGGATTTAAAACCACGGAATCTTAATTTTTAGTGAGCGATATAACTGGAAAGCTGTATATAAATAGGTAAGTACTTGCTTAAAAATACTATTTAATTCAATCCAGTTGAAAACAGAAGTCTTGCTACATAAACTATATACAATCGGACCCAAGGAAAATCCTTCTCAATCCAAATAAAAAGACGCTTTTGGTTAACGCGCAGTGAAAATCTCGCTTCTAAACCCAAACAAATTTGAAAAGAGTAGTTCATCTGAATATTAGAAACCATGCAAACAAAACAAACAACTGTAATTTGATTGTTGAAAGTCTGTTATTATATTGCCTGCACGCACGTAAGCGATCTTGTGCATTTCGTTGTGGAATTATTTATATGGCGTAATTGCACACGGAGCTTCACGACGGTGAACTTAACCAAGCCGACGACAAGTCGCACTTCGGATGTAGAGCCATTTAAAAAAAAAACAGATTCAAGTTGTTTGCTGTTTGACAAAAAAATGAGGGTCGAGGAGAAGAGAAAAATGACACCTATAAAGTCATAACACTGTGGGCCATATCTGTTACAATCCAAAAAACAAACTTTTTATGCAATAAGAGAGAAAAAATATCTCACTAGAACATTTTCCTGAAAATAGAAATGTTAAGAAAACTGAGCATGAAAAACTCTCTCTTTTTCACATAATTTGTTATTGGTTAACTTAGGGTGATTATTCTTTAATCGTTTGGATTTTTAAGCTTTTTTAAACTTTTACATTCACATCGACTTTAAATTTTGAAAAATATAATTTCTTGCGGACTACCAGGATCAGCAACACTTGTATTTGTGTTAGTGGCACTGGACATATATTTTCTTCATTCCAACGCTCTTTCATCTTATCGTGTTGTTGTTAATATTAGCCTTATTTACTTGCTTTGACAATAAGGAAATCAAAAGATTTCTGATAAATACGTATACATCTTTGAAGTTTGAAATTCCAAGTATTTGAAAATCTTTTTCCATCGCATTCGTTCTTTACATTTCTAGCCAACGTGTAATCCGTACAAGTTACGACGCTCGCCTGTGATCCTTCTTTGCTTCTTACATGACGTAAGTTTTCGGCAGCCAATAGCAGCCTGTGTCCAGAAATGCGCTCAAGATAAAGTGTTTTCTGAAACACTTTATCCGGTACACAAAATTTACTTCAGCACCCCTATTTGCACAGTAATTTGCCCAAGATTTCGAACACGAGGGAGGATGAATTTTTTGCGATGTGTGTATATAGCTGGTTGGGGAGAGGGGTTAGAGGGAGTAAGTGAGGGTGTCTGCAAAAGTAATGGTGTATTCTAGAGAGCCGCTTTAGTTTCAACTTTTTAAGTAATAGATTAGTAAATATGTACTTTAGCGTCCTAAATTATTTGGTCTGAAAAGAAATTTAACTGTGTGGGAAAAGTGCGACCGTACAATTTTTAAGCATGCGAAATATGGGGGAAAGGTGCCAAAAATATAGTATTTGTAGAGAACAGGAAAAGAATTTTGCCGAAGTATTTTACCTGGGAAATTACGATGGGTTTGGAAAAGCGCTACGCGCGGTGAGGCCTAGGGACGACGGAGCGACGGGCAGCATCAAGGTGTAGTCCGTTCACGGTGTATGAGAAGTCAGGTGAGTACGACTTTCCCGTGTTGTAAACAGTTTGAAAACGGATTGTTAATGTCACAGCTCGCCAGGGAGCGTTCAGGAGTTGTGGAGCCGATCGTTCACGGCAAACAATCATGGAATTATATGGGTGTTTATGATTTCATCATGTGCACCAAAAAATCTGTATTTATCTTGAGTATTTTTTATTTATTACTTTGTGTAATTATATTGGCGCATGGAGTTCCAGAAAACTGAAGTTTCTATGCAGAAAGGAGTAAAGTACGTCAACTCTGTTTTTACTTAACAGGAGATAAATTTATAGTGTAGATAAATGTCGCACTAGAATCTGTTCAGTTCTGTTTTAGGTAAGCGCGAAAGTGTTTCGTACCGCACTATAGGTTATCGGACAGGTTATGCACAGCATATGTAAGAACTTGTATCAACCTTTATTGACCCATTGCTGTAACATAAAGACACTACTATAAGTTGACGTTGGGGGTTGTAGCAAGGAGGTATGTATGGTAATGGCGGAGTTGTTATGAGGGCGGGCGAATGATTGTTGTTATAGGTAAATAAAAGTTTGTATGTTCCTCGAATGGAGTTCGTTACTGCTTAAAAGTAAGTTCGTATCTCTCATTAAGAGCTTAATATGTAACACCAACATAGTTTGGAAAAATCGCGAGGAAGCGATGATAGGATGTGAGGCATTTTCTCCATAGCTTTACAATGTTGAACAAATTTTACCGTTAAGAACATTAACCGTTATTTAAATGTAGGATCACAATTTTTATCCCTTGATATCAAATATGTTCATCGTACTATATGCACGCAGTTCGCGGGGGAAATCTCCGCCGAGGAAAAAGCAGCCATTTTTCCACGATGCACTTTCTCTGCAAGCATTATCGCCAGCACAGATGGAGGAAGCGCCTTATTCATATAGTATGATTAGAGTACAAAAAATAGAACAAATTGTACTTAAGATATATTGTTTATTACTAAATGAAAAACATCATATAGTGAATGATTTCTCGAGCTGAAGATTAATCAAAAATTATATTTTGCGAAAATTTCAGTGAAGTTTTCAAAATCAGCAGTTTCCGTTAACAATGCTTCTAATGACTTACACAAAAATTGATAATTCCATGTTCAAAAAACTGCTCCTCCGAATGTACAGCACGCATCTCATTTTACAAGAACAATTTTTTCACGATAAACCAAAGGGTCTATTCTCTATTGCCTCAGTAAAAATCTCAGCATCTTCTGCTCAAGAAATCGTCACGTTAGAGTAATCACTCTGTGGCCAAAAAATATATATATAATGCTTATTAGACGAATTCCATGTGATAGGCACAAAAGTGCATGTTTGCGAAGCGTTCCAGGTTTCTGTTTTTTTAATTCCAAGCAAAAACAGCATATTGGTAAAATGCGAATATTTCTGCTGCTTCCTCCGCATGAGAAAGCATTATTGGTTGTATCAAATCATCGGCCCACACGTTCGTCGCGCCATCTAGTGAAGCAAGTGACATTAACGGGCGATTTTTGTTTCCAGAGTCGTGTCACCTTACGTTATCATACACCGTGGAGTCCGGTGAATGGAAGCTTCGTTCAAAAAGGCAAGTAACGGTCGGAAGAATACAACAGGAAACGGTTGAGCAGTACGCAGTCATGAAGCGTGTTGTAGTGAATACGCTTTGAAGGAAAGGGGTCGGCTTTCACGCTGGCACCTTTTAGCATTGTAAGTGGTGTTAGTAGCTTTTTTCAACAGTGTTAGTGGCTCTTTCGGTAAAGTGCCGTGAGTCTCCATACTTAATTTCCGGATTTTGTCAGGGGCTTGAAATTTCTTTATCCGGCACAATACGACAAGAAGCTCTTGGCCTCCCTGACAGAGTATAGCTTTCCTGAATTGCAGCAGAAACTCCCTTCTATTTTCAAAAATATCCGTTTCAGGACTAAAAAAATGTGAGCTACGATGTACGAGAATAACAGCACAACTACTAAATGAAGTGCTTACAAGAAAGAAATCGGTAAATGTGTGCCACTTTAGCGTCCTAAATTATTTAGTTTCGGAAAAATTTCACTGTGTGGGGAAGGTGCGACGTTAAATTTTTTAAGCATGCTTTAAAATAATGGGAAAAGGCGCAGAAATACTGTAGTTTGAAGAGAACGTGAAATAATTTTTACTCGAAGTATTTACTTGCGAGTACGATGGTGTGTAGCAGTTTAAAGTGCGGGAGGCTTAAGCGATGCTAACGGCGACAATCGTCGAAGCTTCCGTGCCTCGGAAGGGACCATGCGTTCGTAGTGAATGCGCGATCGCGGAAGAATACAATAGAAGTGGGGTGTATTCTTCTGAAGGGTGTGATTGGTGGTGTAATCCTGCACAAGTCGAAGTAGTTTCCAAACCGTTTTCTTAATTTTTTGAGAAAGACATGTGCGGAATGTCGTTATTATTAGTTTCTCAATGTCTCCGAATAGAAAGAAATGAAGGAATATAAATATTTTCGTGTACGACAGAAGTGTTGAGTGAGAACGTTTTGGTTCTGGTTGAACCTCAAGTTTTGGGTTTGATTTCCGAAGATGTACAGGGGAAGTTGATTTCTTGCTAAATGTGTACTTTAGCTGTCCTAAATTATTTCATCGGAAAAAATATAACAGTGTAGGGAAAGTGCGACGTACAGTTTTTTTAAGGAGTTACAAAATACTGGGCGGAAAAGGTGCAAAAAATATAGTATTTTTAGATAAAAGGAAATAATTTTTCCGAAGTATTAACCTGTGAGTACGATGGTTTGCAGCAGTTGGTGCGGAAGGCTGAAGCGATGCTAACGGACACCACGTGAAAGTTCCGTGCGTCGGAACGGAGTACGAGTTGGTAGTGAATGCGCGGAATAATACAACAGGAGTGGGGTGTATTTTTCGGAAGAGTGTGATGCGTCGTGTAATCGTGCGCAAATAAAAGTAGTTCAAAGCGATTTTATTCATTTATGAGAAAGATATCTGCGTAACGTCATGATTATTAGTTTCACAATGTCTCAGAATGGAAAGAAATTAAGAAATGTTAATGAATTTAGGTACGACAGAAATTTGAGAAAGACGTTTTAGTTCCGGTTGAACTCAAAGTTTTGGTTATGGTTTGGAAGATGTGCAGGCCTATGTGATTTCTTCAAGCACTTCATTTGTAGCTCTGCTGTTATTCCATGCACCATAGCTCACATTTCTCCCTCGTGAGACGCATATTTTTCAAAATAAACGCTTTCCTTCAATTCAGATATCGTACTATGGCAGGGAGGCCTACAGCTTTTTGTATTGTGGCTGACAATAAAATTTTAAGCCCTGACGATATACGAGATGAAGTGTGGAGACTGACGATTTTGTACTTAGGCTTTCTCAAAATTACCCTTTAAAAAAACAACTTACAATGCTGCGTAAAACCGACCTCTTTCCTACCGCGTATTCCTACAAGACGCTTCGATGACTACGTACTGCTCAACCACTTCCTTCTGTATTCTTCCACCCGTTACTTGCCTTTCTCAACGAAGCTTCCATTCATCGGAATCCACCTTGACTCCGTCGTCCTAAGCATTCCGCGCGTTTTTTCTGAGTGCTAATACGACCAACTTTGTAAAGAAAAATATGTTTTGCGGAATAAAATGTTGAATAATGTAAATATCGATTTAAAGGCCAACAAAGTTTTTTTGCCTAGTTGACGGAACTACTTGACGCACTCAATATCTGAAGGCTAGCTACTGTTTCAACTATATTTATCAATTCATTAAACTGCGTAGTAAAACCATCCAAACCAACGAAGATGGTTATTGCCTAACGCTATTCGCATTGCGACTTAGAGATCTAAACTTACTTCCGCTGAGGAAAGTGTAACACACCTTTCCTAAGCTAAAGTAAGTTTAGAAAATCAGTTCAACTACATATTAAAGACCATCCAAACAAGCAACGAACGCTATTTGACTTTTTAAAAGTCTGATATAATTATACTCGTACACACCCTCGCGTTGTTTTGCATTTCGTAATGGAACCATTTATATCGGGTTCTGGAACACGGAGAGGTACGTTAAGAAATGTACATGCAGAAACCATCCAATCCGTAGCACACCGAAAACACAGTTGAAGGCTCTTGTATTCCTTCTCAGTTTGGAGTGGATGTATAGTAGTGTTGGCCAGATTCGGTCATTTACGCGATCCCCGGTGTATTTCTTGAGATAGTGGTTTCTAACGAGAGCCCGTGAACTTATATTTGGTGTTGTTTCGGACCATTTTTCACTGTGCACAGACATGGTAGATCAGTGTGCCCCCCTATTGTAACCTGCTAAGCTTAGAATTTCAACATCTAACAGTTACCGTCACGGTAGTTCCTCCAATTACCGACCGTTCGCTTCCACGAATGTAGCCGAAGATGTCGCAGTGTGCCCAAATGCGTTTTGCTCACTGACGCATTTCCAATAAATAATGCACCATGGCTATCTCATACGGATTCCCCGCAAGCCTGTGATTTACAACTAAGTGGCGTAAGGTGATCTAAATTCCGGTTTGATCCAAATCTAGATGTTTTTCATTAGCTATATACATATATTAATTGAAAAATATTCAGAGATGCCAGCACTTCTTACCATTTCCTCACCGGGGTCGCCTTAATTTTAAACTGAGCACTAAGTTTTCCTGAGATTAAAGAAAATTATAGAATCGGATAAGCACTACACTACTTCTGCCTCTTTCTCACAATTACTTTCTTTTTTAGATCAATTTCATATACAAAATTCTATGGAAAAGTAAACTCGTCCTAAAGCTGCGAGCCGAGAAAACAGTAAACTTCATTGCTTTCCAGAGTACCTAACTTCGGGAAGTTCGAGCTTCTGGTTTCTTCGGATCAAATCGTCTCTCTCCGAACAGCTAATCGCAGGCTTGCATCCGTATAAGACAGCTGTGGTGTATTTCTGGACATGCCTCACTAACAGTCTACAGTTACCCACGTACAATTTCAGTACAGTATTCCTTACTTTCCGCCCGGCGGCTAATAGGAAGAAGGATCTAGAAGTCCTAATGTATTATTACAAGGCATTTCGGGAGTACAAGTGCAGTAGAACTTCATAAATTCTATTTATAAAGAAATACATCTAATTGTTTTGTCCTGAAAGGGAATTTGCAGCATCTACTTTGGCATAGCATTCTTTACTTGTCTGTCCGACGGCGCCTATTTGGAAGAAGGAAATAAAGGTCTTGATAGTAAAGCATTACACAGTATTTTACTAGTACAAGTTTTATAGAACTCCACTAATACCTTTTGGAAAATAACAGTTCGCATTAATTTCTCAAAAGAACATACGTACCTCTTACTTCGATATAAAATTCTTTATTTTCCGCCCGGTAGCCCCTCATTGGAAGAAGCATCAAAGTACCCCCTTACCGTAGCATTTCCCAGGTTTTCTCCTGTGCACGCGTTATAGAACACCATAAATGGTATTTATAAAGTAAAACATCTAATCTTTTTCTTCCCAAAAGGAAAATTCGTACCATTCACTTCTGTATACCTTTCGTTATTTCCCACCAGACGGCCCCTAATTTTAAAAAGTATCAAAAGGTTCCGATAATATAGCATTTCACAGTTTTTCTCCTGTGCACTTGTCATGGAACTCCACAAATTGTATTTATAATATAATACAGGGTGCTTACAAATGATTGGAGCGGTTTCACTAAATTATTGTAAGTATATAATTTGACATATGTTCACGAAACTTTACAATTACATATAACAATGTACAAAGTTGTTTTGGGCAAAAAACAGGTGATCGGTATGCGCCCCTTGAGGGGATTCTGCAAACATCAACTCTGTAATCAAGTTCCTCCCACACGCGAGTTAGCATGTCTCTATCAATGTGAGCAAAGGCATTGATGATGCGAGCCCGCAGCTCTGGTAGATTGGCTGGTAAAGGCGACACAAACACCGAATCTGTCACATAACCTTACACGAAAAAATCGCATGGGTTAAGTCGGGGGAGCTTGGAGGCCATAACAGTTAGTGATCATTATTCCCAGCACGACCGATCAATCGCTTTCGCAATCTGGCGTTCAATAATTCACAAACATCGCGATGCAAATGGGGCGGAGCGCCATCCTGTTGGTAGGCGAAGTCCACATTGTCGGTTTCCAACTGCGGCATGAGCCAGTGTTCCAAAATGTCCAGATACACGTGTCCGGTAACGGTCTTTTCGCAGAAGAAAAAGGGGCCGTAAACTTTAAATTTTGAGACCACACAGGAAACATTGATTTTTTGAAAATCCCGAATGTGCTCCGCAAAGGCGGGGGGTGGGGGTCTGTGCCCCAGATTCGCACATTGTGCCTATTCACTTTGCCACTAACAAAAAATGTTGCTTCATCACTGAAGACAAGTTTATCAGAAAACGCATCGTCTTCTTCCATAAAACTTTCAAATCGCAAAAACTCTAAGTGACTCACTTTGTCATCGGGCTTCAGGGCTTGTAGCAATTGCAAGCGGTACGGTTGCTGTTTCAATCGTTTGCGTAAGATCTTCTATACGGTCGATCGTGGAATATCCAGTTCTCTACAAGCTGTGCGCGTCGACTTCTGTGGGCTACGCACGAGAAACTTGACCGCACGAGTTCCACGGTTTCTTCAGGCACTCATGAACGACCCGTTGATTTCCCTTTACACAGGCATCCTGTCGCTTAAAAGTGTTCATACCATCGCCGAATGGAGTTGGCGCTGGGTGGAGTTTTCCTAAATTTCGTTCCAACGTGTCTTTGTACTGTTGTCACAGATTGACCAGCATGAAATTCGAGGACAGCAAACGCTTTCTCGCTGTTTGAAGCTATCTTACCGGCTATAAGACAAAGTACTGCCCTCTTGTGGCTGCTAGCTGCGACCAAAGTAAACTTTGAGCAATGCGTGCCTGACAACATCCAACTCGAGCAGCATATCGCTAGTATTACAGCCACAAAAATCACGTAACCGCTCCAATCATTTGTAGACACCCTGCATATCTCCCTGTCAGCTCAAAAGGACGCGCTTAGCACCAACTTAGTTATAGCATTCCTCACTTTCAGCCGGACGGCCCGTAATTCGAAGAAGGATTAAACATTCCCCATAATATAGTATTTCAGTGTTTCGCCTGTATACCTGTCATCGAACACTACATAGAGTATTTATATTATAATACATCTCATTATCTTACGGAAAGAACATTCCTGGCACCAACTTAGGAATAGCATTCCTCGCGTTCAGCCCAACGGCCCATAATATCAAGAAAGATCTACAGGTTCTTGTAACGGAGCATTATACAGAATTTCAACAGTGCAGTTATAGAACTTGGTAAATATTTTTATAAACTAATGCATCTCATTTCTTTCGCTACAGGAAGTTCGTACCACCTACTTCTGCATGGCATTTTTTACATACTGTCCACCGGCCCCTAATTGGAAGAAGGATAAGAAGGTTCTCATAACAGGGTATTTCGGTATTTTGCCTGTACACATGTTACAGGACACCATAAAGATTACATATAACATAATCGTCATCATTATCATTGTCCACCATTATCAATCCACTGCTGCATGAAAGGTCTCCAAGTTTCTTCCACAACTGTCTGTCTTCAGCCAGTCACCTTATTTGTTCTCCCGCCGGCTTTCGAATATTATATGATACATCTCATTCGCTTTCGCACAGAACGTTCATAGAACCAATTTCTGTGAACCTTTCGTCATTTTCCACCCAACGACTTTTGGCCGAAAAAAGGCTTTTACAGTTCCTAATAATCAGAACTTCACCTAATCTCGCGCATGCACGTGCTACAGAACTCCATAAATATTATTTATAATTTAACGCATTGCGGTATCTTTCCAAAAGGACGTTCTTAGCAGCAACTTTGGAAAAGCTTTAACCACTTTCCTCCTAACGGCTTTTGATCAGAAGAAGGCTCAAAAACTTCGTGTTAAAGAGAATTTCACTGTCTATGCACGTCTTATATAAATAAATAAATACATTTTAATAATTTTCCATAAATATTATTTACAATTTATTGCATCGTATTATCTTGCTAAAACGACGCTCGTAGCCCAACTTTGGTAAAGCAGTCATTTTCCGCCCAACGGCCCTTGATCGGAAGAACGCGTTAAAAGTTCACAGCAATGAGAATTTCAGAGCATTTCGTGTATGCACGTGTTATAGAAATTCATGAGTATTATTCTGAACTTAATGTACGACAATATCTTGGCAAAAAATGGCGTTCGTAGGATCAACTTCGGTAAAGCGTTCGTCACTTTAAGCCCAACGGCATTTCATCGGAAGAACGCTGTAAAAGTTCCATATAATGAACAT
The DNA here is from genome assembly GCA_039090855.1 of Macrothele yani. Taxonomy (NCBI): domain Eukaryota; kingdom Metazoa; phylum Arthropoda; class Arachnida; order Araneae; family Macrothelidae; genus Macrothele; species Macrothele yani. The sequence goes on along the minus strand of JAYWMT010000194.1, from coordinate 275,707 downwards.
TTCATAGTATCTAGTGTACGCACATATTATAGAACTCCATAAATATTATTTACAATTTAATGCATCGTGTTACCTTTCCAAAAGGACGTTCGTAGCTCCAACTTATCACTTTCCGCCCAGCGGCCTTCGATTGGAAGAAGGCTTTTAATATAACTGATAATGAGAATTTCACTGTCTATGCCCATCTTACATAAACCATAAATACATTTTATTGACTTTCCACGACGTCCGTAGTACAAATGTTGGTAAAGCATTCGTCACTTCACGTCCAACGCCCCTTCATCGGAAAAAGGCCCTAAATGTTCCTAATAATAAATATTACACAGTATCTAGCATATGCACATGTTATAGAACTCTGTAAATGTTATTTATAATTTAATTCATTGCGTTATCTTTCCAAAAGAACGTTCGCAGCACCAACTTCCGTAAAGGAGAATGAAATGCTATATTATGGGAACCTTTTGATACTTCTTTAAAGTTGGGGCCGTCCGACAGGAAATAACGAAAGGTATACCGAAGTAGATGGCACAAATTTCCCTTTTGCGGGGAAAAATATATGTTTTACTTTATTATTGCTATTTATGGCGTTCTATAACACGTGTACAGGAGAAAACCTGTGAAATGCTACGTTATGATGATCTTTTTATACCAAAGAAATTGGTACGGACGTCCTTTAAAAAAATTAATGTGAACTGTTATTTTCCAAACAGTATTAGTGAAGGTCTATAACACTTGTACTTGCAAAATACTGTGCAATGCTTTACTATTAGGACCTTTATTTCTTTCTTCCAAATAGGGGCTGTCTAACAGAAACTAAAGCATGCTATTCCCTAGTAGGTGCTAGAAATTTCCCTTTCGGGAGAAAACAATTAGATATTTTTTATAAATAGATTTTATGAAGTTCTACCGCACTTGCACTCGCGAAATGCCTTGTAATAATCCATTAGGACCTCTAGATCCTTCTTCCTATTAGGGGCCGCAGGGCAGAAAATAAGGAATGATGTACTGAAATTGTACGTGTGTTACTGCAGACCGTCAGTGAGCAAAATAAATTCGGGAACGCTGAAACATCTATCGGATATGAAACGAGCATTAGGCAAATATGTCACTGGTGAGCTGCTCATTTACTCACCAGATGGCGCAACATTCGCAAGAGCGAACCGCCAGTAATCGGAAGAAGTACGGAGAAATGTTTGACGCGACGAACTGAATGCAAGGCCGGATTGACCCGCCGGGACATTTACAGGGGGACTCACTCGATAAATGGCCTACTATTTCACTTATTCTCTTTGTCTGGATTTTTTGAAAAGAACGAATAATTATCTTGATGATTTTGAATAAGAATTGTTACTGGTAAATGTGTAGATCAGCGTCCTAAATTATTTCCTCGGAAAAATATTAGTACCTGGAAAAAGTGAGAAGTACAGTTTTTAAAGTATGGAAATAAATGGCAAATGGTGCAGAAATTTCATATTTGAAATGCGTTTTAAAGATTTTTATCGTAATATTGACCTGTAATTGCGGTGTTGTGAAGAGAAACTGCAGTAAGTCTAACGCATAGCTCCGGCGACGATGTGAAGCTTTGGTCTGTTAAAAGGAAGGTTTCTTGCTGTACCGAAATGACGGGCGGAATAGTACATGAGCAATAAGTTACGTTTGGCAAGAGAACGATAAATGGTATACTCATACGCTACAAAAAATAGGTCCACATTATCCACTCTTTATTTTGTTGTATATTCTACGTTGTTGGCAGGAAAAACCAGATAAAACCTCTTTCATTTGCAAAATATACGTATCAGTGAGATATAAACTGACCTGCGAACAAGGTATTAACAGGAGAACTAAAAGTGTAGTGGCACAGCAAATCAGCTACGAATGGAAGCTATTCAAAGCAGAACGGAAAGTTATACTTCTCCAGTTTTCTGTACAACATAGAAAAGTATATTCGTACTTTCTATTTCGAATCAGGAAATTATATGTGAAAGAACGAAAAATGTTTCAACATCTGCTATAAAAACAATGACAAAACATAAACGAACTGTATTTTGTAGCGTATGAATACAACATGGTTCGCTCTTCGGGCAAAAAGGTACGCGCTTGGACTTGTAGTCGTTCGCGTTTGAATTATACACAGCAGTGAATCTTCCTTTCAACTAAGCAAATCTGCACATCGTCACCGTAGCGATGTGTTAGGCTTATCGCAGCGTCTCTTCACAGCAACGCACTTACAGGTCAATATTACGGTAAAAATCTTTAAAACACATTTCAAATATGAAATTTCGGCACCATTTGCCATTAATTTCCATACTCTAAAATTTGTACGTCGCACTTTTTCCATGTACTAACATTTTTCCGACGAAATAATTTGGGACGCTATTCTGCACATTTACCTCGTTAACTTCATTTAAGCTCTATATTATCTGTCTAAAACGTTATTGTCTTAAATTTATTTTCTATACATGCGTTGGTCTTTTTGCTTTACAATGACAAAAAAACATTATCTACACTTCAGCAAAAAAATTGCCACCAAACCTTTATAAATATATTAAGCTAACTACGGTTATGCTTAGGTCATTGGACTTTGAGCAAAAGGGGCATTGGTAAGCTCTATCCGCCTTTAGTAATTTTGAAGGAGGCACTAGAAACAATTTTGATGGCCCACCATCCCTACATCGTTATCCACGTATAGACAGAGCACGAAGCGTTTCTTCGGCGCAGGTGCCACCTACATTTAGAGTAAAAAAAAACAACGATATTTGGTGACCCTTGGAACATCGCTAGCGCTCCCTCTAGTGAGTACGGGCGTGGCGAACCCGAGATACCTGGTGCAGGACCATGCCTTACTTCGTTTAATATGTCTGTTTTATTATCTGTAGACTGGTCCCTACTCTTCTTTCTGCTTACTCTTCGTTGTTCCTTGCTCGTTCCCCCAACATTAGGCTCTCAGAGTTTCCGGTGGCTGGCGGTCAATCTTTCCTATTCAACTTTTTTTCTTCTTCTTCTTAAGCAGTGGGAATCTACCTCCTCTCGCAGCGGGCAGTAGCTATAAAATGTATCCGCCAACCCGTCTGGTCAGCGTTCGGGATTAGACCGATTTACCCCCCAACTGAAATGAAACGAAAGGAAATGGAAATCAAAGTGGAGATCCGCTGAACATGATGGAAGACTGAAAGATGGACACGATTAATAACAGAATGGCAATCAAGAGATGGAAAGAGACGAATCAGGCGCCAGAGAACAAGATGCAGATATGACATTCAGAAATTTAGAGGTGCTAAATGGTGGACTGAGGCTAAGGATCGAGGAAGTTGGAAAAAAGGCTGCGGGAAGCTGCAGTGGGTGTCAACAGGCTAAGAAAAAGAAAAAACAACGACTTACCGGGATCAAAACGTTTGTTCATAAGTCAAAATAATGGATAAACTTAAAAAAGGTGTCTACGCAAGGAGGTGGTACGTATGGATTCTGTTTCTTGGGCCGCGGATGGCCTACTGGTCAACGTTCGTGACTGCCACGGAGAAACTTAGGTTCGATCCCAGACAGGTACGGACGCTCGAACCACTAAATATCCACCGTGCGTCAGATGGGCACCTTAAGCCATCACACCCCGGGTACTTGCCGCCCGGTAATAAATAAGGGCGTCTTCCTCTCCCTTTCTACCTCGCTTCCGTGTGACTTTCCTATCGGGCTCTGTAGCAAAAATCTCCTTGTTTCCTATTTCTAAGGGTTGTTTAAGACCTGGGGTCAGACCCTTTCTTCCTAAAATCCTCTACATATGACCTGATCTTATCTGGATTCCGTTTCTCAGTAGACGATCAGTGACCAAATTAGTATAATTATCTGGTACAACACAACATGGTTTGATATGCTAGTCTTCCCTGGATTTTTAAAGTTCTTTCACCCTTAAATTGCTGCTAAAATTTGTTCGGAACGGAATAAGTTTTATAATGCATATTTCAACAATTGTATTTCATCCGAGAGTAAATATAATTTTTTAATCAGTTAGTAAGGTATTCCAAATTTATAAAAAAAAATATGAGGTGCTCCTAATTAGGTACTTGTATTTTTCGGCGAAAAGAAATTGGACAGCAAATGTCGTGAGTCAGGGCATCCTGGCTCGGTGCGCTTAACAAGGAACACGAGGCAAGAAGCAGAAAGTCCGGTAGAATGATTTCCCTTAACGCTGTGTGAAAATATAGGCAAAGTAAGAATCGTATTCGCCCCATAAGCTGCCGTTTAGCCAATTGTTGTCGTTATTCAAAGGGCAAACACGGAATCTGTGTTTCGGCGGAGCTATTAGGAAAGTTCTAAAACATTGATAGATTTTTGCAACATCTATTCCAGAGGAAGAAAACCGAGTTGGATTATTATACAATTGTTAATCGTTTAAATTAGGTTAGCGATAAAATATTATTCGAGAGATGTGCATGAATTTAAAAAAAGACATTTAAAACACGAAACAAAATTGACAGCACGGCTGTTGATTTTCAACTGGCTAGTGAGATTTTATATGGGGAGGGAGATTTCTGATGATATAAGGAAAAGAAGGAGGAACATTTCTGATGATCGGAACAATGCTAAAAATGATCCTACTACATAAAAAAGGGACATTTTTTTAAATGTTCACTAAGGTTCTATCACATCGCTTGAAGGAAACACTGGACGAGCTGAATTCAGGAGTGGCTACAGCACTATAGATCATATCCATGTACTAAAAGAACTAAATGAAAGAGCAAATGAGTATAAACTTCCATTATGTATGGCTTTTATTTATTAGGAAAAGGCTTTTGATTCCGTGAAACCATTCCCAGTTATAATGTCTGAAATCCTGCGGTACTGAAGATGCGTACATTATTGTGGTAAATGTGTAGATTAGCGCAATAAATTATTTCGTTGAAAAAATATTAGTTCCTGGAAAAAGTGCGATGTACAGATTTTAGAGTACAGAAATTAGTGGCAAATGGTGCAGAAACTTTATATTTTAAATACCTTTTAAAGATTTTTATCGTAATATTTACCTGCAAGTGCAAAGCTGTGAAGAGACACTGCGGTAAGCCTAACGCATAGCTACGGCGATGTTGTGAAGATTTGCTACACGTGCAAATCATGTACGGACGACTGCAAGTGCAACCGCGTACGTTAGTGCCAGGATAGCGAACTATGTTGTATTCATACGCTGCAGAATATAATTAGCTCATGTTTTGTTATTGTTTTTAAAGCAGACAATGAAAAATGTTTCATTCCTTCGCATGTGATTCTCTGACTCGAAATAAAAAGTACGAATATGCCTTTCTATGTTGTACAAAAAAGTAAGGAAGTATAACTTTTTGTTCTGCTTTGAATGGCTTCCATTCGTAGCTCACTTGCTTTGCCACTGCTGTTTTGGTTCTCCTGTTAATACCTTGTTCACAAGTCAGTTTCTCTGTCACTGTTAGGTAACTTTTGCAAATCAAAGAGGTGCTATCGGGTTTTTCCTGCCACCAACATACAGGATACAACAAAATAAAGGGTAGATAATGTAGACATATTTTCTGTCGCGCATCACTACAACATTTATCGCTCTCCTGCCAACAACATAACTGCTTTTTCTTGTACTCTTCCGCTCGTCATTTTGGTACAGCAACGAACCTTCCTTTTAACAGAACAAACGTTCACATCATCGTCGGAGCGATGCGTTAGGCCTACTACAGTTTCTCTTCACAACACCACACTTACAGGTAAATATTACGATCAAAATCTTTCAAAGACATTTCAGATATGAAATTTCTGCACCATGTGCTATTACTTTTCATACTCTAAAATATATACGTCCCACTTTTTACAGATACTAATTATTTTCCGACGAAATAATTTAGGACGCTAATCTACATAGACTGTTCGAGGATACAACTATTTAAAAAATTGGAAAGGGAGTGAGACAAGGTGACTCCATATCTCCCAAGCACTTCAATGCCACATTGCAGTACTTTTGAATCACTGAACTGGAAAGACAAGAGAATAATAATTGATGTAGATTATTTAACCCACCTTCGTTTTGCTGACGACATAGTCATTTTTTAAAGTGCCTCCTAGGAGAAACATAGGACGGTCGAGGAACTTTCTGATAAGAGTAAATAAGTGAGCTTTAAAATGAACTTACAGAAAACGAAATTGGTGTACAATGCTTTTAAAAGAATTGTGCATTTAGCTGTTGAAAAGGCAAATTTAGGAGCAACCGATGCTTACATTTGCCTTGGACAACACATATCAAATAATGGTCACGCCTATGAAAAAATTAATAGGCGTGTAAAGCTTGGCTGGAGAACATTTTGAAGAAACAGTGCAATTTTCAAGAGCAATTTACTATTTTGTCTTAAGAGAAAAGTGTTTATTTAATAACTGCATCCTTCTAGTTCTTACTTATGGGTCAAAGACGTGGTCCTTAACTGAAAGAGACATTCAGAGACTGCGGACAAATTAAAGAGGCGAGAAGAGATGCATGCCTGGTGTAACCAAGGAAATTAGGAAGAGATATTCATGATCAAGAAAATGACATTTGATGATATCAAAATAAAGACCCTCAGGTGGCAACGGGCAGGACACGTTGCTACAAGAACCCACCCCAGTTGGACAAATGAAGTGTTTAACTGAATACTAAGGAAGAGAAAAAGGTGCAGATAAAGGCCGCATGCGAGATGGACAGATGGAAATCGAAGCATGCAGGAGCCACATGAAAGAGAACGACTCAGGGCAGAGTTGTGGAACAGACCTTCATTCAGCAGGGGACAATGGTTTTTTAGGATGATAATAGAGATGTATATAACAATAGATGTTAAAAAGCAAATATACCCATTCCTGATTTTATAACATGTACTCATTTAGTAAGAAATTTTAAAATAGCGCTGTAAAAAAAAAAGGAATTGAAACAATCCGCGGAAAATTAGAAAACTTACAATTTAAAGATTTTTATAGCTTATGTTGTTATGAATGTCTTGACGGATTCACCGCACCCACTAGTAATTTTCAATAGGTACCTGATCACGAAACACCCACATAGTAGGCGCCAATGGCTGCAAATATACAGTGAGATGACAATTTATTGGGTGCACCTTCCCTCGCCACATAAAAGGCTCATTCCAACACGTAGGACGACATGTAAACATGGTGTGCGATGCAAGTGAGGCAACCCAAGCATCAGGTAACGCTTTACTGAGTATCAGAATGAGAAAAACGAATGATATGGGGGACTTTGAATGTGAGTAATATTTGGCGCCAAACGCGTCAGTTCTAGGAATCTCCAAAACACCGCCCCGGTGGCGCAGTGGACTAAGAGATGGCTTCTGATCATTCGTCCTAGATGGATATGGGTTCGGATCCCGGTGAGGCATAGACGTTGTTTTCGTCTTACGGTGCTGGTTCTGTCGCATCCCTGGAACCAGTGGCCCTAAATTAGGAACGGGCGACTGCTTATAACCAACTGAGTTGGCCACGGTGGTCATTAAACCTCCAATAAAAAAATTCTCCAAAACGGCAGCCCATCTGGGCTTTTCAAGCTAGCAAATGTTTATCATGAACAGTTCAATACGCAAAAAACTTCCAGTAGTTGGCGATACGGTGGAAGAAACAGTTGGTGAATCAGCGTGTTCAAAGGAGTCTGGTGAGAATCGTACAAGCCTACAGACGGGACAGAACACTGTGAATCATTGCAGAATTCAACACTAGTGTGCAACGATCATCTCCGAAAGCGTCCACGTTTCGGACCATGTCGCAAATGGGATAAAACAGCCGACAACTAGGTAGCCAATATCTTTTGATCCCTCCGATCCAGCACCTGCTTTTGTTGTCCACAGGGTTGCCGAACGTTTGTTGCTGAAAGTTGTTTTTATTGGGGTTTAACGACCACTATGTGCATAACAACGAGCTATCAGCAGTCAACAGTCCTTAATTTAAGGCCACAGGTTCCAGGGAAGGGAGAGATCCAATACCACATGACAAACACAACATCCATGCCTCAATGGGATTTGAACCCGGACCCATCATCTTGAACGAATGGTTATAAGCCAGCGCTTAGACCACTGCGCAACTTGGGGGCCATACTGGAATTGGCCCCCTTCCTGAAATTATTGAGTTCCAACGCCCATGCATCTCAGTGTACATTAATTGCGAGAGTTTGCTTCGGGATACTTCGAATTATATATCTTAAGTTTTTGCCTCGTGAAGAGAAATTCTTAGTATGTAGCGCTGCTGTTAACTTAACAGAAAAAAAGGAAAAATAAATTTAATTACAAAAATCTAGACTTTTAAGGAAAATGTTCGATTTTGCTGTACCAATAAAAAAAATGCCAATAAAAAATAATTGTATTTGAGCGTACATACAATGGAATATATAATTTTGTTAGACTATTGTGTCCACAGCACCAGAACAAATTTATTAGAAGAAATTAATCACCAGTTCAGCAGTATTCATTGTTCCCGGGTTCTAAATCTGCCTAACACGAAGGCTTAAAAATGTTACTAGTCCTCCTATTCGAAATTGCCAAGAAAACTTTCTTGCGACTGCTAGTGCTTCATTACTTTGAAATATTTAAAGAAAAAAAAACACATTAATTACCCAATAGTAGAAATCACAGACGTTCCTCCTGACGAAGTTGTGCCACACGCACAGTTGGATTGAGGTAGACAAGAAATAAAAATATACTGTGATTCAAAGCTGATATGTTTTTTTAATAGTAACACAGCGATTAGCTTCAAGGTTAAACTACAAGAAGGAAATTTCTCTCTCCCAAGCGAAAGTGAGCATTCTAAGTTAGGAAATATTTCTTACAGGTTGATACTGCAGGAAATTTGCCAAGGAGGTGGCAGCTGCACGCAGTCCACGGAAAAGACTTTCTCGTTGGATGTGGCAGCTGTAAGGGTGACGTTACGGAGCAGAAAGGGTACCTGCACTGTGCTGTAATATCATTTGCTTGGTAGGTGTAGACAAGGAGTGAATGTAAAAGTCTCACCAAGCAGGTTTTTCTGTAGTCAGGAAAGGGAAACGTATGCCACAAGTCACGTGCCGAGCAACGCTGACAAGTAATATCGTTAGAACTTTTTCGTTGACTTTGTCGATCAAATATTTTACAACAGATCGGACGCCAACGCCCAGATGTTCAGAATTGTTACGCAGAAGTGCTAATGCATTAAGGCTTGATGTCAGATCACAGTGTTTGGTCGCCCTCATTCCAATAGAAAAGGCAACGGTTGATTTCACTGTCTTAAGCATGTAAAAACAGGTAGTCTCTATAGATAGGTCGTTCGCGAACAACGAATCAGCAAACTGAGTCATTGGCGAGCGAATCATTCCTGAAAAGGACCGATTCCGAAGAGTCGATTCCCAGAATGAATCAGTTAGATTATGTTTCACTAGACAACAAAATTTTACCACGGTGCAGCCGATTTCCAGAATGAATCAGTCAGTCAGAATTACGATTTACTAGACATGATAATTTTACCGCGGTGTAAATATTATTTTATTCATAAGTGTGCAAATGCAATAAATTACGTAAACGTTTCGAAACGAACTTATAAGAATATTGAGGGACAAATTTTCTGCAAGAATTAAAAACAAATGTACACATAAAAATAGCCCACTAAACCGGAAACTGTCAACGAACGAAAGGATTCCACTCAGAATCGATTCCCGAGCCGCAAATCGTTCTCCAAACACAAAGAATTTCCGACCGAAACGAACGAATCTGTCCGAACGAATAATTTCAGTGAGTCGAATCGACATAATAGGTCCTTTCAAAAAGAAACGGTTTGTGCCCACCTCTAGTAGTCTCTCGTGCCAAAGCTACGCTTATAGCTTCGGCAGTGATGTATTTAACGGCCGTATGAAGTCCGGGTTTCGCTCCAATGGATTTGTTTTTCTTTACCTGTAATATCAGATTGTTTTATGTAATCATTGAACGAATATTTTCCCCCTCTTAACAGGGCCGCGGTTGGCCTCGTGGGCAACTTTCGTGACTGCCGCGGAAAGGACCTCAGGTTCGATCCCAGACAGGTACAAACGCTCGATCCACTAAATATCCGCCGTGCGTCGGATAGGCACGTTGAATCGTCGGACCTCGGGTACTGGCTCCGCGGTAGTAAATAAGGGCCTCTTCCTCCCCCTTTCTACTTCGCTTCCGTGTCCCTTTCCTATCGGGCACGCTAGCCCAATTCTAGCTTCCTATTTCTAAGGGCTGTTTAAGACCTGGGGGCAGACACTCCCTTCCCAAAATCCTCTGCATAGGATCATTTTCCCCCTCTTAACACTATAATAATGCCGATTTCACACTGTTTTCCTTCTTTATAGTTCGTACGATTTATAAGCTTAACCTTCACTTTCATTAATGAATTGTGGTATACATTATGTTACACCAACAGAATTAAACATACAAAGGTACGTACAAAGGAAAGGAAATACACCTAAATATTTAAACAGAAATGCGGTCTCACGATTCCGTAATGGTGTAGTAACATAAGTCTTTGTCTCGCGGAGTTTTCGCCTGATAACGGGACGCTTTTTTTATTATTTTTAAGGGTTTAACAACCACCGTGAGCAAATCAATGGGCTATAAGCAATTTCCCTTCCCCAATTTTGGCCATTTTTTCCAGTGCCGTAAGACAAACACAACATCCATTCCTCACGGGATTTGAACCCGGCCACAACTCGGACGAATGATCATAAGCCACCGCTTGGATCCCTGCGCCACAAGGGCTGCGGGACGCTATAACAAGGTATCTTAAAATAGACGAGGGTAGGAAATACACTCATCGTCAAAAAATAGTTGCAGGCAGAAGGAAACAACCGACAGGAATGAAACTTGGTGGGCAGGTTTGACATCGTGAGACATGCAACTGATTCAAGTACCACGCTCGGTTGCACATGTGACGCAGGCAAAGTGGGGTCTTTGCGCTGTGACTGACGGGCTATAGAGGTCGTCCCGTTGCGCGTTCTTGCCATTCTGACTTATGCTGTTGTGTTGGTTGCATCCTTTGCAAGTGAAGTATGGCTTGGAGAAAAGTAAGAAAGCAATTAGAGCTGTTGGAAGATATCGAGAAGGGACCGCGTCGTCATGCTCCGGAAGGCGGGATGGTCTTATCACCGTATTGCGCACCATACCGGTCGTGCGGACATTACCATAGCATGCTGTTGGCTGTAGTGGATAGAACAAGGTACGCAGCAGCGACAGGAAGGGTGTAGAGACCTAGACGAACCACGGAGAGAGAGGACCGACGGGTTGTCCGACATGTGCGGAGTGACCCAACAACCACGATTGCGGATATTCAGCGAGCAGTGCTGTCCTCCATGCATCTTCCGATTAGTTACAGCACCACTGGCAGACGGCTGCACGACGTAGGATTACACGCACATAGATCGTTACGACGACTGCCCTTAACACCATTGCATTGTTTCCAAATACTGCAATGATGTCATGCCAGATTGTCATGGAGCCACGGAAAATGGCAGCGGGTGATCCTCAGGGACGAGTCTCACCTTTGTCTGCAGGAGACGACCACGGAATCCGTGTGTGGAGGCACCGTGGTCAGCGCCAAGTTGAACGGTTTGTTGTCGAGCGTCACACGTCCAGAAGGCCTGGTGTCATGGTGTGTGGGGGTTGCAATTGCCTACGATGCCAGATCACCTATGGTGCTCATTGCAGGTACTTTGACAGCCCAACGTTACGTTAATGAGGTCGTGCAACCAGTGGCCCTACCTTTTCTGAACGCTCACTCTGGTGCGATTTTCCAACAGGGCAAAGCTCATCCGCATACTACTGCTGTCTCGAGAGCTTGCCTTCAAGGCTCTGACTCTCTGCCATAGCCAGCCGATTCGCCAGACCTATCGCCGATTGAAAATGTGTGGGATGCTATCCACACTCTATCCCTACTGCACGATCTGCGGAATTGCGTGAGAAGATTCGAGCTGCATGGGTTGGCTTATCGTAGGATACCATCAGGAACCTGTACAACTCCATGCCGAGATGTGTGGTATACTGTGTGAGCAAACATGGCTGCCCGACGTCATATTACGACGCTCTATTTATTGTCGTGTAGCTCAATAAATATTGCCCGTATCAGTCTCAATGTTTAATCATTTATTGTTCCTGGAAACTTTACCTTCCTCCCGAATGGCATTGCAATCGGGCACATCCTTCTAGGTGCAAATATTTTTTTTTTTTTTTTGACGATGAGTGAATTTGTAATTAAAACTCCATGCCCCAGGACAGGAATTATTTGGAGTTTAACTCCAAATAATTTCTTTTTTCTATCGTAAGATCATTTTGATAAAGCCACTCTTTGGCAGACTAAAGGTCGGCGAAATGAAAGTTGATTTTTGTGCTTCTGCAAGAGCTCGAGGTTACAAAAGACTTGAAATTATGAACTTGTAACAAGAAGAATATCATCAAAATAATCAAATAGCAAATCAGCCTAATACTGATAACATTTCATTCCCAATCACAGAAAACACACCTGCGATTCTTCATGTTTTCTGTTTCTCTAACTATGACCGGCAGTGCTCTTACATCAAATGAAGCTTTTGCGAGTTCAGATACGCCTTTAATTTCAGAAAGTTCAATCGAGAGATAAACAACATTTACGTAAGAGTATAAAGAAAAACGGAAAGTATGTCACAGTATGTCACAATTCCAAATATTCAGATGCTTGAAAGTTTGTCATTCAGGACAGGGTTTCATGGCTTAATCAAGTGGTTTAAATCGCATCGGTACAACCTCCTGTAACAATTTTAAATTATATTTAATTAACTGAAAAATTTGCTGAACACTTAATTTCAATTAAAAATCAGTTATATTCAGTGTTCTTTGTTGTTGTTTTTCTGGAGAAAAGGATGCCAAAACTTTTGAACATAAATTGCTGTAAAAGTGGCCTTGAGCAGAGCCGGATTAAAGGGAGGTCTACAGAGGCCCTAGCCTTGGGGCCCTCTATGACCAAGTACCTAGGAGGCATGCCTAAGCAAATTACAGATAAAGAGTTTTTATAAAGCAGGTTTAATTTTTTCTCGTGTGACTTCCACTTTATCAAAAGCAGAAGCAGGAAGACCAACATATTTCAAAGCCAGTGATCACCAAGGGTCAAGGTTTTATGTCACTGTGTACAGCGGGGTCGCCTGTTCAACGGTCCACTGCCGACGTTCTTTGCACCACGTTAGCCGAGCAGCGCTATTGGACTTGGTGATCAAAGGCTTGTGGGCGGCAGCACGTCCATGATAACCAAGCATACGGACTTCCTTACGACGGATGGTATTCATCGAAGGAACACACCCGGATGCCTGTTGAAACTCCTCGCGGATGTGGCCCATCGATTTGGTGCGGTTCTTCTGAATTCTTTCGGCCAGCACCCGTCGGTCTCTAACTCCCAGTTTTGTGGGTCTGCCGGGTCGGGACACATTCCGACAGTCACCTCTCATCTTCCACTTGCCAATCACGTAGGCCACTGTCGATTTTGGGTACTTCAACTAGCTGGATATGTCACTATGTATCGGCCATTTCTGTGATACCCGACGATTACACCTTTCTCGAAATCAGAGAGCTCCGAACTGCGTGGCATCTTGCATGCGACTGGTTGCATTGTTGTTTCCCACACGATATTTAACGGCGGTGGCCTTGACGTGTATCAGACCGCAGATATCGTCTATTGCAGGGGTGTCCAATTACTTGTTGGTAGATAATGTACATTAGCAAGCGTGTCTTACTTTAATTTAAGCTTTGCACTTTGGATTCATACATGGGTAATATGAAAAAAACCACGTGAGGCCAATATGCAATTTCTAGGGTGAGGAGCATGTGGTAGATAACGCTGAAGTTGTATGTAACGTCACTTTTCAAGGAGGAAGAACGATGATAACACACATTTTCTTATGCTGCATATAAACCTAGCAACCTATCATTATGTGTACTTTTTGAAGGCCCTTTTATAAACATGTAATTAAAGTAAATACCAAATAAACGTCAGTCTCCTAAAAAAAAAGAAGCAGCTCAAGGTACATTAGCAAGCGTGTCTTACTTTAAGTTAAGCTTTGCACTAACGATTATAAAATTAAAAAAAAACAATGGCCGGAAAACATGATAATTAAATATTCTTAACTATAACACTCGCCTGATGTTAGCATTAATACAAGATATTCTGAAAGTTTGGATTCATACATGGGTAATATGAAAAAAACCACGTCAGACCAATATGCAATTTCCAGGGTGAGGAGCTAAGGCTTCCTTTAAAAAAGGCGAGAAAGGTGACAATTTTTTTAAACAGGTGACTAAAAGGTGATTAAAAGAGACTTCTTGCCAATAAGACTAAACAACAAATATACACTGCTGGCCACCCAAAATGTAACACCAAGAAGGAAGCATCCGATTGGCCTGAAATTCGCAGCATGCGTCGCCCGCAAGAGGACATGCAAACAATTAGCATTGCAGGGCATATGCATATCATGTGCGACTGGCACGCCACCGACAAGCACTATATGAAGGGTTCACAGAAGGTGGGGTGTAAGTAGTGGAAGTATGTTGTGCCGCCGGACCTGTGCGTGGGAAGCTTCCTGATGCCTCGTCGTAGAATACGGCGGTCATTTCAGCACGTTTCGGAGTTCGACAGAGGACGAATAGTGACTTATCGCGACAGCGGTTTATCGTACCGAGACATCGGCGTCCGTGTGGGATGACATCCAGCCACAGTGAGGCGAGTATGGATTCGGTGTGTGCAGGAATGACGGACGGACTGACGTGAGTGATTGCCGCAGCCGCGGCACACCACCATACGAGAGGACCGGCATGTTGTGCGGCGGGTATTGACGACTCGCACCGCCACATCACGAACGTTAGCGCAGGAATTAGGGTGTGTTGCGCAACAACACGTCGTGTGCAGGAGCGGGGACTTGTTGCAATGCGCCCATTGCTCCGATTGCCACTGACGTTACACCGCCGGCGAGTGCGGCGGCAGTGGGCCGTTGAAAGCCGCACCTGGACTACGGAATAGCACGGCATTGTGTTCTCCGACGAATCCCGCTTCTGTCTGCAACACTGCGATGGTCGGATCCGCGTGTGGCGGCTCCACGGCGAGAGACTGTATGACGCCTGTATTATGCATCGCCATAACGGTCCGTCCCCTAGCGTTATGGTTTGGGGCGCAATTGGATATGACACCCGGACCCCTCTGGTACGCATCGCCGGTACACTCAACAGCCACCGCTACATCTCCAACGTTTTGGAGCCTATAGTCCTCCCTTACATGCAGGACTTGCCAGCCGCTACATTTCAACAGGACAATGCGCGCCCGCACGTGTCACGCATCGTGCAACAATTCTTCACGGCCTACCAGGTGTCACTGCTGCTGTATCCCGCCTGTTCTCCCGATATGTCGCCCATCGAACACGTCTGGTCGCTGATCGGCAACCGAGTGGCCCGGCAACACCACCCGTGGCTACGCCTGATGAACTGTGGCAACGTGTGGAAGCAGCCTGGACCGACATACCCCAAGCCCACATCCAAAGCCTCTTTCGCTCGATGCCGCGGCGTGTAGCGCCCGTTATTACCAGCCATGGGGGCCACATGAACTATTGATGTCTGCGTGTTCCGCAAGTCGCACGGGCCGGTAATCTCAATCGTTTCATCTTTGTATCTGTTGTTATGTGTCCAGTAAATCTGGCTTTGCTATCTCGTGTCCTTCTTGGTGTTGCATTTTGGGTGGCCAGCAGTGTAGTTATAATTTTTTCTCCCCTAACAAAAAAGGCCAGGTAAGATCATAATAAATTTCTTTATTATGGTCCTGGATGAGGTATGGCAATTTTATTGTCATTAAATAATTTTACAGAAATTTTTTTCACAAAATTCTAAAACTCTAATGACGTACAATTCTCTTCAAAGTTCCAGAAAAAAAATTCTGAAGAAAAAACTGTTTGGCTTACTGTTTTCTAGGCATTTTAGCAAAAAAAAAAGATGTAATCATACTTGATTTTCTTTTTTCCAGGTTCTTCTGAGTGATTTGCACTTCCTTTTCTCTCACTCTTTTTTCCATTTGTGTGCATTTTACTCCCTCGAGCATGCCTTCAGCTAATTTTCATTCCTTTAAACCATTTTTTCGAGGGCTTTCTTCAGTTTAGGTGAAGCTTCCATAAAGAGTTATTATCTTGCCTCCTTAGTTTTGTAGGTGTTCCTTTTTTTCTTGTCATTCAGAGCAGCAGTCTCACATTCAATTGACTTTTTATCTTTTCCATTTCTTCATAATCCGTTCTTTTTTGTTCTTCTTTTTGCTTTTCTTCTAGTATGATTTTCTTTTTCGTTTTACATTCTTCCATAAAGGCAATGTACTTTGATTGTGCTTGTTTTCCGTACGTAATGTGTTTTGGATTAATGGGTACAAAAAGAAAATTAGGATATTGTTTCAAGGCATCCCTCACAGTCAGTACACTGTTTAAAAATATTTTGGTCATTGCTGAATAATATTCTCCTAATATATGCTTAGAAATGGAAAATCGCCTCTCTTTAAGCAAGAGCTGCCTTTATGAATTTTACAACTTTTGAAAACTTTATATCTTTTGATAATGAGTCCCTTTTTGAGATGTGTTGTTGCCAGTAATCATCAATAGTTTTGTTTTCAAATGCTGTATCATATTTTTCCAGTTGCAAAATTTTCCACTCGTCTAACAAATAATCCAGTTAAACATGAAATGGCATAATTTTTGCAACTTTCAATATGTCTCTGCAGCTTCTATCATTCATTCTTTCTTTTGGGTCTAAAAATCTAAAATTTTTAAGTGAGCCATTTGATAAGCAAGTCTTTTCCATCACATGCTTACAAGCAGTAATATAGTGCTTATAAGCAAGTCTTTTCCATCACATGCTTACAAGCAGTAATATAGTGCTTTTGAGCTTCCTTCAGAAACAGCAACTTATCCTTTTCTTTCAGTTTAGAAAGCTCGTATGTGACCTTTTCATTAATGACAAGTTCCTTAAGAGGAAGCAGATTACAAACTGTAAACAGTTCATCAAGATCAACATTAGAAAAATTAGTGATTTTTCTAGTGACAGAAGTCTTCAAAACTCGAGCTATGGAGATCTTAAAAACTTTCCTTATTTCTTCATGCAATATGTGGATCATGGGTGCTTGGCACTGAAAATGTTGTGTGAACTTCACGAATAGTTTTGCTGATGAAATAATGTAATGAAGTTCAGCTTTCATTGAAGGTTTCTATAAGGCACTCACAACAATCTTGTAGGATCTGGATTGAAGAGCAGCAGAATGTTTTCTCACAGGCATGTGCTTAAGGCAATAGAACTGAATAATGTCCCACTGCTCCAAAATTCTGTTGGCTATGGGCCCCAAGTAAGCTACCTTGTTGCAGGTTTCAAGAATTTGTGGTGTGGAACATTATATTTAGTTTGGTTTTCTTTAATCTCTTCCCAACAGGCAGGCCAACAGTCAAAATAATGGTAAATGTATATCAGCTGCTCAGAAGCTTCTTCACCTTCACCCAAGCACTCCAATGGTTTTACATATGCATTATGCATTGTGTTGATGTTGCATGTACCTATGTTTTTATAAGATCTCGCCTCATGTAATTTTATCATTTTAACTGTAGCATACTGGTTTTAATTGCATTTAAAAATTTCATTTCATATTCCAACTAGTGTGTTGTGGTTTTAATGAAGTTTTATCGTGTTTTAGACAGCATTACAACCTAATATATTTATGACTTCTGGACATTACTATTGAAAAGCCTTAAAACGTTTTTATTAATATTAGGTCCGTCTGATCAAAGCATTGGGCATCTGTTTTGTGATAAATTGGCCTCAGAAAGTGTTTCACATAGTTTTTTGCGAAATGTTTAACCATCCGCTTTACCTAAAAAGAAAGTTCCGAGGTGCCATGTCGTTACGCCACATTTGTTTTCTGACCACAATGTGATGATTGCTTGCAACTCCTTTTTATCTTTAACATTAGTTGTTTCATTATAACTCAATGTGTATTACGATGAACATGCTTCCTCTAACATAAGTTCCCGGAAATAAGGAGCCAGTCCATCAGCGATTAAGTATCGCATTATCTTAGAGGAAAGAGAAAAATGTTCAGGAACACTGTCAGGAAACATTTTTTAAAAAACATCATGAATATCATTAAAGTGATTAATCCATTGAATAATTACTACACATTGATTTCATTGTCCAAATCAGTTCAGCAGTAGTAAAACTTTCCTTGGCACTATAAATGCGAAATGTTGGTGCACAAGTTGAACTTGAAGGTTGCAAGTGGTCTAAACACGCAGGAGGAGGTGTACGTTCTAAGCGTAGTTGGTTTAGTCCAAATTTAGATTCAAAGTTTGACTTATGTTTTGGTGCAAGCGAGTGAGTAAAAATTACCTGAAAACTTTTTGTTTCAAAGTTAATAGTGCAGCAACACACAGTACAAAATAGTTCATCTTCACTATGCTTTCTACCCCATGCAGAAACTTTGAATTATCTGTCTTTTCCAGCCAATCACTAGGGAATTTACATTTTCCAATTTTGAATTTAGCAGAACTCTTGTGTTAGATGAAATTTCAATTGCAGTTGTTTATAACAACACAACAATATCAGGACCTGAAAGAAAAAAAAAGATATAAACAATAGGGGGGGGGGGGTTATTGACATTGTGCAATTATCGCGGTATACAAACACAAATGCATATGTATTAAAAAAAAGTAAAAAAAAACCCTTCTCAACTTATGTGAAAATAAAAAAAGCCCTTTCGTAAGGTAAGTTTTTAAACATGTTTTTAAAAAACTGTGCAAGTTGGCCACTCATGGTTCCAAACTGTTGTACTTCTGAAGTTTAAGCATTATTTCCTAGCTGACAACTAACTTTCCTTACTGGGAATTCGTTTCTGAACTCATATGGATGGGCTCAGTGTTTTTCAGTTTCTGCATAAACTCTCAAGAGTTTTTTTAGAAAGCAGGATGTTTTGCAAATGCATAGTGTTGTAAATTTAATACTAAATCTAGTGCTTCTTGGAAAGTAAGGATTTTTCTTCCGATTGTTTGGTGTTCATTCACATTATCATCAGTTTCTTCTTCATCCAGCAGCTCTATAATAGGATTTTTAATGCTTGATAGCACACCAGAAAAATATCCTCTTCTGTGTCTGCCACGTCTTTGCGCACCATGATATTACAATTTATTGCTATTAACTGATCGTCACTTAGCCAGTCGTTTTTGATGTCTTCAGGTAATGTCCCTAGTAGGTTGTTGGTGGTATTTCCATATTCAGTTTCATCATTCATCTCTGCATTTTGCGGAAATCTAGCTTTCTGAAAACATTTAACTAATGTCGAAATCTGTAAATTTTGCCAAAAAGCATGCACCGAACGAATACAATAAAAAACAGTGACTGCTTTCGAAAATTCTGTCACACGAAGGAAAATATTTTTATTTCTCATGAAATATTTTAAATATTGAAAATATTTAAATATTTCACTTTTAAATGCAACTTTTTCAGAGTATGAAAGGATAAAATGTTATTGGCTTAGATGCCTCTCAGCTCATCTTCATTCATCATTGAGGCTTAACACATTCGCTGACAGTAATGAAAATGCCGAGACATGTATAGAAAATTCATGTTTTCAGCAGGACAGTAAACTTAAAGTAACTCCCATACAGTTTTTTCGACATTTGCCGCTTTGTCCTTACAGCGTGAAGCAACGTTCGACGGCATATAACGTTATGTCACTGGATGTGCAGTGGCATATATTGCCTTGTCCTCGAACATGTTAATTATGAGGCTTTTCTACAATTATAAGCGGAGGTATAGGAGTACAGAAAGAACTGCCTTCACATAGTTGTAGGCATACTTACAATAATAATCTTTCACCTTCCAGCATCTTCTTTTGAAACTATATTGTTAAATTGTGCATTTTCCCCCAATATGGTCAAAAAAAGTTTGAAAAGGTGACAAAGGTGACTAATTTAAAAAAAGGTGAGAAAGGTGATTGGCTCCTCACCCTGAATTTCCAATCCCTAAAACACCAACTTATACTGTAAAGTAAAAATAAAAAAGAAAGAAGAAAGTTTCACCACTCGAAACCTTACCGGAAATAAATAGGAATATCTTTCTATCTAAACATTGGCTTTATTTATGCTTTACATTCCAATTTCGTTTTGGAATGGAGACCCTTAACAATGCAAACTGAGCATGAGATTGAACCCTTCCTGTTCTTCCTGCTGATTTTACAATAGTGGTAACATAGATGAATGTTATGAGTGTCTAAAAATTATTTGGTTACAGTAATGTTGTTTTGAGTGATGTGGCTGCTCACAAATACATAATCCAGTCTAGAATTATGTCATTGAGGTATTATTCTCGTAATGCTGTTCTGATTAGAGGCAGCAAATTGCCAAGAGCCTACAAGAGATTTCTCTGAGTAAGGATATCCTGTAAGGCCTTAGAAGTAATAACTTTGGATAAATATGTAGTTTAGCGTCCTAAATTATGTCGTCGAAAATTATGAAGGATTATTTTTATTGAAGGTTTAACGACCACCGTGAGCAACTCAATGGGCTATAAGCAGTCGCCCGTCCCTAATTTAGGGTCACTGGTTTCAGGGAAGGGAGAGAGCCAGTACCGTAAGACAAACACAACATCCATGCCTCAACGGGATTCAACCCGGACCCTTCATAGACGAATGATCATAAGCCAGCGCTTAGACCACTTCGCCACCAGGGCAGCAGTTAAAGGATTTAGAAAAAGTAAGACGTACAGATTTTAAAGTATGAAATTTCAGGGCAAATGGTGAAAAAATTTCATCTGTGAAATGCATTTTAAAGATTTTTAACGTAGAACTGATCTCCAAGTACGAAGACGTGAACACATCTGCGGCAGGCCTAACACAACGCCGCAGTGACGACGAGAAGCTTTGCTCCGCTGAAACGAAGGTCTCTTTCCGACAGCCATTTTACTGCGGAAGAGTACACGAGAAACGGCGAACGTTCTTGCAAACGAAGCGTTCCACTTTGTAGTGCTACGTTAAAGAAAGTAGTTCTTCATTTCTGTCACACTTTTTCAAAATACATGGTGACAGTTGCTTCGGTCTTACGCATATCATTCCTTGGTAAAAAATAGAAAGTATGCAGATGCCTTCCTTTCTTCTACAGAAGTGTTAAAGTAGAGGTCGTGTTCTCTTCAACGGAACTTTCGTGCATTGGAAAGTCAAAGTTTTGCTACTTCTTTTCACAGTGTTTGCAATTTATTAAAATTGGATTACAAAAAAAACCTCTCAAAAACGTGAATTCATACAGTGCGCATTAAAGACTCCCACGCGAAAAAACCTCAGGAATTATCAGATTGTAATGTTAAAAAATCAGACAGGAATCATCTATTTTGTGTAGCGCAGCACTACAAATTGGAAAGCTTTCCTGACAAGAAGGTTCATCGTTCCTCTTGTATTCTTCCGCCAGCAAAAATGGCCGTAGGAACGAGACCTTCGTTTCAGCGGAGCAAAGCCTGATGTCGTCGCCATGGCTTTGTGTTAGGCCTGCCGCAGCCTCAGTTCACAGCGCCGCACTTGCACGTGAATATTACGGTAAAAATCTTTAAAATGCACCATAGTGATGAAATATTTTCACCATTTCCCATGATATTGCATACTTCAAAATCTGTACGTCTCACTTTTTCTAAATTCTTCAACTTTTCCGACGACAAAATTTAGGACGCTAAACTACGCATTTACCTAACTTTGTTCCTATTTGGCTGACCTTGATAAGGAAGAGTGATTTAAAATCACTAGCTTTAAATTCATTGCCTCCATGATTATTCATAAATTTGGGTAAATTTTTAAAAACTTATGATCCAGTTTTTTGTACAACCACACTATATGTTAGTTACTGGGGATAAGTTCGGTGGTTAAAACCTAGCATTTGTGGCCGATTCAAATCTTTTAACTTCACTTTGAAATTGGGTTAATTATAGTAGCTACCGCCGTACTCAGGTATTCTTTATAGAGATGGGCCATAATGATGAATATGTAAATAAAAATACCCCGGAAAAAACCTCTCCCAAAATATTGGGAAGCGATAAAAATTATGTATACATAAAACATGTACAAATTATGTACATAAAAACATAATATATTTAAAAATAAGCAATAAATAACAAAGAGCGAAGGACCAAGTGTGTGGAGGTGATATCACTTTGTCCTTCGGCTCTCCCCTAAAATCTCAGAGGATCAAAAACTGATTAGATATTTCAACTTCAGAAAAAAAAAGTGCATTTCTAGAGTACTTTATGTATTTAATTTTATTGTAATTTGGATGCAGTTAAATCAGACAGAATAAAGCACCACACACATGCGCGTAAAGTACTGAAAGTATGGGTTCCTTAAGCCGACGCCGATAACACATGGTCATCGTCTCGAGATATGTTACTCTCGAACCAGCACGACAAGACTAAAGAATTTTATCACCAACCGTCAGGCAGGTAGTTCGGACTTCGCCGGACGTTTCGTCATATTTTTCCCGAGCACATGTGATTTAAGCAGACTGTACCGTGAAAACAACAGAGCAGACGATTAGGCTTAACGTGATTGCTCACGGTGGTACTTTTATGGTTTTATCATCATATTTTAGGAATGTTTACTCTTGGGAGCCTTTATTGGGGCGCCCATAGTGAAATCTTAGGTGTAACATTGATACCGGGGTCCCACAATACTGCCCAGCCCCGGGGCCCTTGTCTCCTTTAATGTTCTATGGTCGGCGTCAATGTTGTGAAATATTATCGGAGACGCTCTAATATCGACTCAAAGCTTTTAATGCCTGATAAATACGTGAAGAACAGATTAACCTCTTGAAAATACATTACTATTTTCAATACAATTATTCTTGCTGTACTGAAATTGCACGTGCATCACGGCAGATCGAAACAGCCGATGACTGACAGTATGTGTACGCGAATTGTTATAGAAATGATCAGCCAATAGCTAGAGAGGATGGGGAGAATGTTTAAAAAACAAAAATTGCTTAGTTGTTTACAAAATGAACTGGCAGACATACTGATGCTTGAAATTATGTAAAAGGTGGACATTGCCAGTGAGAAAAATCCATTAGTGTAGACAGCAACATCTACTGGATTTTAAAGGAACATACGGAAATACGTATCACTTCTGAACTGTTCATTTCACCACTAGATGGCATGACATCCCCGGAACGGACGGCCAGTAATCAGAAGCACCTTTGTTTTTTTGTGTGTGTATTTTAATATGAAACCCACTTTCACTTGCGGCATGACGTTCCATCATATCTTTGAAAGATCGGTGAATAGGGTGCCATAACCAGGTGGAAGATATTGAGGCGGCTCTTTTACGACATGACCGTGGCTTTTAATGTTTACCACGATTTGCTCTTCCGATTTTTGCGTCTCCTAGATCAACAGAAACGTTTCACATGGTTACAGCAGTATGGATCCGCATGCCGCACCACAAACGCACCAACGAAACTTACAGATAAGTTGTATGTTGACCTCACTTGTTTCAGTGCTTCCAATTCTTGGCCCGTAAGGTTAAAGTATTTAGATGAGAAGTTATACTTCGATTCACCCTAAGATGACACTGAAAGGGAAGGTAAGTGAAACCTATCGCCGCGAATAAAAGTAGTTCCCAACACTTTCAGGGAAAACTAACGCATTATTGCCCATAATCACACTATATATTATCCTAGCTGTTTACCTATAAGTACATGCAATTATTTTAGACAAATCTGAAAATGATTTATATTCAGAAATTAAGTTTTAAAATTAGACCAACGTACACACGCGTAGATATGCAGTGTTTGGGAGACAAGGATACAAATTAGTTGATGGGGGAAGTGATTTACAGCTGCTAACAGCAGGACACAGTGGGGAGTGACACGGATGAACATAACTCTCGCCCGTCCTTGGAAGGATCAGTGAGCGCGTAGGCTTTTGTGTCTTAAGCTTCAGTGTCATCTTAGGGTGAATCAAAGTATAGGTTTAAACATTTAAGTGTTTTCAATGAGTCAACATAAAACACTACAAGGTGTAAGTATTCCACGAAGCTTTCCTTTCCCCAAAACAATTTCTTTTCAGTTTCAGTAACCGAAATTGTACGGTCCCAAAGCAGAAAAATTGACATAGAATTCTGTGATTCAATTCGCCCGTCTTTTGATTCCTTTCCGAAACAAATATAATATTGCAAAACGGATTTCTAAAACAGAGAAAATCAGCGAAAAGGAACATGCCTTTACGCCCTCTTGTGAAAAGAGGGCGAAAAACATATTTAAATTACGCAGTATAAGCCAGGTTTCTTTATAACGAATGGAACGAATTACAAACAGATTTGTGTTAGATTAGCGTCCTAAATTATTTCGTTTGAAAAATTTTAGTACCTGGAAAAAGTGCGACATACAGATTTTAGAGTATGGAAATTAATGGCAAATGGTGCAGAAATTTCATATTTCAAATGTGTTTTAAAGATTTTTATCGTAATATTTACGTGTAAGTGCGATACTATGAAGAGACGCTGCGGCAGACCAAACGAATCGAACGGTGACGATATGAAGCTTCTCTCCGTAGAAAGAAAGATTCGCTGCTGTGTGTAATTCACTCGCGGACGACTACAAGTGCAACCGCATACATTCTTGCCTGAAGAGCAAATCATGCTGTACTCCATACGCTACAAAATATAGTTCGTTCATGTTTTGTCATTGTTTTCAAAGCACATGTTGAGAAATTTTTCGTTCATCGCATATGATTCCCTGATTCTAAATAGAAAGAGCGACTATGCCTTTCGATGTAGTACAAAAAACTGGGGAAGTATAACTTTATGTTCTGCTTTGAACGGCGTCCATTCGTAGCTGATTTGCTATGCCACTGTAGTTTTGGTTCTCCTCTTAATACCTTCTTCACAGGTTACTTTCTATATCAATGATACGTATCTTTTGCAATTGAAAGAGGTTTTATCTGGGTTTCCCTTCCAACAAAGAACGGGATTCAACAAAACAAGAGAGTGGATAAGGTGGACCTATTTTCTGTAGCGTATCAGTACAACATTTATTGCTCTCCTGCCGACAACGTAACCGCGTTCTGTTGTACTCTTCCGCCCGTCATTTCTGTACAGCCACCAAAGAACTCCGCGTTAACGGAGCACAGCTTCACATCGTTGCCAAAGCAATGTGTTGCGCCTAACGCTGCGTCTCTTCACAGCGTCGCTCTTACACGTAAATATTACGATAAAAATCTTTAAAACACATTTAAAATATGAAATTTCTGCACCATGTGCCATTAATTTTAATACTCTAAAATCTGTACGTCACACTTTTTCCAGGTACTAATATTTTTCCGTCGAAATAATTTAGGATGCTAATCTACACATTCACCAAAGATTTTGGGT
Organism: Macrothele yani; assembly: GCA_039090855.1. NCBI lineage: Eukaryota > Metazoa > Arthropoda > Arachnida > Araneae > Macrothelidae > Macrothele > Macrothele yani. The sequence goes on along the minus strand of JAYWMT010000194.1, from coordinate 250,318 downwards.
GCAAAATTAATTCTTTCAAAATTATTTCCAGAATCGATGAAACATTTATAAATGAATGATAAATGTATTACGTTCACCAGTGGCGGAAATGTGAGTTACAAAAAATATCTGATTCCTTGGCTGGGCTGTAGAAGCGAGCTCTAGATCACACCACAGTTGAGTTTCATATCCTCTCTCTCTTTTAACATGAGCAGATTTTCGTGTTGACGAGAATGCGCTAATACGAGTACGCAAACTAGCATTCCATCGAGCCTTCAGATTCCTCTAATTCGTAATCTCATTGGTCAGCGCTTGAGTGGCGCGGAAGAATCAGTAACTGATTGTAATTTTGTCTTGCAAGTAATCCTCGTTCGCGATTTCTTCTGTTAGATATACAGGTTCTGATTCATGAGGACTAAAAACTTTTTGTTTCGGAATGCATAATTCGGAGTAGAAACTCAATTAACATTCCAGAAGATCTTTCAACGGCTAGCCAAAATAGTAACGTCTTTGAGAACGATGAACAGCTCGTGTGCTGTCATCTCATGTATCGGCCGATAGATGGCAGCACGTGAGTGTAATTTCTGCATTACAGATAGTACTGACATATTTTGTGAAACTGGTTTTCATCTAAATCCATTCTTAATAGGGAGTGTTTTTCTTTAGAAGTTGAACACACTGAGAGTTCAATTTTTTACGTGGTTAAATTAGGATTATTTTTCAATTTGGTCATAAATAGTACTCTTTACGTGCGCTGCTGAACATACAACCTACTCAGAAAACTACTCCATAACGAATGTTTTGGAAGACTGTTAGAGAGGATTGCAGGTGTACGTTGACGTATTTTTACTTACAGCATTGTATGTGTATTTCTTGTATGTTATCTCATGACTAGCATTAAACATATATTATGGGGGTAAACTCGTAGGGCCGCCCCGGTGGCGCAGTGGTCTAAGCGATGGCCTCTGATCATTCATCCGAACGGGCTCCGGGTTTGAATCCCGGTGAGGCATGGATGCTGTGTTTGTCTTACGATACTGGCTCTCTCCCTTCCCTGGAACCAGTGCCCCTAAATTAGGGACGGGCGACTGCTTATAGCCCATTGAGTTGCTCACGGTGGTCGTTTAACCTCCAATCAAAAAAAAAAAAACTCGTAGGGGAAATTATGTAACACAAGAAAATGTGTGCCAGCCATTGTTTTTAGGCGTCATAGCTACGGTGAACAGAAAGCCATCTTTGGGAACTATTCACTGCTAACATCTGCACGTGTGTAAAGTGCATATGAACCGAATATTTTTCGTGGTTAAAGGGTTCGCAATTTAACGTGTGGGGTGAGGGAGGTTACACATAACACAGCCATTCACTAAAAGAAAAATCAGGATATACAAGTTGCACCTTAAACGATAAACTCAAGCTTTAGCAGTTTCTAGCACAAAGTGGTTTAATAAAAAAATTTGTATGATAAATGTATATCCTATGAACTATCTAGAAGAAAGTCATACTTTTTATTGCGCTAACAGAAAAAATTAATCTTGAAACGCCACTGGATTCGTACATCTTGGAATTCATATATGCTAAACTGCATATACCGTTATCTAATTGGTCGGCACCCCGCTAGCGCTGCCCAGTGAGATAACGAATAGAAGGTTTACAAGTCTGGCTTGTGATTCTAGTATTACGCAGTCCAACTAACGTCTGGATGTCTGGTGTTAGGCTTGTGGTCCTAGTTTGTTGTCTCATTGAGCCGCGCGGACTAATTACATAACGAATTGGCGTGTTTGTTTGAAATTCGTGTGGAAGGAGTTGCACTTTAAGTTATTTCTCATGCCGAAGATTTCGTACATCCTTCCAACTGCGATTCGATGCAAGAACCTTTAGGAACGGTGTGTTTGCTGCTAGTATCACGCAACCTTTAGCTGGGAGATGGGTAAATGTAATTCGAAAGTATGCCAGAGTCACATGGAGACTGGCTGAAAACAGACCATTGTAGAATAAACTTGAGGAAACCTTCATTCAGCATTGGATTGGTAAGGGTGATGTGATTTATCATGCTATACTCATAGTCATCAAAAGAGGCAAAAGAACTGGTTCCACAAAAATTTCGGACGAAATATTTTTAAAGAAACATGATCATTTCAATGCTTCAATGAGACATATTTTTTGGAGGGGGAATGTGCAGTTTGCGTCCTAAATTGTCTGGCTACATATTTCGAAAGAATGAAAAAAAAAAAGAGATATGCATATTAAAGTATGTAACTTGATCGGAAATGTGAAAAAAAATCATTTTTATAATGCATTATAAAGATTAAAGTATGCAGATGCATTTCTTCCAGAAAACCGTTGAAGTAGATATCGTGTTTTCTCCAACGGAAGTTACATGGCACCGGAAAGTGAAAGCTTTGCTCATCATATTGACGGCGTGGTTCGCAGTTCATTAAAATCGGATTGAAAACAAAACTAAGAAGTGAGTTCATACATTCCACATCACAGAATCATACGCGAAAAAAACAAATTTTCAGATTCTAATGTGAAAAACCGCGACAGAATTGGAGCCATTTTCTGTAGCTTAGCTTTACAAAATTAAAGGTTTTCCTAGCTAGAACGTACCCGGTTCCTCTTGTTCTCTTACGCCAGCCAAACGGCCGCCGGAACGAGACCATCATTTCAGAGGATCAAAGCTTCGCGTGGTCGCCACGGCGTTGTGTTATGCCTACCGCAGCTGGTGTTCACGTCTTCGTACTTGGAGGTACGTTTTACGGTAAAAATCTTTAAAATGCATTTTACAGAAGAAATGTTTCCACCATTTGCGATCAAATTGCATACTTTAATATATGTATTTCCTATTTTTTCGAAAAACACATTTAAATAAATTTAGGACGCTAAACTACAAATTTACCATATTCTTTTAAACGCAAAAATGCTGGGGTTTTTTTTCTTTGATTCTGCGATTAAACGTTTTCATTGAACGCAGCTTCCCTAGCGTAAAGAGAACTTTCATTAAAACGCAACCTAGCTGGCTTAAATTCATTGCCGTAGCCAGTGAGACAATTCATCATACAAGCCATTCTAAAACAAACAAAAATTGAAACTCGAGCAAAACATTTCAGTGTGTACCTTCATGACAAGAAAGTGAGACTACTGCATCACAACATGCAAGGCCGTTAGGCCTTTCAATTGTTTTGTGTAATACTTCAACTATAAGTAAGCAAGCAAGCAAGCAAGAATTTATAAATGTGTTTATTTATTTCATTGTTTTACTGGTAGCAAAATATATTAACTAAGAATCACGTGACTGAAGGCCCTTTTTTTTAAATTATCCCTAGGAATTACAGGATTTGGCAAAATTAAGTAAAAATCACTTTTATGCAGTATGTTGCTGAGGCTTAGCCGCTACTCCTTAAAAACAGTTATTGTAGATCTATGTGAACCTTCGAAATAATGGAGATAAACATTGTGTTCATTTGCGCAACTTTTCCCAGATGCTGATTGATTGTCATCATTGTTTTCACTGACATTCAATCTGCGTACGTTTCATTAGGCTAAAGAAGGATTCTGGATTGTCCTTTGAACACTGGTCCGGCCTGCACGATATAGTAAGTATAGATCTGCCGATAGATGGCAGCACGACAGCACGGTATCTATTGCGTTTCGTAATTATTTTGGCTGGTGCTCAACAAGACCTTCAAGAATGTTAATGACGTCCCTCACGTGAAATATTTTACCTGTAGGAATTTTTTTACCTTATGAACCAGAACCATTCTACCAGAAAACTTCAGGAACAAAATTGCCTAACAGGGAAGATCTGTCTGACGATGCAAATGAACACCTCATAGCAGTGTTCAGAAGAGAGACATCATCGGAATAAATGTTACAGAATATGGTGTGAAAAATGAATTTCTTGATTTCTCTGTGTTATCTTACGTTTGATAGGACGCAAATTGCAGTCCACATCATGACAGTATCAAGAAGAATATGAGGATTGTGTAACCACTCCCAAGTGTCCGGGAACACTGATAATATCTGTGACAAGCGCTTCTTCCGACATCTGAATTGTCCGAAACTGTGAGTCAAATCCACTCGCAGTCATTGAGGGACCACCCTTCTTGACGTCGGAAGCGATCCCTGACGTACACACCACGAAATGCACTTAACCTCGTCCCTAGCAATTTCATTTTAAAAAATTTCGTCCAATTTCACATCGTGTATCAAAAGAACACCAATAAACTGAGTTAAATAAAAAATATCGTCGAAAGAACTTACGGGCTTTAGCTAGAAAACTGATGCATTACAAACACACAGGGACTTTCATAAATAGTGATCGCTGACGTGTTGCCATCTATCGGCCGATCTGTAATCACTATATAAAGCAAAGCGGGCCAGGGTTAGAAGTATAGCCCTGTTCCGAAATTGATTTCTGAATAGCTAACTAAAAAGACTGCGGAATACAACGACATGCTTTTGATATTATGCATAAATTTCGTAATAGTGCTTTCAAATTTAGAATACCGACATGTGCTTGAAATTTGTGTATAAATTCCAAGAGGCACTCCTGAAAGCTGTTGGTCCTAAAGTAGAAACGAGATAGAACTATTCAAACAAGAATGCCCACCACCATGTTTGCTTATTTTGCTCACTGACCATTTTTTTATATCTTCGTAGCATCATAACTTCCTTATACTAACATTCAGTGAGAGACACCAAGTTTTTCTAAATCAATGAGAGTTTCAAGGAACCTCTCGACAATACACGGAGGTCAAGAGTGGGCTTGATTCCTCTTGAACTGGGGAAGACTATAAATGCTGAATGCGAGTCTTAGATGAGACCCTGCTGGAATCCCATGTGAGGCATGGGAGGTTCCTAAAGCCCTCTGACTTGCCCATGGTGGTCGTTAAACCATGAAACTATATGCACAGTAGAGTCACATGGTGACCACCTCCTACTTTCGACGTCAACAGCTCGTAGCCAATGAAAGAAAGCCCGTGTCGTGATCTGGCTTAGATGGTAAATAAAGTGTGTTGCAGACATTCTGAAAACATCACTCGTTGCTGTCTTGGATAAAAAGAGCGATTTATAAGATTTTCAAAAAGGGGTGATTATCAGCTGTTAAATGACACAAAGGAAGAGTTAGTCACTTAGGTCAACACCCACTTAAATTGACTGTAGAAATTTATTATAATTACACTGAATATGAACGAACATTCTGGTCGTCGTGAATACTCTATTATACACGAGGATGAACACTCTGGTCACCATGAGATACACACAACACACTCACTTCTCTTGATATCTCAACACGCACGCATAAGCACAGCACTGACACACAAGTACAAAATGAACTTTTGCAGAGCGCCCTCTTAAGGGTCGTTTCAAAATCCACCGTAGTGCTTTAACATCGGCTTTCGGGACAAGGATGGCAGTATTTCCGAAACAGCACATTCTGTGAACAGTTCGTGTGCTGCTGTGGTTAAAATGTATTGTGATTGGAGAAATGGCACCAATGCGAATGAGCGAAGTGGAAACTGCGGTAGGCACCACGTGCCATTGATGTGAAAAGTAAACGTCGGCTCCGAAGGTGCGTGAGGGCCGGTCGACATGGTACACTGGAGCAACTCACTGGCCGAATGAACCAAGGGGCTACCGGAAGTGTGTCTAAAACAACAGTTCAGCAAAGCCTGTTGTGTACGGTGCTCCGATGCAGACTAATGGTCACTGCACCTATGCTAACGAAGGCACATCGGCAGAAACGAGTTACATTTGCACGGCAGTATCGGAATTGGACCTCTGTTGATTGGCAAAGGATTGCCTACTCTGATGAGTCACGTTTTCTGCTTCATCGAACGGACGGATGTTGGCGTATTAGGCGAAAAACATCGGAGAACAAACACTGTTCAACCATTGCTGGAAGAACACAAGCTGGTGGGGGCAGCGTTATGGTTTGGAGAAATTTTTCGTTACATTCTCTGGGTTCACTCATGCCTGTGAAACTCACTGTGGACCGAATTCTTTATGAATCAATCCTTGCAGTCCACGTACACCCATACATGCTGATTGTCTTCTTTGGGGTGGATGGGATCTTCCACCACGACAATGCGACGTGTCACACCGCCAAAAATGTCAGAGTGGTTGGAAGAGCACGATGAAGACTTCAAAATATTTCCTCGCCCCTTAATTCTCCAGACTTAAACCCAATTGACTATGTGTGGGACAACCTCGATCGTGTTGTTCGCTCTATGGATCCTCCAAAACGAAACCTCCAGCAGTTGTCAGATGCAATGCAGTTAGCAAACACGATGGGAGCGACTGAATAAGGTGCTGGAAGGTGTTCACAGGTATGTGAGCCACATATCTGTAACACCGACAGCTGGCGGAAATTCTTCAAGCCAGGTGGGGGAAAAAACTGAAAAATACATGAACGCCCCGGCAAAATCAGCGAGAATAGTGTAGCTATAATTCTTCGAAATTAACCAATGGAAATTTTGGTCTCCCTGGATGTGAGAATGAAAACAATCTCATACGGAACCAAATTACGGAGGATGATCCAAGTGCTTGGTAAAAATTTGATAACTTTACAATAGTATTAGTACAAAGACAACCATCTGAAATACAGAAAATAAATTTCTGGATTAGTGAGCCTGGGCACAAGTTCTCTACAACATATTGCGATCGCATTTTGTCAAACTGCCAACAAGTGATAAGAAACTTGATTTCTTATTTCATTTTTAAAGATTCGGGCCTTTGTTGATGACGAATGTTTAGAATACATTCCGCTATTTGTCTGCTTTTTTTTTGTAATGAATTTTCGAAATTCCAGCATTTATCCCGAAACTTCATACTCGAAGATGATGTACTTCCATTTCGGGCGGAATTCTGCCCCAAATCTTCCCAAACCCAGAAGAGCTAATTTATCCCTCGCATTATGAATTTTCTCTTTTTAGAAGTAAAACTAAAAAAACAATATTTTAAATTATTATTTCGGAAGCCCTCTGGCATCGCGAGGCCCCGCGCCCTGGCTTAGTTGGCTTCCCTGTAAATCCGTTCCTGAGTATGACCAGTTTTTTTTAATGTTGGCCAGATTTGAAAAACTGAAGGTTTTAACCAGGTAATATTGAAAGTTTTAACCAGGTAATATTGAAGGTTTTAACCAGGTAATATTGAAGGTTTTAACCACGTCCAACCAGGTACCTATTGAGAAATTTAAGTTGCTATGTGACATTAGTTGGTAAAGCGATCCGTGGAGCATTTATTCAGCGGAAATGAAGAATATCGATATGTAGATGACTTTTCTGTTTTAATCTGCTGGAGAAAGACTGAAGGAAATGGAATATGTGCTGGCAGGTTTTTAAACAATGACCATTGTGACACCTGAAGAAGTGTTGAAAACTGGGTACACATGGTTATGTGAAGACTGCCACTCGATTTCATCATTCATTCGAACAGCACTCTAAAACAGCAAACTTACATCTCACTGCTTAACAATCTGTATTCCGATCTCTCGTGGTCAGATTCAGTTTATAAGATAAAAGAAATGTATATGCAAGGAGGAAATTTTTCCCGTCGTGTGAAAACCTGATGGCACTTCTTTCATCCTTTTACCAGTGATACTTTAAAAATTCGGTTTTAACGTGCAAGAGGAAGGGGTACTCACATAATGTTACACACGGAACAGGGAAAGCAGTGGAGGTGCAGAGATTCATATATCCCCATTATGCCTCCAATACACCTCACGATTTCCTCAGATATCCCCACAGAAGAGCAACACTCCACCATTTAAGGATGTATAACGCGCACGTGGATATAGACATATGTTTTTAAGTATAGTCCTTTTTATTATTTATAGCATAGTTGTCAATAAGCAATTAGCCTTTATACGAATTTTACAACTCTGCCTAGAAAGATCTTCACTGTAATACAATAATACCCACCCCCTTTTAATTTCAACTTGTTGTTGTTATTTTTTTATTTAAAGTCGGTCATTGCAACTATAAAACGTGTGTACGTTTCTCTTCATTTAAGTCTGTTTCAGATTTCGCAGATATACTTCTGAATCATTTCAGCATGAACACGATTTGTGGAAATCAATATTTGCTATTTCAACAACCCATGTTAATAATTCTTAACGGAAGCATTTAGACACGAGCGATAACAGCACAAAACCAAAACGAACTTAAATATATTTGGAAAAAAAAGTTTCCCGGTTTATATCGTTCAAAACTATAAAAAAATTCAACAGTTCTCCATTTTGCGTTGTATTTCCCCATTTTTCAGTCGTAGGATTTCAACCTAGGCATTTTGCTTTAAAGAATTTTTAGAATTTGAAAAATTTGTTTTCATCCAACACCCCTAAGCTCTTCAGCAACCTGCCCCCACCCTGCAATTTGGAATTGCATAAATCCTTGGAGAGGTGACACTCATCACTGAGCCAGATCTGGCCGTTCGCATTTATTTTCCTAGCTGGTTTCATTATTTTTTTTAATATTTTAATTGGGTATGGTGTCGCAGTCTCGTGCAGTAATTTGCATGCCACTATAATTATTCACGTAGTTTGTAACTTTACTAAAGAAAATATGCCTAGATTTGACATTAACAAAATATGAGCATGTTATAATAGCGTCGCAATCTAACTTTCCAGCTGACTTGCATCACAACCGCAGACAGGTGGCAGCACGTTAGCGTTCACTCCATTGCGCAGAGTCGCGGACGGCAGGGTAGGTGTGCTCAACGATATGGATGTTTAACACATTGACTGCCACACCAGAAAAAAATTTCTCTTGTGGCCACGGTGTTTTCACGAACAAACTGCAGAGTTTTTTCAGGGGACCACCGGTCGCGTAAGTATGTTGCAGCATGGCAGCGTGAGCTGCTTACGCACCATGCAGCTCCCAAGGTAAAGTGACGTGTGAATTATATATGCTTCACGAGGCCCTATGCTCAAAACTAGCGTTAGTTAGATACAACTCACATGGCAGTTAAGGCTCTACGAGACCTGACCCCAAAATCATTCCGTCCAGTACGACTAGCTATAGAGAGACCCAAATGGGAGGAGCAATGAAGTGTCAATCAAACAAGTCCGGAAGCTCAAAGCACTGCGAGAAAACCCCCTCTGACCACAGAACACAAAGCACTAGATGGATGTAGACACTAGATGGATATAACCCCCAACCCCCGATACCCTTAGAGCTAGGCCATTCTTATAGCATTTGATGGCACCAGTGGGGAGAGCAGGGTGGGAGAGGCAGGTGTCTGGCCAACAGCGAAGACGATTCACTACCAAGCAATCTATGTCGTCCGTTGTTCCAGTGAAACAAAAACTGATTGGGGTGATTACTTGTTTTTATAAACCTTCTGGCTGTAAGACTTTGACCTAACCCTTTGGTCACAGGGTCAAAAAACATAATTAAAAAAATATGACTTTTTTTATGAATATGTCAAACTTCGTTAATTATTTTTAATTTTTTTTCGGAGTTTTAGGAATTATAGGCAGCAAATAATATATAAGCTTGGGCGGCGGAAGGTAGGGGACACGGGGGTCCGGACCCTTCATGGAATTTAATGGTCCTCTCACTAGAGCAGAATCTTCATATGAAATATCTTAAAACGTTATGGTTCATATGAAAATTTCCTGGAGACCATCACCACGTTCAACAGTTTTCTGGAAAACGTTTCAAATGGAACTTTGAAAAATGATTTTACACAAAAGAGTTGAAAAGTTAACTCACCTTTGTGTTTTCCAATTTCAAGAAGATCGTTCAAAAATTCTCAAATGGCAATAGGCTAGAGATGCAATGGCTGCTGTATGAACTGACTGAACATTGTTAAACAACTGAGATATTATTTAGATTGGAATTGACCAAGGATCAGGAAAAGGCCCTAACGCAGACCGCCTGGGAGATGGTTGGATGAAATTCGAAAGTATGCTCGAAAGACTGGGGAGTGATATGCTCAAGACAAAAATTTACAGAAGAGACTTTCATCCAGCAGTGTATTGATAAAGGTTGACGATGATTTGTTAACGTAATTGCATATACAACCTACAGCTATTGTTTCTCTGTCTCTCTCTCTCTCTCTCTCTCTATATATATATATATATATATATATATATATATGATAATGTAAGGTCAGGTGATGCGTAACATCACAGCCTCTCCTTGACAAATGTCAACCCCGCCTTCTCGTGGTGCATCCTGTTCCCACTAAAGGAGCTCTGACGACCGCAAATAGCGGTATAACTATACCATCGGGATCAGAGGAAATGCTATCCCACACTCACCAACCCGCTTGGCCAGCGTGGTGAGTTATGGCCAAACACCTCCAAAATGACTCTACAACTTAAATCTTGGCCCTCAGTCTCCGGCAGCTGGAATGTACCTGGCCAAGGCAGCGGCCAGTGCGACATGAAGGCAGAGGGTGCTAAGAATCCCCGGAGGACCGGACTAGGCTGCCATTTGATGCTGACCTTGGCTACCTACAACGGACGCTCCCTATCTTCTGATTCAAGGCTTCTTGAATTGGAAGAGGAACTACAAAGGATCAAGTGGGACATCGTCGGGCTGAGTGAGGTAAGGAGAAAAGGAGAAGATCTCATTGAACTGAAAAGTGGACATCTCTTCTATTATCGTGAAACAGATACTGGCAGAACTAGTGGTGTTGGATTTATAATAAACAAGAAACTGAAGGATAAAGTGGTAGAAGTTGAAAGTTCCTCGGACAGAGCTGCACGACTCGTTATCCAACTATCGAGAAGATACCAGGCTCAGATTATTCAAACTTATACACACACCACAAGTCATCCTGAAGAAGAAATTGAAGAATTTTATGAGGAAATTCGTCATCTAAATAATAAAGGTAAGCAGCACTTGAAGATAATTATGGGAGATTTCAATGCAAAAATAGGGCACCGGCAACAGAATGAAACTTCAGTAGGTAAATTCGGTCACGGCAACAGAAACCAGCGTGGAAATACTCTCGTTGAGTTTGCAGAGGCAGAAGGATTTTTTCATCTTGAATTCCTTTTTCAAGAAAAAGCCACACAGGAAATGGACATGGAGACATCCAATTGGGACGACAAGTGAAATTGATTTTATTATGTGTAACAAAAAATTCGTCATCGAAGACTGCAGTGTGCTAAACAAGTTCAACACAGGTAGTGACCATAGATTGGTGAGATGTAAGATGCACCTCAACACTAAACTGGAACGTGGCAAGCTCATAAGACAAACAAAATGTATTGACATAACCAACCTTAAACACCATAATACTTTCAAGTTGGAACTGAAGAACAGATTCTCTGCTTTAGAAGGCCTAACATCGGAAGAAGTGGATATTTCGGAAGTTAACAGAAAAGTAACCAAAGCTCTTATGGAAACAGCAACAAAATTAGCTGGGTCTAAGAACAAGTTGCATGTAAACAAATTATCAGGAAAAACCAAAATGTTGATGCAAAAAAGAAGAGAGATGAGGACAACTAAAGAAGATGTGACTTCCAAAGTGGAATATATAGAGCTATGCAAGACAGCACGAAAAAGTATCACTGAAGACGTAAGGAAATTCAACTGTGAGCTAGTGAGGAAAGCAATTGAAAACAACCAAAGCCTAAAGATAGCAAAGGGACATCTCAGTAAGGGAAGAAAACAGATTATGGCTCTGAGAAAAGAAGATGGTTCTATAACAAGAAATAGAGGCGAAATTTTGACAAGAGTGAAAGATTTCTACTCCAAATTATATGAAAGGGATGATACATGTACTCCAGACATCATGAAAGGTACCAGAGTTCTTCCAGTCCTCCCAGCAGAAGTTGCACATGCAATCAAGAACATGAAGCAGGGGAAAGCTCCAGGAGAAGATGGAATTACTACAGACATCATTCAAGCAGCAAGTGGAGAAATCGAAACAGTACTCGCCCAAATTTTCACTCGATGCCTTAATGAAGGGAAGATTCCTGAGGATTGGAACAATGCTACAATGATCCTGCTACATAAAAAAGGTGACATTGAGGATCTCAGGAACTACAGACCTATCAGCCTCCTATCAGTGGTTTATAAAATCTTCACTAAAGTTCTTTCACACCGCTTGAAGGTAACACTGGACATGGCTCAACCGAGAGAACAAGCTGGATTCAGGAGTGGCTACAGCACAATAGATCATATCCACGTAATGAGAGAACTAATTGAAAGAGCGAGGGAATATGAACTTCCATTGTGCATGGCTTTTATCGATTATGAAAAAGCCTTTGATTCGGTGAAACCATCAGCAGTTACCACGGCTCTGAAATCCTGCGGTATTGAAGATGCATACATTAATATTATTAATAACATCTATGAAAATGCAAGTGCAAAGATTCGGCTGTTTGAAAATACAACACACATAAAAATTGGAAAGGGAGTGAGACAAGGTGACACCATATCTCCGAAGCTCTTTAATGCTACATTGGAAAATGTCTTTCAATCACTGAACTGGGAAAACAAAGGGATAAAGATTAATGGAGATTATCTAACCCACCTTCGTTTTGCTGATGACGTAGTCATTTTTGCAACTACCCCATCAGAGCTGCAGAGTATGATCCAGGAACTTGCTGACAAGAGTAAAGAAGTGGGATTAAAAATGAACTTTCAGAAGACAAAAGTGATGTTCAATGCTTTTACAAGAAATGAAGATTTATCGATTGATGGAGAAAAACTGGAGATAACAGATACGTATGTTTATCTTGGACAGCAGATATCAAGTGAGGGTCACATTGATGAAGAAATTAATCGGCGTACAAAACTTGCCTGGAGAGCTTTTGGAAGAAACAGCATAATTTTCAAGAGCAATATGCCATTATGTCTTAAAAGAAAAGTGTTTGATCAATGCATCCTTCCAGTGCTTACGTATGGTGCAGAGACGTGGACCTTAACTAAAAGAGACATACAAAGGCTGCAGACAACTCAAAGAAGCATGGAGAGGTGCATGCTTGGTATAACCAGGAGAGATAAGAAGAGGAACTCGTGGATCCGAAAAATGACGAGAGTGGAAGACATCATGATCAGAGTTAAATCCCTGACATGGCAATGGGCTGGACATACTGCCAGAAGGACAGACCATAGATGGACAGCCGAAATTTTAGATTGGATTCCAAGGGACAGGAAAAGACCCAGAAAAAGACCACATGGGAGATGGGTGGATGAAATTCGTAAATATGCGGGAGTGACATGGAGGAGACTGGCACAAGACAGACCGTTGTGGAGGAAACTTGGGGAGACCTTCGTCCAGCAGTGGATTGATAATGGTTGACAATGATGATGATGATGATGATGATAATGCTAATATATATAGCTTTTTTTATTGTTTTATCTCTCGAAAAAGGAGTTGTCCCCTTAAATTATCGGATTCCGCCGCCCATGTATATACATGTATATACACTACAGGCCACCTAAAATGCAACACCAAGAAGAACACGAGACAGCAGAGGGTAATGTCCTAATACAAGCACCTTTGAAATTCACCGGCAGATGCAGCTCAGCTTTGCGGCCACAAGTACTGCCGCGGACGGCGTGTCACGGAAGGAACTACCATCGACTCACGTAGCCTTAAGGGGACCGTAAACAAATTGCAAATGTAAAAATCACCTAAGAAACGAAAACTGGGTCTCTTAAGGGACCATCAACAAATTGAAATGTCAGTTATTACGGCCACACGAAAAAGCACGTATCTTAGCAAGTAAGTAACCGATTTGCAAGCAAATGGTCTCTTTCTATTCAGGAACGAATTACCCATGCGATACAAAACAGAATTACGTTCCATCCGGCCGCCGTATGTTCGTCCGTCCAAAAGAATAAAAAAAAATATCCGCCGATAAACAACCGATTTGCACGGAAATTATTTCTTTCGACACCGTGACGCATCATACCTATCAGATACAATACAAAATGACGTTTCATCCGTCCGCCGTCTGTCCGTCCGTCCAGAAGAAAAAAATATCCACCGATAAACAACCGATTTGCACGGAAATTATTTCTTTTGATATAGGGACGCCTCACACCTATCAGATACAATACAAAATTACGTTCCGTCCGTCCCAAGTCTGTCTTTCCATCCGTCCGTCCGGAAGCATAAAAGCACATCTCGACCGAGAAACACCCGATTTGCGCAAAAATTAATTCGTTCTACTCAGGTACGGCTCACACCAATAAGATATAATAAAAAATAACGTTCCATCCGCCCGCCTTCTGTCTGTCCGTCCAGAAGAATAAAAAAAATATCCGCCGATAAAATACCGATTTGCACGGAAATTATTTGTTTCGACTCAGGGACGCCTGACACCTATCAGATACAAAACAAAATGACGTTCCATCCGTCCGTCGTCTGTTCATCCGTCCAAAAGGATAAAGATATATCTCCGCCGATAAAAAACCCAATCGCACGGAAATTATTTCTTTTGACTGAGGGACGCCTGACACCTATCAGATTCATTACAAAATTACGTTCCATCCGTCCCAAGTCTGTCTTTTCGTCCGCCCGTCCGCCAGGAAGCATAAAACACATAACTATACTGAGAAACAACAGATTTGCACGCAAATGGTCTCTTTCGACTCAGGAACGAATTACCCGTGAGATACAATGCAGAATTACGTTCCATCCGTCCGCCGTCTGTCCATCCTAACACGTACTAATATTTCGATGAAATATTAGTACGTGGTAGGGGACCACCTGGCGACAAACCCTACTGAAAATGGGCGAAATGGAATACTAATATTTCATCGCGATGAAATACTAATATTTCATCGAAATATTAGTACGTGGTCCCCTACCACGTACTAATATTTCGATGAAATATTAGTACGTGGTAGGGGACCACCTGGCGACAAACCTTACTGAAAATGGGCGAAATGGGGTCAAAGGTCACGACATTGAAGCGGAATCCATCTGTCTGATTGGAAATTTAACGACCACCGTGAGCATGTCAATGAACTATAAGCAGTCTCCCGCCCCTAATTTAGGGTCACTGGTTCCAGGGATGGGAGAGAGCCCGTACCGTAAGACAAACACAACATCCATGCCTCACCGGAATTCGAACCCGGACACCTTTCGGACGAATGATCAGAGGCCATCGCCTAGACCACTGCGTCACCGGGACGGCAAGAGCCGAATCACTTCCATCGCCCTTATGCGTCATAGCTTACGTAAAAATGCTTCGATTTGGATAAAATGTTAATACACTGCGGGACAATTGCTAAGGACGGAAGAAAATAGCACGACAGTAACCATAAAATGGAAGGCAGGAAAATGTGGAAATTAGCATAAGTGCGGGATACAGTAAGACGTGTTGTGCGTATGCAAATTTTGGATTGCCGAACTTGTTCATGACGTCATAGCGCTGATAAGAGATATAAAGGATTTGACGCGTATTGACCGTTGTTGTTCGAACGGAAAGTTGAAAGGTAAAGAATCAATGGACGAACTTGCAAGTTTCAGTATGCCTTCCCGACATCACCTAGATGATTTTACGCGTGGCCGTATTATTGGGAAGATTGAAGAAGGGCGAAAAATAACAGATGTTGCCAGGGAGTTTGACGTCAGCCACAGTGTTGTTTCAAGGCTTTGAAAATCATTTCAAACAAATGGAGAGTGTAGCAAACGTCACGAGGGAGGTCGTGTTCGCAGTACGACACCTGCAGAAGATAAGTACATAGTACTATCAACAAAAAGACACCGGCGCAGCACATCTAGTGAGGAAGCAAATCAGTTTATAGCTGCTATTGGCAAGTGGATCTCCCGAAAAACTGTCGCCAGACGTTTGCATGAAGAAGGACCATAAGCCCGCCGTCCTGTTGTGTGCATCCCATTGTCCAGACGTCACCGTACCGCCCGTTTGCAATGGTGCCATCAACATCGCAATTGGACTGATAACGACTGGTCTGCTGTCCTCTTCTCAGATGAGGGTAGATACAGTCTATCGTCTGATTGTCGACGACAACTGATCTGGCGTGATAGTGGTACTGCATATTGTCCAGCAAACATACAGGAAAGGGACCGATATCCGACATGTAGTGTCATGGTATGGGCTGGCATCTTGATCAATGGCCGTACGTCCCTCTTTGTGCTTCCAACTGGTACTATGACTGGCCAACGATACATTAATGATGTTCTGCTACCTCATGTTTGCATGTTCCGTGGTGCTGTCGGTGATAGATTCATTTTCATGGTCGACAACGCAACATGTCATCGAACAGTCGCTGTCCAGGAGTGTCTTGAGAGCGAGGATATTCAACGCCTCGTATGGCCAGCACGTTCTCCAGATCGTGTGGCGATGCGTACCAGAGGGGTCCGGGTGTCATATCCAGTTGCGCCCCAAACCATAACGCCAGGCGACGGACCATTATGGCGATGATAATGCAGGCGTCATACAGTGTCTCTCCGCGATGCCACCACACGCGGATCCGACCATCGTGTAGTCAGACAATTTTTTTTAGATATAGGTTTGCAAATTACACTTTTGTGAAAGTGACTTCAAATACAGTTCCACCGCTTTTGACGAGAAGAGTGGGAGGACAGTAACTGTGGATTTAAAGGTACCCAAACTAATTCCAGGACGTGTGCCATCAAAACTTCCTAATTTACCATCCTATTTGAGCGGCACCCCATGTGTTACACGTGAAGAGCCAGAAAGTAGAAGACAACGCCTTGAAGAACAGGGACTGAAAACAGCTCTCGAGGAAAGCATTACAGAAATAGAGGACTATGATAAAAAAAAAACATACATTTTGTTCTCTTGTTGATTTGCAATCAAAGGTAAAATTTATTGACACCACTTCATGGTCTTTTTTTTTTTGTAAAAACGACATGTTAATGGTTATGCATATTTCATCTGATCCTGCTCCAAGTGTAAAATGTTCTGTTGTTATAAATTCAGAGCTTATGATTAGAGCATTTGTTAAAGATGTGGAGTTACCAACCTTGGTGAAATATACATTTCCATGTAAAGTAATTCCTACTGATATTCTAAATGACATTTTAAAACATTTAATGCAGCAGTGCAAGTCACCTGCAAGTGGTAATATTTTACGAAATGCAGTTGATCAAATATGCATAGTTTTAAAGAATCTCTGTGAGAATAATGTAGGTTCTGAAAATCACCTCAAGTTTATTGAGGAACAACTGGTTTTGTTGGGTCGAGACAAACATGGGTCCAGATATTCATCAGATTTAATGATTTTTTTCTTCCCTTTTTTGTAGCATGGCACCTCATGCATATAATTTTGTTCGGGAGAGTGGTAGCATTAGGCTGCCACATCCCAGTACTATTCGACATTGTTTGCCAGCAGTTTAGTGTGAAAACTGAAGCTGAAAAAATTGATTAACATTTCCTCTCTTATATTCAAAGAAAAATATCCTTTTTAAATGATGTTGATAAAAAGGTTATATTAATGCTGGACGAAATTCATTTGAAACAATATTTGGATTTCAAAGGTGGTAAGATTTGTCATTTAATTCCGAAAGCATGGCAACAAGTGCCCATGTCTTCATGATTAAAAGTTTACTTTCAAAGTACAAAGATGTTGTTCATGTACTGCCTGCCAAAACCATGACTGCCGAAACACTTTTTGATGTTTTAAAGAAAATAATCATTGGCTTAAAAAATATAGGTTTTACTGTGATTTGTGTTGTCACTGATAACAATTCCATCAATCGTAAGTGTATGTCATTATCGCCCCCCCTAAAATCCAAATTGTTTATCCTCATCCAATTGATAAATCCAGAGTATTATTTTGTTGTTGATACAGTTCACTTATTAAAATGTATGTGTAATAACAGGCTAAACCAGAAAAATGGGGGAAATGTATGTATTATCCTGAATTTGAAGATGAAATTGCATAATTTCAAACAGCATCTTTGTCAACACTCAAGGAATTGCACAAAATTGAAGCCTACTCGGTAACAAAATATGGGTATAACTTATCATATAAAGCTCTTAATACCAGCAATCTCGAAAGACAAAATGTAAAATTAGTTCTCCAAATATTTCATGATTTTGTAATAAAAGGTCTGCTAGAAATTGGAGAAAAAAAGAAATTGTGTGAGTACCAAGATACATCATGTTACATTGGAATAATTTTAACTTGGTGGCAAATTGTCAATGTGAAGTCACCTTATAAAGGTATCCGTCTGAATAATAAATACCAAGCTACTTTAACGTCTTCAGAATCAGATGAAAATAATGTGTTTCTTAATAAATTTTTGGAGTGGTTGGATAGGTGGGAGAGGATGTGTTGCACAACTGGTATGCTAACGAAAGAAACCCACACTGCATTAAAATTAAGTACACATTCATTACTTGAAATTGCTTCATATTGTATTACGGGACTAAAATTTAAGTATGTACTTCCTGGAAAGTTCCGGACTGATGATTTGGAAAGTAGGTTTGGTCTTTATAGGCAATTGGCTGGAAGCCAGAACAATATAAGTGCTCTGCAATTGTTTGAATGCGAAAGCAAGTTGAGAGTCCAATCACTGTTGAAACTTCAAACTATGTCACGTGGGGAAATTGAAATAACTGATTTAAATTTTAAGGATGACTTTCAGAAAGTGAATTTGAAATTGACTTGCAATTTAAAATTTGATGTTTCTGTACTTTCTTCTGATATATCTGATTGTAATGATTATATTCCAGTCATTGCATACATAGCAGAGTATTGTGCATTTTTAGTATTAAAGTGTTTGAAGTGTGATTTTTGCAAACTGTTATTGATAGACAAAGACATAGAATTAGATGCAAGGTTTAATTTCCTTCAAAAATTAGACAGAGGTAGTCTTAGCTGTCCTACTGATGTTGTAAATAATATTGTTTTGTATAATTACATTATTTTTAAAAAACTATGTTGTAAATATGAGAAGGAGTTTTTGGAAATGTCTAATCAAAGAAATGTATTAATGTTGATCACAAGTAATGCACCTGATCAGGCAGAGGTGTTCAACAATAGCATTTGTTGCCCTGGTCATTATATTGAAAAACACACAAAATAATTCTTTGGGCTTCCACAAATATGTTTTTAAATAATTATTGTAAGGTTAAAAATGACAAATCAATACAGTATACTGCAGCTATTAAAAAAATAGTTTTGATGACAAAAAAGAAAATTAGCAACTTTGACAAAGTAATCATTAACCAGGGGTCGATATAGGTGGCATTTGACACCCATTGGACGGTAGATTCACAAAAATATTTTTATCTCAAACGGCATTTTTACAAAAATATTTTGGACTGTAATGATATCTTCACAAAATATTTTGAATAAAATTTAATTTTAATAAAAATATTTTATAAGTGGCATGAACATTGTCGATGTGCCCCCCCCCACCCCACCCCACCCCGGAGAATTCAGACTCATCATTTTGCTGTGAAACCATAGTTGGTGTACATTAATTTTTTCTACCTACCCGGCCAGGCACCTAGATTTTTTATTCACATGCCCAGGCCAGATAAATCATTTTGTAGACCATTGCATCTCGGCAATGGCATCTTGCAAGTCCTGATCTGATAATGATTCTATCTATGAATTCATACCACTCCAAACTTCTGTGTACTTTTGAGAGTTTTTGGCAAAATTGCTACAAACAGAAAAATAGTCAAATTCCACAAAAATAGGCAAAATTTCACAAAAGTAGACAGAATTTCACAAAAATGGGTATCAATTTTTAAAAACCTGGAACAACCCCTGTTAATGTTACCCTCAAAGTAGTGAAGGGTTGTTCAATGAAATTTAAAGCAGAAGTAGGATATTTTTGTAATAGGTTCATGTTATATATTTTCGAAGTTTAAAATCTTTCCTGAAAGAAAATTTACTTTTGTATGGTATCTAATGCATCTGTAATAAAAGGTTCAGCTAAATCAGTTGATGTGTACATAAGAAGAATTTTGATTTGTCATAAGCCACTATAGATCT
Organism: Macrothele yani; assembly: GCA_039090855.1. Classification (NCBI taxonomy): domain Eukaryota; kingdom Metazoa; phylum Arthropoda; class Arachnida; order Araneae; family Macrothelidae; genus Macrothele; species Macrothele yani. Next base: position 230,423 of record JAYWMT010000194.1, on the reverse strand, counting down.
TAAGTGTAGTTCTTGTTTTTGAACTTTTAACAACAGTACAAAGTGAATCGGTGTTGTAGTATGGTTAGAACAGTTTTTACTAGTTTGAAAGCAAATGTACCTATGTACTATAACCACAACATGAATAAAAAACAGTTTTTAAGGCATCTTCCAAATGCCCAAAACCTATGTTCCAAACACTGACACATAATGCAAAAGTTTCACTCAGTGTACAACCCCTGGCAAATATTATGGAATTGGCGCCACATGAACATGGAGATGCATAGTAGGGAGCACGTAGAAACGACACAAAGGAAGAATGCAAAACGAAAACATAGTTTAATGAAAGCTGTACAACTGAGCTACAGACAGCAGGACTCAGATATATGTATGCACTGTATCTGTTGGAAATACATGATGTGTAGCAACATGTGTGGAAAATAATTGTAGACTCACCAACATTGCAGGAAAAATTATGGAATAAAAGTATAGGTTGCAATTGAAATCTCGCAATACAATGCGTTCGGTATATACAAATAAGTGTGGGGATAAAGAGGGGTAGCAGTATTACTCTGTTGTTGCAGTACCAGCATGGCTCCTAGGAGGGAGTTATCAATGGTAACAAGGGACAGAATTATGAAGAGTCTTCAAGAAGGATATCGACAAGTCAACGCAAAAAAGGTTGGTTGTTCGTAGTTGAACAAGGAGGCCTATTCACCGGTTCCCCGAACCAAACTTTGACATGCCATTCGTGAAAACATCCCGAACTGTCAGTTGTAACATGGTTTCTCCATCACAACGCCAGGCCCCATACAGCTCATAAATGTGTGAAGTTCCGAGGTGAGTATTTTCAGAAAGTTAAATGGCAGGATGATTCAGAACATGACATTTAAGGTAACTATTCTATCCTGCCCATGAATTAAATTATCACTCCTACTATGCGCATCCGTATTCATGTGGCGGTGATTCCATAATTTTGGCCAGGGGTTGTATAATATGTGTAATGAGTTGTAATGAGTATAGAGAGAGCATAAAAATTCTGATTAATGTTAACTCTACCAGCTACTTGTGATATGACATATGCAGACATGCCAAGTGCTCCACTTTGAGCGGAGTTTTCTCCGTTTTCGACAGCTAAATCCGCGTGCTCCGCTCAAGGCTTAAAAACTCCGCTCGTTAGAAGTTTTTATTTTGGTCTTTAGAAATTTTTAATTTTTTTTTGGTTTTTAACCTTATTAATTCGGTGTTTTTAAAAGTTTAAATTGAAAATTCTTCCAAGTGTATTAAAGTATGCTTTTTCCCCCCTTTTTTTTTCTCTTTCTTTAAAAGCCGTTCTTCTGTGTATGTTTGTAACTACTGAAGAATGGGATGTTTCGCTCTTCTTTCTCATAGGCTGCAGGAGCGTTGACCCTGCCTTGGCTGCTGAAGAACGCGGTGCAGGGCGGGAAGCAAAGCTGATGACGGAAGTTTCTGCTTTCGGCAGTGGAGTATTGTAGCTGGCGCTGGACATAGTTGTTTGCTGTTTTCATTGTAGTTATTTAGAACAAGGTGGATTTATTTAATCTTATTGTGAGATATGTCGAAACGACCGCATAGTCAACGCTTTTCAAATGCTTACGAGAAACAATGGCCCGTTTTAAAGCGTTCCAAAAAATCCATAACGCACGCTTACTATTCCGTTTGTGACATTAATTCCACTATCGCACTTGGTGGTATAAGCGACTGCAAACGCCATGTCACATGCCGCCGACATTTAGACAATGCAGAAGTAAAGGCATCTAATCAAACCCTTACATCTTCGTTTGTTTCCCTTTCGGAAGATGTCCGTGTAATACGTGCGGAAACATCACAGCTTTTATTATAGAGCGTAATGTACCCATCTCTGTAGCAGACCATGCCAGGGCTTTGTTTATTAAGATGTTCCCGGATTCGGACATCGCCAAAAAATACGTATGTGCGCGGACGAAAACAACAGCTATTATTAACAGTATGACTGATGGTACTACCCATGAAATGATAGAAATTTTAAAAACTTCAAAATTTAGTTTAGCAACCGATGCTAGCAACACTAATTCTGCAAAGAAAATATTTCCTGTTGTTGTTTCATATTTAGATACAACAGTGGTGAAAATTATTCCCAGATTATTAAGCTTACCAAAGTTGGATGGTGATGCAACAGGAGAAAATATGTTTAAGTTACTGGATACTGAACTGGGGAAAAAATCAATACCATGGCACAATTGTATCGCATTTTCATCAGATAATGCATCTTCTATGGTAGGAAAATATAAAGGTGTCACAAAGTTTCTCAAGGAAAAAAAAATCCAAAGATGGTAATTCATGGTTGCACCTGCCATCTTTTGCATTTAGTTGCCAAAAAGGGAGCTAAGGAGCTGAAAATTGATGTTGAAGATTTTGTGGTAGACGTATACTATTTTTTGCATAAAAGCACCAAGCGTATTGAAGCATTTAAGATGTGCCAAAAAGCTTGTAATCTTGAAAGTCACCAAATTATTAAATAGGTGTGTACCAGATGACTTTCATTGAATCAAGTTATTAATCGTTTTCTTGAGCAGTGGGAGTCCTTGGAAACATATTTTGGGGTGAAAAATATGACTACGCAAGGTTGTGAGCAATACTTTTCTATTCAGAAGAGAATTGGGTCTCCTGAGACAAAGTTGTACCTCCTCTTTCTACAGCAAACTTTGCCACTTTTCTGCAAGACAAATATCCTACTGCAAAATGAATCCCCAATTGTTCATCGACTACATCGTGAACTAAATTCTCTACTTAGTGAACTTATGGCACGATTCATTAAACCATCTGCTGTTGTACAGGCTGAGAAGGTATTGACCATATCAATTTCTGATAGGAAAAATCAAAAGTCAGATGAGGAACTTGTCATTGGAAGTAAAATTCGGCAGTACTTGAATAGCAGCAATTTGTCTAAAAATGAAGTAATTTTTTTCTTTCGGTCTGTGAGATTATATTATCAGAAATGCCGTGAGTTACATGCTTAAAAAATTTCAGTTGAATGATCCGATTCTGCTGCATGCTGAAGTGGCTGATGTAAGGCTTTGAACAAGCAGTAAATTTTGTTCTGTTAACTAGTTGGTTGACCTCTTTGATGATTTCTCTGATGAAGAAAAGAATATGTTAGAAGTTGAGTTTGCACGTTTCCAAGTAGATAAGTTAAATAGTGACATTATAAACTGTGAGCAAACTCATCAAGTGTGGTCGTTAATTAAAGATTTAAAAGATCACAATAGTGTCTTAAAGTACAGTCTTACCATTACTAATGCACAGAATACTCCTGATACCACACAGCAATGCTGCTTGCGAACGAGTGTTCAGCACTGTTCGCAAGAATCATAACGATTTCCGTTCTAATTTGTCTGTGCACACATTGGAATCCCTACTTGTGGAAAAATCAAGAATGGCTGCCCATAATCTGAGTTGCCACCAGCATAACTTTACGACTGAAGTGTTGATGAAAGCTAAAAAAGCAACAACATTGGTTCTAAAAAAGGACCAGTAAACAACAGTATATATATATGTATATATTTCTTTGCAGATGAATTCATTGTATTTACATTTTTATCACAGCTTCAATTTTAGTGAATTATGAACATTAATTTAACAGAATTAGACCTTGATGAGGAAAAACAGTTTAAATATTTTTTGTATAAACATATATATATATATATATATATATATATATACAGAAAGAGAGAGAGAAGACGTGTGTGTCAACATTTTGCTAATAGACTACTGTACAAGATTTTTGTTGCGGTAGCTGCATGAAAAGAACAAGCAGAATTTTATGTGTCAAAGAAGCAGAGGTGCTTCAAAGCAATGTTTATCATATATATATAATTATTGAGTATTTTATTTTGTATTTTCTTATATAATTGGCATTGTTTTTGAAAAAACAGCCAATTGTCCACGCGAAAAAATACCCCGCCGAGTGCTCGACTCTGGTCCTGACAGCCACTTTCGAAAGTTGGCAACTCTGCATATGGTGTATTACGTAAGTTATTCTTTTTGTGCTGTTAATTACTATGTTAACAGAATCATTTTAAGTTTCTTAAATCAATTTTGTATTGAGAACATTATATACAATAAAGATTTCAGATTTCTTAACGCACGCAAGGCAATGAGCCTACCGTCATTCATCCATAATATTATGTGGTAATTAATACTTTGTTTGCTACATAGATATTGGTGTGCTTATGCTTTTCTTCGTGTCAAATGTAATTGCATAAATGGCGCATTTTTGGCATATGGTAAAATGAATAAATTGTTTACAGTAAATTGTGTGATGGATTTCGTTTATTACAGCCTGCTTTACCTTCACTACTTACATAACTGCTATTAAAGTATATATTTGTATAACTTAGCAAACCACACACATAAATCATTTCGGAAATTTTAGTGTTCTGTCCTGGTTTAAATAAATTAGTGTAGGATATATATGAGAGAGAGTGGTAGTGATGGAAAACTAAGTTTTGACAAGTTACATATGTGTGTATCTTATACTTTTTCCCCCACAGTGATGCTTTTTACTTAAAAATTGTTAAAAATACCTCGATAATACACCACTTTCTATACTCCAACCAAATTTTCCCTTTTTAATTCATGCAATTCCGTCGACAGTGGACCGTTGAACAGTGGAAACAGGTTCAATGGAGTGACGAATCAAGGTTCACCCTCTACTGTTCGGATGGCAGGGTCTGGGTTTGGCGTCTACCTGGAGAACGCCTCTTGCCGGAATGTATTGTGCCAACTGTGAAGTTCGGCGGCGGTGGAATTATGCTATGGGGATGTTTCTCCTGGTATGGCACGGGACCCTTGGTCGCAATTCCTGGTAGACTCAACGCCAAGGCCTATTGCACCGTTTTGGATAACCATGCGCTTCCTACGTTGTGGCAGTTTTACGGGGTGGACCCATTTTACTTTCAGGATGACAATGTCACCTGTCATGTTGCGAGGTCCACAATGGCTTGGTATGGTGACAATGGGATTAATCGAATGGACTGGCATGCGCAGAGCCAGGACCTTAACCCTATCGAGCACCTCTAGGACGAGTTGGAGGGTCGACTTCCTTCACCGATTTTGAACGGTGCCCCCACCGTTCAAAAATCGGTGAAGGAACTGACCTGTCTTCTCCAAGCAGGGTGGAAGAAAATACTGCTAGCCGTCGTACAACTCCTGGTTGGGAGTATGCCGCGGAGGGCCGCAGCTGTATCGCCGCTCGTGGGGGCTCCACCAACTATTGAAGGTGAATAAACTTAATTTTCCTTTGCTATCACAGGTGTCCAATTACTTGTTGGTAGATAGTGTAACTTGTTTCAGTTAAATTAAGGAGGTGTTTTTGTGCGTTTTCAAGAGCCATACTTTTTAGCGTTTGCAAAGTTTCGTTCTCCGTTTCCATGGCATTCCGGAAGTTAACGGTCACAGGGTTTTTTTTTTTCTAAAATCATATTTCTACGTACTTTAATGTCTCCTGTTGCGTAATTTTTTTCTTTTTTACTTACTTCCATATAATTTCATTTCAGGCTGATGAAGGGAAGTAGTAAGGCAAAAAACAAAAACAAAACCTCTTTCCTTGTTTCTCACTTTAATTTCAAAATGTTTTGGGATTGATTTATATCAATGAAAATGCTCCCACCACAGTTTAGCAAATTCACTAATTTTTTTAAAAATTGCAGTCAATTCACAACAAAAGTGATTTCAAACAAAAATCCTATGTGGGCACCAGTTTTACAAACAAATTAAATGGGACAACCATGATGATTTCTCTTTCTCCCCCTCTCTCAATGCAGTTTGGAAATCACTTTGAGCTTTGTTTATCTGAGACCTATATAAGCAGTTTTGTTTGTGGTGAAACCTTATTATTTATTAATCCAGGATTTATTTCTGACTAAAATAAAATGTTAATCTTCCTTTTTTTCTCTTCAAGGAAAAGCTAGTTTGAATATTGCGACTAAATACTAATTTATACAGTTTTCAAAATCACAAATTTGCTCATTTTTATAAACTTTACTTTGGCGCGGTAGAGAATGATACATTTTATAAAAAAATATTAATATTTAGCCTTCCCTTTATTTTGCAGACAGTTTTTAGCTTTTCCTTCCTGCGTTGCAGACTCCTGAAAAAGATTTTGCTTCAGGGTATGTCAATAGGTATCAGACATCTAGAACTTGTGCCTGCATCATGAAAATTTTTGTGTCGGTAAACTAATTATTGAAATCAAGAAAGAAAAACAGATTAGATAAATATGGGATTCACATTATTGGTTTGGTGTAAGCACATTGACTACAATAAAAAATTTTATTCATTCCTAAAGAAATGTTAGACAAAAATTTTGTGGCTTTTATAATATGGTGCTTAGAGTAGTTAATAAATGCTGAGAGATTAATTATTTTTGCATATTCCTATGTGGGAATAGTTCAATCTCGGGGCTACTTTAAAAGAAATAATTTTTCTTTTAATATATATATATATAGTTTTCACTACAATTAGTTCAGATATTTTTAAAACAGTTAAAATCAATGATGTAGTCTTTGAAAACATTCTCCCACGATCGTTCGTTCCTGTTACTAAAGTTATTAACTGAAAAACAGAAAAACATATGGAATCTGTAGATAGATTTTCAGATTTAAACAAACGGGAGCTGCAACAACGTAATAATTTTATTTCTCAATCTTTCAATAAAAAGAATATGTTTAGCATTTGCAGTGATATGTCACATTTGTGATGTACTTTTTCACTGTAATACCGTAATTCTAAAACAACGATCGTGATCATAGGAAAAATGCTCTGATTCCGAAACATTCTACCACGATCGTTCATTCCTGTTACTAAAGTTATTGACTGAAAAAAAAAAGAAAAAAAAAAACTTGCGGAATCCGCAGATTGATTTTGAGATTTAACAAACGGAAGCTGGAACTTCCTAATCATTTTTATTTCTCATTCTTTTAATAAAAAGAATAAGAAATAAAGCGATGTGTCACATTGTAGTTCAAATTTGCACTGTAATACCAAAATTCTAAAACAACGATCGTGACCATCGGAAAAATTCTCCGACTCAGAAACATTCTCCCACGATCGTTTATTCCTGTTACTAAAGTTATTGACTGAAAAAAAGAAACATAAAGAATCCGCAGATTGATTTTGAGATTTAAAAGATGGGTGCTACAACTTCGTAACAATTTTTATTTCTCATTCTTTTTAATAAAAGACTGAGTTAAGCATTTGCAGCGATGTCACATTTGAGGTGCAAGTTTTCACTGTAATACTGAAATTCTAAAACAACGATCGTGACCATCGGAAATATGCTCCGATGCGCCCAGTCTCTCTCTCTTATGAGATGCAAAGATCCACCGCCGGTTACGTCACAAACCTGTGCGAGGGCCTTCAAGAGTCTCGAAGGTAACGGTTGCCCCCGTTATGTTTGTGGTGCGTGTGTTTTACAGCGGGAACCCATAAATTGTTTTGACGTTTATTTTACTCTGCTTGCATGATTTATTTTGCTATTTAGTTGCCTTTTATTTACTATTTATAGTTGGCTTTTTGATGAAATTCTTAGAGATGAGGACACGTGCGTTTTGTGGTGTGAATGGCATAAATTGCTTCCGAAGTCAAGATGCTCCAAGGTCCAATACGTCGTTGAAGTCGTGGCGTCACAGAATGGGGGACTGAGCATAAACAAACGTTGTGTATATCTTAGTTAACATTAGTTTCTTCGTTGGCGGCTGTCGGTTGACCCGTACAGTTGATTTTTGAAGGTGAAATTGGATGTAATAGATATGGTGTTATGTTTTGCAGCATACTGTAATCACCAGACTGAAAAAACAGTGTTCTTTTAATAGATTTCCTAAAAACAAACAAACATGCCCTATGGACTTAAATGTCAAGGTGGGGATTTGTGGATTGACTGGTCATCTTTTGAACAAGCATATTTTTTGTAGTCTGTAAAATATGAATTTGGAGCACACATTCCGCTCTTTTTTTGTCTGTTATAGCTTTCAGAACATTAGGTTTTGCCTTGAGGCTGTTATATCAAGTTCTGTACCGATTTACGGGTGAACTCAACTCGGGCGAAGTTTTTATAACATGCGATGCCTTTGGGAGATTTTACGTACCCTATACAAAAATATAAATATCAGTAATAGGTGTTAAACTACATATATTGGCACAGTTGAAGAGCATCCATAAAATGTACACTTTGCAATGTAAGCATGTAAATGGGCAAGGAATGGGCAATAACATTGCAATACATCCCTTGGCATTCGATACCCAGTGGTCCACTGGCCATTGGCCAGTAAAACACACGCCGGACCACTGAACTACTGATTTTACTGGCCCAGATGCCCAGTAAATATTTTTTTTCTAATTTGATACAAGTTAAAAAATTTACTTCTGTTTCTTTTACCTTGCTGTATGGTTTTCTGTTTAGACAGAAAACTAGTGATAGGTTCATGAAATGCTGTTGGATAACAGTTTTTTTTTTGTCCTTCACAATTTGTAAAGAGCGGAAGAAACAACAAATACAGAAAAAAGTACTCCAGGCCTTGTCTTGTCTTGCAACAGCTGTTTTTTGTTACTCCGTCCGTATCATTCGTAATGAGCAGAAGTAAGCAAAATAAATACCCTGATCTTCCTTGGATTCACCCACCCTAGTGAATGCAGCAGATACTGACACCAGACACAACCTGACTTTTGTTTCTGTCCAAGAAAACACTAGCGGAGGAGGTCAGTTGGATGTGTGAAGGTAATTTTTGCAAGAGCAATTTACTTGAAACTGTGTTCAGTGGGGGAATGAAACTAACTTCATGGGAAAGTAGAGCAATAAGACTTAAATAAGGAGGAGGTTGCAATACCCTAAACAATAAAACATATAAAAAAGTCTGCTAATGTATGTGAATTTTTGTACCCTTGGAGTCTCCTTGTTCCGTTCTCACTTAAAAACAGATTGGGAATGCAGTCTTATTCTGCTATATCACTAATCCATTGGAATGATATTCTGGAAACATTTTTTTCCTGTGAATTGCACTTTCAAAGTAGACGTTAAAAAAATTGGAGGTAATTATATCGAAGAGATGCGTTACTTTATACATATATTGTGAATGCCTAAGCGATGATTTCTGATCATTTGTGCAAGATGGGTCTGGGTTCGAATCCCGTTGTGGCATGCATATTGTGTTTGCCTTACGGCACTGGCTCTCTTCCTTCCCTGGAGTCAGTGGCCCTGAATTAGGGATGGGTGACAGCTTATAGCCCAGTGAGTTGCTCACGGTTGTCGTTAAACTTCCAATCCCAAGAAGAAGTAAAAAGTATATATATATGTCGAAGTTTTGTTTAGGGTTTTTTTATGAACCAGTGGTTTGCGAATTCTAGTGGTCTGCTGTGTCAGTAAAAGATTTATTTCTAATTCTAACACTGTCCATTTTTACTGAATACATATTTGAATACAGTTTTGCAGAAGCTAATTGATTTGGCAGGGGAACTGTTCATTTTTTTTTTTTTTTGCAGGAGAGAGAGGGCAGTTGGTTTGTTGGATTTAATGGTGCAAAGACTAGCATAGGGGCTAAAATGAGCGTGACAGAAGGTTTAAATAAATAGCAAAAGTGTTAGGGGTGGATCCAGAAGTTTACTGTGGGTGGGAGGGGGTTCAATTATAAAAAGTGGGGAGAAGACATTATGGAAGGTTTTTTTAGATATGCATTATACATATTGAAGGTGACGCTCCTACCTGGCGTTCCTTTGCGAGGCCTTTAAAACACTCGCTTGCTCCAAGAATGTTAAATACCTGAATGATAGCAAGCAATAGTGAAAAATCACAATTGTTTCAGTGCGATCGTTTGAGTGTTTCCCAAAGAAATGAACTTTGTATTTTTTTGAATTCGCCAGACTACGTCTGAATGAAATATTACAAAATAAAGCCCAAGACCACGATGTATTATAGTCAGGTGATTCAACTCCCCATAGAGTTAACAGTTAGAAAATGGATCGTTAATGTCATAGCTCACCAGGGGGCGTGCAGAAGCTGTAGGCCGATTTGTTACCCTAATCATCATAGGAATACATAGCGTTTATGATTTCATGAGTGCTAAATCTGTTTTAGAAACAAAGTTTCTCTACAGAAATTAAAGCATGTCAACTCTTTTTCATTCAGAAGGAGACTAAAATTTATAGTGCAGCTGTGTTTCGGCTAGGATGAGTTCAATTCTTACGTTTTTGATATGGATCAAAAGTGTTTAGTATCAAACAGATTATTCGACATGTAAAGAATGTGTACCAAATTTTAGAGCTTCAACAGATGAAAAACAATCACTGATTTGTCTTTCGATATCAACAGAACTCTGCCAGAGTAAGTCAAGTTTGGTGTAAGTTGTTTACGTTATACATGCATGCCGCCATTTTTAGCACGTCTTTTGTAAAAAAAGATCGTGCTTATGTTACTAGTTTGTCCGTCCGTCCGCCTGTACCCACGATATATCTTCAACTATTAGTCCGATTTTAAAAATCATTTTTGCATTGGGAAGCTTAAAATATGCGAATGATGATCCTTTATTTCGTTATTTTTTTACGATGTACAATTTCGCCGCTAGAGAGCGTAAATGCAGATGTCGAATTCAAAAATATGTTTTATTCCACATATTTGCTTCTAAACATTCGATTGAAAAAATTATTTTATCTTTCGATTCCATTTATGTCAAAGAGTATTTAGATATAGATACTTTTTCAAATTACGCATAGATTTTCCGCTAGAGGGCGTAAAAGTAAATTACATTTTTTTCGATCTCTTCTTCTAAAACTCCGATTTGAAAAAACAATTCTTCAGCGGATACACCTTCTAATGTAAATCTTTTGCATATAATTTCAATTTTTTGATAAAGAATACTTTGGCCACCAGGGGACCTAAGTGTTAATTTTTGTTTCTGATGTATTTGCCATAAAATCTGAGCTTCTAAAATATCGAATTAAAAATTCTTTTGTGGACTGATGCCACTCACATCGATAAATCTTTTCAGAATATTTTCTTCTTAAAATATTTCACAGTTTCTCTGCCAGGGGTGTACATGCATATATTATTTGTGTCAATATCTCTACTTCTAGGCGTCCGATTTGAAAAATTCCTTTTTTCTTGGATAGTGTTTTCAGTGTGACATGTTTTTCATATAATTTCAAAATTTTCTACTAATTCATAGACTTTCTGCTAGGGGGCGTAGAGGTAAATTGCGTTCCCCTATATCTCTGCTTCTAAATCTCCGATTTGAAAAATTCTTTCTGCACCGGAGGATACAGCTCCTGATGGGAAATCGTTTGCACATAATTTCTAATTTTTGTAAAAAAAATGGTTTGGCCACCAGGGGGCATAAATCTTAATTTTTGCTTCTGATGTACATTTGCCGCAAAATATGAGCTTCTAAATTCTCGATTGAAAAAAACGTCGTTTGTAGACCAATACTGCTTATGTCAACAAACCTTTTAAAACATTTTCTTCTTGAAATAATGCATGGTTTCCATGCCAGGGAGCATAGATGAATAGCTTATTTTTGTCAATATCTCGACTTCTAGGAGTCCGATTTGAAAAATTGTTTCTTTGTTGGATAGTGTTTCCAGTGTGACATGGTTTTCATATAATTTCAAAATTTTTAAGTACTTCATAGACTTTCTGCTAGGGGGCGTAAAGGTAACTTGCTTTCCCCCTGTATCTCTGCTTCTAAATCTCCGATTTGAAAAATTCTTTCTGCACTGATGGGAAAATCCTTTGCACACAATTTCTAATTTTTGTAAAAAATGGTTTGGCCACCAGGTGGCGTAAGTCTTCATTTCCGCTTCTGATGTATTTGCAGCTAAATATGAGCTTCTAAAATCTCGATTGAAGAAAAAGTCGTATGTTGACCGATACTACTCATGTCGGCAAACCTTTTAGGAACATTTTCTTCTTGAAATAATGCATGGTTTCTACGCCAGGGGCCGTAGATGTATATCTTATTTTTGTCAATATCTGTACTTCTAAGAGTCTGATTTGAAAAATTCCTTCTTTGTTGGATAGTGTTTCCGATGCGAAATGTTTTTCGTATAAATTCAAAATTTTCGAGTAAATCATAGACTTTCCGCTCGGGAGCACAAAGGTAAATTTTGTTTTCTGCGTTATTTCTGCTCCTAAAACTCTGATTTGAAACATTCTTCCTATATCGCATACAAGACCTGATGAGAAATATTTTTCACATAATTTCTAATGCTTGGTAAAGAATGGTTTGGCCACCAGGGGCATAAGTGTTAATTTCTGCTTCTAATGTATTTGTAGGCTCCTGAAAACTTGACTTAATTTTTTTTCTTGGGCCGATACCACTGATATGGATAAACCTTTTGAGAATACTTTCTTCCTAAAATAGTTCATGGTTTTCACACCAGGGGACGTAAAGTCACATTTTATTTTTGTCGATATCTGTGTTTCTAAGAGTCCCATTTGAAAAATTCTTTCTGTGTTGGAGAGCGTTTCCGGTGCGAAATGTTTCTCATATAAATTCATGTTTTTCTTAATGTACAAGTCGGCAACCAGAGGGTTTAAGTTCCCGATTCCGTTTACAGCAATATCTGAGGGATTAAAAACCCATTTGAAAAACTTCTTTCTTCCGTCAGATACCATTGTTTTCCATACCGGTTCCATTGACTTTGAATAGCGTTGATAAATTTAATTTGCGTCAGAATGGATTCAAAAGACGTGCTTATTACACCCGAAAATTCGGTGTCATCTTTCTTGTTTTTATGTATAATTGTCGGCCCGCATGAAACAACAGCAATTGCGTATAGATAAAAAAAAACTAAAAAAAAAACAGACAAACTATTTTACGATGTAAAAAAACTATTGAACATCGCCTTAAATTTGCTGTTCTACGTATGAAAAATGATGTTATCCAACCTAAAGGTGTGGAAACATGAAATACAGTATGCGTGCTTAGCAATCAATATGATTATCAAACATAAATATGCATATATGTATATTGCTATAGTTGGCGAAATCCCACCTGGTAGACACAAAAGTGTGTGTTTACGAAGCTTTCAGGTTTTGTTTTTTTCAATTCCAAGCAAATAGCATTCTTAAACCATGGATACTTCTGTCCCTTCCTCCCATAAGAAAACATAGGTTGTGTCATCATTGGCCCACACGCTGGTCGTGCCATCTGTTGACAAGTGACATTAACGGGCGATTTTTATTTTTAGAGTCGTACCACCTGACTATCGTACGTGGTGCCCAAGACCTTATTTTCGGAGTTGGTTAATTTAATAAAAAACATTTTTAGTGATCTCCACGAGACATTCTCATACATTAAAGTAAATACATTCCTGATTTCAGCCAAAATATAATGAACACACGGTTTAGTCATAAAATCGCTAAATATAAAACATGGTAAGTGGAATCCCCCTCCCCCCTTCCTCTTTTTTTTCGCAAATGTTAGGTAATAGTGCCAAAGACATGCATATGTTCCAATGGGTCTTGTTCACCGGTGCGTAAAAGCTTTCTCTGTGATTGACTAGAATTGCATGCATACAAAACTTTGAGGTACTTTCTCTTTTTACCACCATGTACTGTGTTTTCCGTACAGGCTGCGTTTGTTAGTGAACGAGGCTGACCTCATCCACTTTCTTTTAATTTTTAAGTATATTCATTATATATTTTAAAACAAGAAAAGGTTCTTATATCCTTGTAAAACTTTGAAATTCTGTTTCTCCTTAAAACTAAGTACTTTGTATGTTGTTCACTTTTCACAAAACTAGGAGGGCTGATAGAGTTCCAAGTGCTGATTCAAGGCTATGCAGCTGTCACTTTAAAGATGGGAAGACAGAAAATGACCATACAATTTTTAGTTATACAAGACGAAAGCAGTTTGATTTTCCAAATCCTGAGCTGAAAAAATTAGTAAGTAGCCATACCCTACGTATCATAGTAATAACTCCATGATATGTGTGTGCGTCTTTCCAGACCCTCCAGAAGCCCCCTTGTGACCTAAAAGGCTGAAACTTTGCACTTCAACATGACAAGAAATTGGGGAGGGCCGAGATAGTTTTAGTCAGTGATCGGAAGTAGTGCTGCTACTGTAGCACATTTTTTTTTATTTGTATGTAGCATCGCTATAAATGAAAAAAATGTAGCAGTAGCACGCTGCAAAATCCAGTAGCCTGCAGCCAAAATTATGCTGCAAATTGCGGCTTTTAAAAAAAAGCGAAAAATAATTCCTCTAATCACGTGATATTTCCAAATTTTCTGAACCATTATGGTTGGTACAGGGGCTGAGTGTGTCCTACCTATAATTACATGCCTGACATTGTTAAGCCAGCAAAACAAAATACTAGTTAAACATTTTTAGCACGTCTTTTGCAAAAAAAGTATCACTTTTGTGTTTATAGCATCACTTTTGTCCATCCAAAGTGATACTATAAGCAAGGAGGCTCTTTTGATGAAAGGTGCATGCAGTTTTCATTAATAATATGTAATCATTTGAAATTTTAATGAAAGGATATGAAAACCAAATAGAACCCTCCCTCCCCCCATAAAACCCAAAAAAAGCCCCATCATAAAACCCAATAAAACCCACCCGGGTTGGGTTTTTTTTAACAGTTCAGGTTTTTCTCAACCCTGACAGCTTTCCTGTTAGAAGGCATAAATGAGAATACATTTTTCTTGCCTTTTTTGCTTCCAGGAGGCATTTGAAAAATTCTTTTTCCTTAGCATAGCATTTGCTATGGAGAATACTTTTTTGCATTTTATCACCTTTTTCATTATGCAAAATTATTATCTTTCCATCTATATTTCTTTTTCTTACTGTTCGCTTTGAAAATCTCGTTCTCTCTGATATCTTCCTTCTACTGTAAGAAACTTTTTCTGCAGAATTTGTCAATTTTCGTGACACATTTTCATCCACAAGTAAGAGGAAGAAGCTTTTACTATTTCGGGATGTTTTATTGATTGTTGAAATCTGGTTGATTTTCCTTTTTTCTTACCAGTTCCATTCACTTTGAATTACCCTCAAAATGTTTCACGTTTGAAAGGAATGAAATGACTTGTTTGGATACTGTTAGCAATTTTACTAAATTTTTATTTAGTAAACTTGCTAACAGTATCCAAACAAAGTAATGCATGTTATGTGAATAAACCTTAATCATCACACATTTTTGTATTGCTTATTTTTAGGAAAGAGCCATCCCGAAAATTTGGAATGTACTTCATTTTGTCTTCCACTGACAGAGTCCAATGTAGTTTTAGCTATAGAGATGGACTATTTGAAAAAAAAATAGAAGAACTGGAGAGCGTAGTTCAGAACAATTAGTTATATTTCCAATTTTCACACATTAGGAAAAATAATAACCATATTTTGATGTATACTGGCTTACCAAATGCCGAAATTTTTGATCACTTGTTGAATTACATAGAAAGATTTGAATTCAATTACTATTACAATTGGAATGTAAAATTTAACTCTGGAGGATCAGCTTTTTATTACACTGCAAAACCTAAGGCAAAACTACACATTTGTTGATTTGACAATAAGGTATTCTGTATCTGAAACAACAATTAGAAATGTTTTTTACACTTTGGTACATGTATTACATGAATATTTATTTCAGATTATCCATTTGGATAAAAACAAGCTGCATTCTTTGCTTAAAATTCAGCAGTCATCACCTGTTGTTGAAGATTTCCCCAGTTGCAGGTTTTTAATTGACTGCACCGAAATCTACATTGAAACTCCACGAAACAATATGGAAGCCCGAAACAATCCGTAAATAGTACTTGAACAAAAATTTCTTTCTTTTGTTTTCTGAGTAATGTGAAAGAGCATGTGTAAAATAATTGTTCATGCTAAAAAGTTGTGTAGATTTCTGTGCAGTTCCGATAAAAAACACCTAGCTGATCGAATAGCGCAGGACTTGCGTTCAACTAAGGGAAGCACGTAGACAGCTGGTACCTTGGCTATGGCATCAGCATGGTTAGTAGATGACAAGCTTTTGCTCATCCTGCACTTCCAGTAATTGCTTTGTGACGTCACTGTCCAAATCGCCATCAAAAGACTGCTTAATCGCCATGTTTTTGCCTGCACCAAACCAGCATGTCAGAATTACTATTCATAAACCAGCTGGAATAATCTTCATAAATTCTATAAGATTTTTCAATGCATAATTAATGTTTTGGGATGTAAGGTCATGTGATGCGTAATATCAGAGCCTCTCCTTGACAAATGTCAACCCCGCCTTCTCGTGGTGCATTCTGTTCCCACTAAAGGGGCTCTGACGACCGCCAATAGCGGTATAACTATACCATATGGATTAGAGGAAATGCTATCCCACACTCACCAACCCGCTTGGCCAGCGTGGTGAGTTATGGCCAAACCCCTCCAAAATGACTCCACAACTTATATCTTGGACCTCAGTCTCCGGCAGCTGGAATGTACCTGGCCAAGGCAGCGTCCCGTGCGACATGAAGGCAGAGGGTGCTAAGAATCCCCAGAGGACCGGACTAGGCTGCCATCCGATGCTGACCTTGGGTACGTAAAATGGACGCTCCCTATCTTCTGATTCAAGGCTTCTTGAATTAGAAGAAGAACTACAAAGGATCAAGTGGGACCTTGTCGGGCTAAGTGAGGTAAGGAGAACAGGAGATCTCATTGAACTGAAAAGTGAAGGATAAAGTTGAAGAAGTTGAAAGTTCCTCTGACAGAGCAGCACGACTCGTTATCCAACTCTCGAGAAGATACAAGGGTCAGATTATTCAAACTTATGCACCCACCACAAGTCATCCTGAAGAAGAAATTGAAGAATTTTATGAGGAAATTCGTCATCTAAATAACAAAGGTAAGCAGCACTTGAAGATAATTATGTGAGATTTCAATGCAAAAATAGGGCAACGGCAACAGAATGAAACTTCAGTAGGTAAATTCGGTCACGGCAACAGAAACCAGCGTGGAAATACTCTCGTTGAGTTTGCAGAGGCAGAAGGGTTTTTCATATTGAACTCCTTTTTCAAGAAAAAGCCTCACAGGAAATGGACATGGAGACATCCAAATGGAATGACAAGTGAAATTGATTTTATTATGTGTAACAAAAAATTCATCATAGAACACTGCAGTGCGCTAAACAAGTTCAACACAGGTAGTGGCCATAGATTGGTAAGATGTAAGATACACCTCAACACTAAACTTGAACGTGGCAAGTTCATAAGACAAACAAGATGTATTGACATAACCAACCTTAAAAAACACAATAATACCTTCAAGTTGGAACTGAAGAACAGATTCTCTGCTTTAGAAGGCCTAACATCGGAAGTAGTGGATATTTCTGAAGTTAACAGAAAAGTAACCAAAGCTCTTATGGAAACAGCAACAAAATTAGCTGGGTCTAAGAACAAGTTGCAGGTGAACAAATTATCAGGAAAAACCAAAATGTTGATGCAAAAAAGAAGAGAGATGAGGACAACTAAAGAAGATGTGACTTCCAAAGTGGAATATATAGAGCTATGCAAGACAGTACGAAAAAGTATCACTAAAGACATAAGGAAATTCAATTGTGAACTAGTGAAGAAAGCAATTGAAAACAACCAAAGCCTAAAGATAGCAAAGGGACATCTCAGTAAGGGAAGAAAACCAATTATGGCACTGAGAAAAGAAGATGGTTCTGTAGCAAGAAATAGAGGCGAAATGTTGACAAGAGTGAAAGATTTCTACTCCAAATTATATGAAAGGGATGATACATGTACTCCAGACATCAAGAAAGGTACCAGTACCAGAGTTCTTCCAGTCCTCCCAGCAGAAGTTGCACATGCAATCAAGAACATGAAACGGGGGAAAGCTCCAGGAGAAGATGGAATTACTGTAGACATCATACAAGAAGCAAGTGGAGAAGTCGAAACAGTACTCGCCCAAATTTTCACTCGATGTCTTAATGAAGAGAAGATTCCTGAGGATTGGAACAAAGCTACAATGATCCGGCTACAGAAAAAAGGTGACATTGAGGATCTCCGGAACTACAGACCTATCAGCCTCCTATCAGTAGTTTATAAAATCTTCACTACAGTTCTTTCACACCGCTTGAAGGTAACACTAGACATGGCTCAACCGAGAGAACAAGCTGGATTCAGGAGTGGCTACAGCACAATAGATCACATCCACGTACTGAGAGAAGTAATTGAAAGAGCAAGGGAATATGATCTTCCATTGTGCATGGCTTTTATCGATTATGAAAAAAGCCTTTGATTCGGTGAAATCATCAGCAATTACAATGGCTCTGAAATCTTGCGGTATTGAAGATGCATACATTAATATTATTAATAACATCCATGAAAATGCAAGTGAAAATATTCGGCTGTTTGAAAATACAACACACGAAAAAATTGGAAAGGGAGTGAGACAAGGTGACACCATATCTCCGAAGCTCTTTAATGGCACATTGGAAAATGTCTTTCAATCACTGAACTGGGAAAACAAAGGGATAAAAATTAATGGAGATTATCTAACCCACCTTCGTTTTGCTGATGACGTAGTCATTTTTGCGACTACCTCAACAGAGCTGCAGGGTATGATCCCGGAACTTGCTGACAAGAGTAAAGAAGTGGGATTATAAATGAACTTTCAGAAGACAAAAGTGATGTTCAATGCTTTTACGAGAAATGAAGATTTATCGATTGATGGAGAAAAGCTGGAGATAACAGACACGTACGATTTAATTGGACAGCAGATATCAAGTGAGGGTCACATTAATTAAGAAATTAATCGGCGTACAAAACTTGCCTGGAGAGCTTTTGGAAGAAACAGCATAATTTTCAAGAGCAATATGCCATTATGTCTTAAAAGAAAAGTGTTTGATCAATGCATCCTTCCAGTGCTTACGTATGGTGCAGAGACGTGGACCTTAACTAAAAGAGACATACAAAGGCTGCTGACAACTCAAAGAGGCATGGAGAGGTGCATACTTGGTGTAACCAGGAGAGATAAGAAGAGGAACTCGTGGATCCGAAAAATGACAAGAGTGGAAGACATCATGATCAGATTTAAATCCCTGAAATGGCAATGGGCTGGACATACTGCCAGAAGGACAGACCATCGATGGACAGCCGGAATTTTAGATTGGAATCCAAGGGACAGGAAAAGACCCAGGAGAAGACCACATGGGCGATGGGTGGATGAAATTCTAAAGTATGCGGGAGTGACATAGAGGAGACTGGTACAAGACAGACCGTTGTGGAGGAAACTTGGGGAGACCTTCGTCCAGCAGTGGATTGATAATGGTTGACAATGATGATGATGATGAATTAATGTTTTCAAATTTTAATTTAAAAAATCTGGGGAATGTTGCTGAGATGATTTTTCTATACCTTATAAAGAAATTCTGCTGTACTACTGAATCAGAATGCTTTCAAGTTGTTCCCAATTTCCCATGTATCGTTTCACTTTGTTTACATACAACCTGATCAGACTCAACGGGAAAGAAAGTAGTTCACGATAATATTCTGATTTTCTTTTACTATTTTCATCGAAAAAAAAATCTTATAGTAATGGAAATAATTATAGGCATTTATTTTATCATGGAAAACAATAATACATTTATTTTCATATCACAGATTTATGCATCATAGACTTCCAGAACAAAAGTTGGAAATAGCTTTGTTTAAGAAATATACTGGCTCCAGATAAAAAAATGGTACTGTTATTTGTTATATTTCCTTCATAAAATGTATATACAAATAAAAATAGTCAATAAGGTGTCTATTATAACACAATTCTAAAAAAGAAACGCGTAAAATTTATCATGATCTCTTTTGTTTCAGGTTGTATGTAAACATAATGGAATGATACACAGGAACTACTTGAAAGCGTTCTGCTTCGGTAGTACACCCAGAAATTCTTTAGTATCTGACAATAATATGTCCTGCTGTGCAGTTTCCCTTCTACATTTATATAAAAGCAGCAAAAATTCTACCTGCAACTAAATTAACATTTAAAAAGTATAACCGTTTTCCTGCCCTTTACAAACATAATAAAAATGTGTGGGTGCTATTTTTGAAATCTCTGTTAAAATATTCACATGACTGAATTTCTTCTGTATTTAATGTAAATGTGATTTTGCATGAGCTTTTATTATATGTTTTTATTATATGTTTGAGTTATAAAAATTTTTGACAAGACATCCTCCTCCGTAGCTACAGTTCGGATTTACAATTTACATGTTAGGACCAGTGGCGGCTCGTGCTTCTGTGATTGTACGTGCTGCGACTTACCGATTTACATGCAGTCTGTGAACCCCCCTCCACCTCCCGCTACCGCTTTCACTAAAGACCTTAAGAATTGGGCAAAAATGGGATCATCTTGATCATTGGGGAAAATACCCGAGAGCAGATTTTCGTAATTACATATAAATTAATATGATTATTCATTTTTTCACCTCTTTGGCGTTAATGGTTAAATTTGTAATTGTATATTCGAAAGAGTATTAAGCCTAATATTTTGCGGAATATACGGCTTGATTAATCTGCCCCGAATTCAGTTGCCTACAAAACATTATCACACTTGATCATCGTGGAAAATAGCCAAGAAAAAAATCAAAGTTCTGTAAAAAAGAATGAAAGTTTATTTATTTACTCGTTTATTTATTTATTTATTTATTTTTAAATAGGTTTTTATTCAGTTTCATATTTTTAATACGAAACGTTTTTACAGTGTGCTTCAATATACAATTCAGTCAATCACTCTTGCAACTTTATTATTTGCAATGTTTAATGCACTTTGAAGAGCTTAAATATGAATTAATTATATATGAATGAACGAAATTACTCAACGTATTGCACAAGTAAAGAATTTAGGAAATGCAAAAGAAAAAAGAAAAAAAAGAACGTAGATAATTAATTGCACATGGATCAAGCTTTAGTTTCAGCCCGTCCCGAAAAAGATTATGAAAACCACAGAATAAAGAACAAAAAATTAGAAGCACAGATAGATTTTAACTGACTGATATAGCAAATGTTAAGAGAGCACAGAAACAAACAAACAATCACATAAGTTTTCCCTCTATTCCATTGGTCAACTGCCCTGCCCCCAGTTTTGATGGGAGAAAGAGGGGGGGGACTTTGGTTTCAACGCCATTTGCCGCCGGCGATCTTATATCGTGCTGAGAGAAATACAGTATGCTGGAAACCCTTGTGGACGGTATGACAAGAGGTGTGTGGTGTTTGAGGCAGGAATGACATGCTGTTGGTGGCGTGCTACTTGGTTTGTAGTACAAAAGACCGATCGCGTAGGACGCAGCAAAACCAAGCTGTTATTACCGTGTGCTAACCGACACCACAGACCGAATGATGAACAGGAGCCTTGATTACGGCCCGTCTAAAAATCAGATTTTGGGCTGGCAACAAATCATATGCATGCACTTTCAGGCTTTCAGCTGCAATAAACAATACGAATCTGAATTCAAAAAATTTAGCGTACTGTAGCACGTAGTCACCTGTCGCCACTGGTTAGGATGGTGATGTCACTCATTTATTCTTCTGCAGTTAGTTGAACTAAATCTCAACTAGGATTGTTCCAAAGGGAACATAACAATTTAATAGACGAGTGTGATAAGGATATCAATCTCATTTTTGCAGTCAATTTTATTGAGAGTACTGTTGAATTTTAAAAAAACTAGATTTAAAACAGCTGCAATAACCTCCTGTGTCATCCTTTCGTGTGTTTTATTTCAGAAAAACAGCATTTAATATCCTTTGGCAACCAAAACATACAGCTGTTACTTGAAAATTTTAGTTATTTTTTTACAGGAGTGGATAAAGGAACAATTTGTCAATAATGGGTGCCATTAAAACTTAAAATATATAACATCCTTAAACACCAAACATCAGCCCTTCAGGTTATTTACAAAGGCCTAATGCAACAAAATGACCCCCAATACAACAATATACTTCACATGGTGGAATTAATGTTTTCTCTTTCTGGGAGTAATGCAATTGTTGAAGGGGACTTTTCAGCAATGAACATTCAAAAGGACATGTTACGAACTGGTCTTCAACCAGGAGCCTTAAATGCTATCATGACCATCCGCCTAAATGGGAAACCCCTCGTCACACTGAAAGTGAAGCAACTCATTACTCTTTTCTTAGATAGTTTCTCATGAATGTTTCAAAATACCTTTTTTGCTATTGTTAACAATTGAACAACATGGGGATTTGCGTGAATAAGACCACCACTGTCTTTGATAAATACCAATTCCTTGGAACTTGTGGTCTGACTTTGTATGCTGATAATACCTATACATACTGAGCATTGAATTTCAGTCGATTCTGTACATACTACATTGCCAGAAATATACTTTACAATGCTCTTTGAGAATTCCTACATGTGCTTATATTCTCATATATAACTATGGTCAAATGACGTTTTCTTGAACAACTTTTTTCTGCCTTAAATTTTCACTCCTGGTGTTTAAAAGATCAAACCATATGTACAATATGTTCCAACTATTGCATGCACTACTACAAAGGTACTTACTTTGTTTACCCAAAATATACAGAATATAATTGCCTACATAAATATTTGAAAACATCAACAAATAACCAACACGTGCCAGTTTTCATAAGTACTTTATGCTGTTGAATTTTTGAGGTACCACTGTACTTCCGTTTTCTATTTTCAGTTTTGAAATCAATATTGCCTGTAGTTTTTGCTATGCAAAATATCACCCACATTGTACTTACACATTCATAAAGAGCATTCTATCAAGCAACTTTCAAGCTGCCCACTCTCACTGTAATACTACAGATTAGTCACTAATCAGAGGTAAACGCCCAGAACACAAGCTGGGTGAGCCTGGGCTTTGGGACAGAATACTCGATTGCTTCCTGACAGGTGTCAGCAAGCAAAAGATTTATAACAAAAAATCAAGCAAACAAATTATAACACCAATTACAATTCATACTTCTGCCCTTTAAGTAACTATAAATTGATTGCTTCACCAGTATTTGCTATCTAATGGGCATTAGCCATGGTACATGATTTTTGTCACATAAAATAAATTGCTGGTTTCTAAGATTTTGAAATATTTGTTGTCCTGGCAGAAAAGTTGCATGTACACTCTACATATTCTAGAATATGTATGCAAATGCCATTTGCAAAACATGCTCAGTATATGTATAAAAAAAACAAAAAAAAAACACATAAGTAACAATTTTTCACAAAAAGCCTCAAAGTTAACCCAGAGTTAACCTTGCAGTTTCCCATAGTAAATAGTGAACATGATTCAGTGTTCATATTGAGTATGACTCTGTTTACAGAATATAAGGAATGAAAATACTTTAAATAACACATACTGAAATGGTTTATCTCCTGGTTTAATCACCAGCTAAACAGATTAGATGTTTTATTTCTTGTGTTTTATTAACTGAGCATTTACAGCTCAACCTTATTTAAAAATGAAGCTTGTGAAATGTAGTTCTGCAATCCTTGTTTCTTTTATTGTTACAATTAAACACTACACAATAAAATGTCATTTTAATGTTGATATAATTATCTAACATGTGCTGATAATTGTGAATATTCACAAAACTGTAGCCTTCAATTTGTAATGGAACATAACACGATCACAGAACAGCTGAAAGAAATGAGGTGACTCCTTGACACACGCAGAAGTTGTACCTCAACAAATATGGCGGGCTCTCCTCTCATTGGCTTCAGCTGTCTCAGCGCAGCGGAGAACCAATCACAGAAGCAATCTATGTATTTCTATCTCGTTGGTATATATTAATTACTAATTCTCTCCAAAGTAGAGAATTTGTTGGCCTTGATTGTTATACAAATAAGTAAATGATAGGTTACATAAAATGCTATCCAAATTTCAGGGGTCTGTCCATCACTTAATGAAATGTATGCAAATCATTGCAAAAAAAAAAAAACTGCCCTAACTGTGAGCTAATGCAATGTTATTAATGGCTGACAATTTCTAATACCAAGTCAAACCAACCCTGTCCTCAAGTTTTGATTTTGACTCCTATGGTGGGCGAGACAGTTGCCGTACAGAGTATTTAACCAAATATTTTTGTGAATGAGAAAGCACAAGACAAAACTGATGCAGATGTGCATGTAGATGAGGAAAGTATTGAGGCCCAGGCATAACTAATTTAATTAGTGCTGACACAATATTTCACCAAAGTGTTACTTCTACTAGGAAGTACTTCCATTTATTGTTGGTATTGTTGTGGCTACGTTTGCCAAATTGGGTTATTACTATTTAGCTTTATGCAAACAACAAAATTAAGGTTAATGTTGAATTTAGGTGAAAATTAAAATTTGGGAGATGGGTGGATGCATTTTGAAACAAAAAGTAAATTCAATTAACTTAAGGCCATGATAAATGAAAATATAAATAAAATGCAACACTGATGTTTGAAAATTCCAAGTTATTATTGAACGTTTGCATTGTTTGAATTTTCGATGAGTTGAGGCACCTGCAAGTGTAAAATAAGTAATTATTGTTTACATGTGTACAAAACTTGAGAACACTAGAAAATAGATGGTATACAATGTACACGTGTAATAACTTTTGGAGGCTGTGATGATCAATTTTAGTGGTTAGGACAAAATGCATTAATTACACAAAAACAAAATTCCAGGGTAGTATCCTACCTTAGGTAAGCTAAGTTGGATTAGCATGTGACCCTGCGATGAACTTCAACTGAGTCGACTAATTCTTCACTGCACAAGGTTTGGGTTTTTGAAAGGCCACTTGGCCTGCATTTATTTGTAAAACTTAACCATTTAAAAAAAATGTATTTCAAGAAGTCGAGGAACACCCCGGTCTACAAATATTTTCTATTTGACACCATCATCTTTTCAAATTTTCAAAATTTCTTTTAACTTCAGAAACTAGGACTTATAAAATATCAAATGTTACACAGTTTAGGTGTTTCAAAAGTAAACAATTCTGCACACAAAATGTGAAATTTCTCGATTTCTGCCTAACAAGTAGTTGCATTAACATTTTAAATTAGACTGGCAGACTGAAAACTCAACGAAGCTTATTTACAGCTTTAACAGTAACAGGTTGACAATTTGGCCCTCAGAACATGACAAATTTTAAACACACTACTTTGTATGAGCATAATATCTCACATATTTGAAGTTCATAAATTATGCAACAAAATTTAGCTTGTACACACTTCCATGAATAAAAAAACCAAATCTATCCCTTTCGGGTGGTTACAAACACATTTATTACTTGAAGGTATAATTTACGAAAACAAATACAAACATTTGGCTTATGGAATTTTACATAAACATGGTGGATAAGTTTTGGCAGGTGAAGTGCAATTCTTCTTCCTCTCGGCTATAAATTTATAGCTTAATGTATATATGATACAGGTTTCATTTAACCTTTCAAACAACCCTCTCAAACCAATTTCCTTATCCATCAATAATTTTAAAATTACAATAACTGAGCACAAATTTATAAATAACCAAAAGTTACTTCAGGAAACAATCCTACACTAACCGGAAAATTTGCACTAAAATCTCATAGCACAGAACACTAGCATTAACCGATAGTAAATAACTTCTAGACCCTATACTGAACATACTGCACTTAATATCTTACTCTACTAACTCAAAAGGTATCACTAACTTGCAACATTGACAAAAGAATCAAAATTCACACCATCATCCAGAAATTCAAGTATCCTTCCTAACACAAGCTTGCTCTGAATACATACTATAATGTGCAAATTAATTGGGACAAGCTATTTTATTCTCAGAACTGTAATGTGATCGCCAGTTGATGTACAAAACCCACGTAAACCGGTTTTATAAGCTGTGAGGTGGTGTGACTGTTAGAACTTGATAGTAAGAATGTGGTTTGACCAGTTTTAAATAGGAAATAGGCACTTCAGCTTCAGTTGTGAGCTTTTGTGTGTGACAGGTGGATGTTAGTTTTTGCTCTCTGTGAGTACGTGTTGTTTTTGTGTATTGAAAAAGGGATATATCCCCAAGGAAGCATGCAAACATAATTTCTCTGAAGGATCACACTTCTATGACAGTGAGAGATATCGCTTCTGCAGTTGCCTACACCAACTGGCAAATCAAGTGTATCAAGACTGCTTACGCGATACAATGCATCTGGATCATCGTCTCCAAAAAGGAGAGGTAAATGTGAAAGAAAACGAAAAACAACACCACGAACAGATAAATATCTAATCAGAAATAGTAAAATTAATTAAAAAAAACAAGCACCGACTTTCAAAGAGATTTATTGGCTAGTGGTTGTGATTTTAGTGATTCAACTGTACACCGTAGGCTTCTGGAAGTTGACCGAAAGGCAAGAAGACCAACGAAAAAACAATATTTGAATGCGAAAATAAATATAAAACGCTAAGCATGGGCCTAAAAATATAAATCATGGATTGCTGACGACTGGAAAAAGGTAATTTTCAGTGATGAAACTCATTTATTTGTGCAGGGTTACCAAGCAAATGTCGTTAGACGGAGCAACTGTGAATCCTTAAGACCTGAGCATGCCAAACAAATAGTAAAACACCCTCTGAAATATGTTTTGAGGGTTTTTCACATCAAATGGCACTGGAAGCTTAGTTCCTGTTCAAGGTATGATGAATTCAGCCAAGTGCATAGAAATATTACAGCGTAGGATTGTTCCATTCTTGCAAACTTTTGACGTGACATTTCAACATGACTTGGCCCCATGTCACAATTCGAAATTGGTCAAGAATTTCATGCTGGAAAATCAAATTCATTTGCTTGATAGGCCTGGAAATTCACCAGACTTAAATCCCATAGAAAACTTGTGGAAGATTTTGAAGAGACGTTTAGGTAAAACATGACTTGGCCCCATGTCACAATTCGAAATTGGTCAAGAATTTCATGCTGGAAAATCAAATTCATTTGCTTGATAATCCTGGAAATTCACCAGACTTAAATCCCATAGAAAACTTGTGGAAGATTTTGAAGAGACGTTTAGGTAAACTGGATTGTACAACCAAAGAACGCATGATAACGAATACTATAAAAGTGTGGTTCCACGATTATGAAGTCAAAAATATGTGCACTCAATTAGTGGAGTCAATGCCAAAACGAATTCAAGAGGTCATTTCTGCGAAAGGACGGCATACTTCATACTAACACAGGTATTTATGAGTGTATATCAAGACATAGAATGATATAAAGGCATAGTTTTGGAAAAAAGAGTGATTTTTTACTTTGTCCCAATTAATTTGAACAGTATAGTAATACCTTACAATGCAAATAAAGGCAAACACTTATTCACAACACTCCTGAACTTGAACTCATATTTTTATGTGCTCTTACTGCTCACCAAAATTTTAAAATACACAATATTTCTGACAGGAAATTCATAAACAACTTAATGCAAATTTTCAAAATACCACAAGTAAGCGTTACCAATTTAATAGGTCCATGCAGTAAACAACTGGGGCACTGGCTAGGCAAACATCTCATTTAAATCAGACTCACTTTCTCTGAAAACCAAAATATCACTGTAAGGAAATATTATTAAGGCTGAAGGTGAGATTGGGTCGTGAATCCAATCGGCCTATGCACTGAAATGGGAGTATAAGTGTGACATATCAGCCTGTACTGTTTTCTGCCCTTACTATTTTGGTTGGTTAGTTGATTTTTATGGTGCAAGGGCCATGTTTGGCCAAAGAGTACCAAACACATGACAATTAAACAAACAGTATTTAAACTGTTTTGGGGCAACACTCATGAACACACCATGCTCGGATAGCTTCCTACGGGTCTTCGGCTTACTGGGGGTGGAAGACAATCCCCCAATTGTTTCTATTTTAACCCTTTCAGACACGAAGTATTTCCACATATAGAAAAGCACCCTGCAAGAACTTTCTTTCCCCAAATTATTTTTCCCTAAGCACACAGCTTCCAGAGAAACACCATACGAAGACTCACATTATTTCCAGGAATACCCTTACCTTGTCATTCCCTAGGCACAAAGTTTCATAGAGAAATAACACTGTTTTCCAGAAAAATACACTAACATCCTTATTTCCAGAAAAAATCCATTATGTCACTTTTTTCCCAGGAACTACACCATATCACTCATTTCCCAGAAAATACTCTATATCACTCTTTTTCCCAGAGAAACCATTAAATCACCTTTTTCCCAGGAAAACACACTACATCGCAGAACCACTTCCAGAAAATTACACCAATCGAAGAACTATCTATTTCCAGAAATCATCACCTCCCGAAGAATTCCAACATTATACAATGGTATTATACAGGCCAACACTTTATTAAACCCTAGTCTGTGCGCATGCCTTTTTTAATGTCTCCCACTCATGAAAATCCATTTTCCAGATCCACTGACTGATATTGGAAATTAGTCCACACTACTACAAAATGTTAAAGAATAATTTTACACCTAAATTTTCCAAAACACTCAGATCATACTAAAGCTGCCTCAAAGAAAAAGTTAAACTACATGGAACCTACACAATGCTCATAAGTACAAATGCAACTTATGAAATATAAAAATCACTAAGCATGAAGAGAATTAAATTCCACTTAAAAAGAAATTTTGGTCTGAGAGGTTGCTCTTACTAAAGCTAGCTTATGTCAAAATTATGAAGTCATATGTCAATGCCTTACACATGTAAAATTACATTTTTTTTATAGAAGATCACATGAAAAAAACACCACAAAAATAATTTTCTTTACCACGATAACACTTAAACAGCAAAAAAAAATAAGACTTGAACAAATTATCTACTTGCATCCTGTATTTTATTACCAAACTAAGAAAACTACAGTGGAGACTCATTATAGCAGAAACCAGGCCATGCCAAAAAAAAACTATTTCAATCAAACTTCATCGCTAAGAGAAAACTTATTTTTGAAACATAATTGTTTTAGCAGACCGGATATTTTTAACAAATTACCTTTACAGTCTGAATTTATTTAAAGGCTCACGTTGACGTGGGTAAGAGACTAAGAGTTAGAAAAGGCATTCTGAATTTTTAGGAAAAAAATTGCCAGGCGTGACGATCTGCAGCTAAACGCTCAAGATGTAGTCCACCAAACTATCCATAATAGCCTTGGCTTTTCTGGAAATTCCAGCGTCTGGTTGAACTGCCTCGACTCTCTTATAGATGTAGATGGTGAAGATTCCTTACTCCTCTTCTGGAGCCTCCCTCCTTATATTTTTTTTATTTTTTTTTGTTCTTTGCATGCACGGCCATCTCTTGAAACCGTAAACATTTCATCACCAGCCATGAGATGGAAATCATCATTTTAGCTGGCTAATACGAGTTACAGCTCAAACAAGTCCCCATGCCAGGAAAACTGTTGTCAGGACAGCACTTTCTGCTTTTCGAACAAGATTGTCGTCCACTCCTTTAATTTTTGTTGACTCATTGGACACTCCATTTACCGATAATGAGATACCCAGCCTGGCCAGCGTGGCTGAATTTTCCGCATTAGCTTACATCTCGGCTAACAACCAAACAAGAGCGTGCGCTCTTTTTCCAAAGAAACTAGGTGCTTGAAGCAGCTTACCCCTCATTTGCTAAAACTTCTCCATAGCAACAAAAGTCTTCACCTGCCAGATGGCTCCCTAACGAACATCTCCCATACAAGTTCGTAACCTTTTGACCTCCCCGGCCGGGAAAATCATCGCCTTCTGCATGTCGAAGTGATCTCGTTCTAAAAATAGCCTGACGCTTGCTTAAGTGAACTTTTGGTGACTTTTCTCAAAGATTTCTTAAACTGCCTAAAATGGCGAACTCTGAAATGGAAGATTTTGGGTTTTGCATAATTTACAAGAACGCTTTCCCTTCATTCCGTGATAAATAGCCAATAATTTTGTTTTCGAAAAGGGTTGATGGTAACTTCGCTCGCCTTTTTATTTATCTATCTTGTAAGAGAAAAAAGTAAATTAATCAAAAAAAAAGTTTAATTCTTATTATTTCCTCTTTTTTTCATGAAATTTTGTTTGTCTGGTCAGGGCTGAGAAATAAAAGACACCCCTGCAATCGACGATATCTGCGGTCCTGATACACGTGACGACCGCCGCCGTTAAATATCGTGTGGGAAACAACAACGCAACCAGTCGCATGCAAGATGCCACGCAGTTCGGAGATCTCTGATTTCGAGAAAGGTGTAATCGTCGGGTATCACAGAAATGGCCGATCCATACGTGACATATCCCGCGAGTTGAAGTACCCAAAATCAACAGTGGCCTACGTGATTGGCAAGTGGAAGATAAGAGGTGACTATCGTAATGTGCCCCGACCCGGCAGACCCAAAAGACTGGCAGTTAGAGACCGACGGTTGCTGGCCAGAGAAATTCGGAAGAACCGCACCAAATCGATGGGCCACATGCGCGAGGAGTTTCAACAGGCATCCGGGAGTGTTATTTCGATGAATACCATCCGTAAGGAAGCCCATCTGCTCGGTTATCATGGACGTGCTGCCGCCCACAAGCCTTTGATTACCAAGTCCAATAGCGCTGCTCGGCTAATGTGGTGCAAAGAACGTCGACAGTGGACCGTTGAACAGTGGAAACAGGTTCTCTGGAGCGACGATTCAAGGTTCACCCTCTACCGTTCGGATGGCAAAGTCTGGGTTTTGCGTCTGCCTGGAGAACGCCTCCTGCCGGAATGTATTGTGCCAACTGTGAGGTTCGGCGGCGGTGGAATTATGCTATGGGGGTGTTTCTCCTGGTATGGCACGGGACCCTTGGTCTCAATTCCTGGTAGACTCAACGCCGAGAACTACTGCACCATTTTGGATGACCATGCGCTTCCTACGTTGTGGCAGATTTACGGGATGGGCCCATGTTACTTTCAGGATGACAATGCCACCTGTCATGTTGCGAGGTCCACCATGGCTTGGTATGGTGACAATGGGGTTAATCGAATGAACTGGCCTGCGCAGAGCCCGGACCTTAACCCTATCGAGCCCCTCTGGGACGAGTTGGAGCGTCGACTTAAGGGGTGCCCCCACCGTCCGAAGTCGGTGAAGGAACTGACCTGTCTTCTTCAAGCTGAGTGGAAGAAAATACTGCTAGCTGTCGTACAACGCCTGGTTGAGAGTATGCCCCGGCGGGTCGCAGCTGTAATCGCGGCTCGTGGAGGTTCCTCCAACTATTGAAGGTGAATAAACTTTGTTTTCTTTTGCTATCACAGGTGTCCAATTACTTGTTGGTAGATAGTGTATATTTGGTCAGATACACTTTTGTATTTATATTGTTCCCAGTAAAAAGCAAATACCATTTCCCACCACTGATGATTTGCAAAATATCGTCGGCTTTTGAAAATGAACACTTCACTTTAACAATTACATCATCTAGCATACCGTCAGGAGAGCAACCTAACTTCCCAGATTCATGCAAATACACACCTGCTTTCTGAAGATTTACCTTTTTAACTTCTTCATAAATCTTCAGGGCATCATCTTCATGGCAAATGCCCCACTGAACAGATTTAATTATTTCAATATTGTATTCACCCTTCAGGGTTTTAAGAAGGCTCGGAGTTATTTTTTGGTTTTTGATAGCCTTTAAGACCAAACCAAAACTGCTGGACGTTATCCTACCTTTTCGATAAGCTCCCCAAAGTGGGATCTTCCTTTGGCCTTTTGTTGTCTTACACACTTAACTTAATTTCCATTTTATCAACTTTCAGCTTTTCAATGATAAAACTAATTTTATCATCAGCTTCATCATACTCTGGTAAGCTGACAATGTCATCAAAGGTCAGAACTTTGCACACTGTAGTTGCTATTGGTTCTGAAGACAGGTACCAATGCATCACAGTAAATGGGTGAGGAACTAGAGCTGTCTTCAACCACTCTCTATCTTCTTCATTTGCTGTCCTTTTGAGGGCAACATAATTGCTTTTCCCGAAAAGCTCTTCTACAGATTTCGGTTTCTCTGGTTCTTTTGATTTATTCCACTGACAAGGCTTATCAGTGGAACTCACATTCTGGACAGCATATACCAGTAATGCTGCCATATGATGGCACTTGGCAATCCCTTTTGGACAGGTACAGCTGCAAGTCTTTATTTGCCCACTACTCAGAGATACCTAAAATGAAAAAGATAACATTAAGAAACCAGTTGGTATATGATGCTGACTTCAAGAGAAAAACAATAATAATAATACGTTGTCAAAATCATGACGTCACAGAATGGCGACTGGACATAAACATAAACACACGTTGTTTACCTGCTAGCCAACGTTAGTTTTATCGTTGGCGGCTGTCGATAGTCCTGTAAAATTGATTTTTTAAGGTAAAACTGAATATAAAAGATATAGTTTTATGTTTCGCAGTGTACTGTAATCACAAGACTGTCAAAACTCAGTGTTCATTTTATAGATTTCCAGAAAACAAACGGAAACATGTCCTTTGGACTAAAATGTCAAGGTAAGCATTTGTGGACTGACTGGTATTCTTATGAAGAAACATATTTGTTGTAGTTGGTAAAATATGAATTTGGATCAGCCCCCACCTCCCTTTTTTACGATTTCCAATCGTAGGTTGAAGAAGCGTATATGCTCCAGCTTTGTCCGTCTGTCCGCACGATAACTCGCGTAAAAATGGTTCGATTTTGATGAAATTTTTGTATGTGGTAGGGGACAACCTTATTGAAAACGGGCGAAATGGGGTTAAAGGTCAGGACATAGGAGCGGGATCTATTCCATCACTCCTATGCGTCATAACTTACATAAAAATAACTTGTACAATATTCTAGAAGATAATGCTTACCTTGTCATTCCTTACTAGCGATGAGACACATTTCACGACACGTTTTTCGGTCTTTGTTGATGTTATTGTCCTAATGTCCGTTGTATGAGATGTATAACTTTACTTCAACATACTTTTTTGTTTTTTTGTTTGGAGGTTTAACGACCACCGTGAGCAACTCAATGGGTTATAAGCAGTTGCCTGTCCCTAATTTAGGGTCACTGATTCCAGGGAAGAGAGAGAAAGAGCCAGTGCCGTAAGACAAACACAACATCCATGCCTCACCGGGATTCAAACCCGGACCCCTTTTGGACGAACGATCAGAGGCCATCGCTTAGACCACGGCGCCACCGGGGCGGCCAACATACTTTTCACTGTATATAGTCAGTGGATCTTTACTTTAGGATTCAAAAATATCAACTTTTACCGTTCTTTATACTCGAAATTTTCGCCCAGTCTCTGCGCATCCTCAGGAAGATGGTGACTTTTCCACCGATGTTCGTCGTTAACTTCGCGCTAATGGAGTCCGACACTCCTCTTTGCCTTTCGTCGGAACATACTTTCTTGGATACATTTCTTTATCAAGCCCTGCTAACGCCATGTATGTTTCACCATGGTAACTTTTTTTTTTTTTTTTTTTTGATAATTTCTTTTCCTATCCCGGTTTTCTTGTCTTTTTTTGTCGGTTTTTCTTTTGTTGTTCTTTATCTTGTCTTATTAGTTCTTTCCACAAGCTAGATAAAGTGCTAGGGTCGTTCTGGTTACATACCCCTGTTTTATTTTTATAGATTAAGATTGCTATTTCCCTCCTCATTTGCCTTTCAGAGTTTTTATTCCTGTTTTAGCATTTTAATTTCATCGAATTTTGGGAAAGTCTGGTTTTTGATGCAGAATTGCACTAAAGCAGTTTTTGTTTTTTTTTTTTTTTTGCCAGTTAGATATGTGTTGTTTAAGCCTTTTTTAACCTGTTTTTCGTACTACCAATGTACGATATTGGGGGTATGTGTGCAATTGGAATTTCGTAGGATCCTGATTCTTCTAGTATTTTTTCCTCTGTTTTTTTTAACAGTTAGATTTTTCAAGGTGTTCACTGAACGTCCTAATTGTAAGTTATATTTAGCACATCGCCTATTAATTTCTTTACTAACCCCTTCCAAGTATGGGAATACCCCAATGTATTTCAATTTTTTATTCCTCACCTTCTTTTGATTGTGCATTTCTCGACCTTCATTTCTCTTAGTCACATGATTTTTACTCTCATGTATCCATTTTTTAATTAGCTTACTCGGGTAACCATACTCTTGTGATATTTTCGAGATAAACTCAAGCTCTTGATTTTTTAGCCTGTTGTTAGATGTGTGTGTGTATGCTCTCCGTATCAAGTTCACTATGCTGTTTTTTTTAATGTATCACTTGGTGGTGCGACGAGTATTGTATCAGTACTGGTATGTAAGTTGCTTTCCTGAACACAGAGTATTCAAAGTTATTTTTGTTTTTCTTTAGTTGAATGTCCAGGAAGGATAGGCGATTATCCTCTTCAAATTCTATAGTTAGCTCTATTGTGTTACAAATTTTGCTAAAACGACTTGCTAGAACTTGTAGCTCAGCTTTGTTGAGTTTTGACATATTAATAATGTCGTCTACATATCGAGTGTATAGTATTGGTTTTTCTGGTAGAGTTTGAATAATTTCTTTTTCGAGGTATGCCATTATCACTGCTGCGTATAATGCCGATAATGGGATTCCCATAGGGCCTCCTTGTGTTTGTTTATATATATTTCCTTCAAATTGGAAGATATTGTTTTTCTTGATAACATATAAAGTATTCTTTAATTCTTTCAGTTGTGACATGTTTAGTTCTTTGTTTATGATTAGTTGTTGCATAATTTATTCGATGGCTTATTGTGAAATTTGCACGTAAAAGAGAATAGTAGCATGATCAGAGCTATTTAATAGTCTGAATTAGAACTACTAATAGGAATTGTTACATAAAAATGCTTTGATTGCGACAAAACTTTATCGCGTTGTTCCGGAGGTATACTGAACTGGTTCTGTTGAGTATCATCGAAATGCAGTCAAAGGCCAGGGCACAGGAGCGAGATTTATTCCACAAACATTATCCTCATAACTTGACTAAACGTGCTTCTATTGCAACAAAACTTTAGTATGTTGTTCCCGAGGTATACTGAACCAATTCTTTTCATTATCATCGAAACGGAGTCAAAGGTCAGGGCACAGGAGCGAGAAAAAATACTTCTATTGTGACAAAACTTTAGTATGTTGTTCCGGAGGTATACCAAACAAATCAATAGTCAGGGTAGGGAGGAGGGTTTGTCTGTGCGCGATTTCTGGTATGTTGGAAAGCGTATCACATAAAATGCATTGCATGATTTTACTAGTTTTATTTTTTATTTTTTTTTTGGTTTGTCGTTTTTAGAACATT
The DNA here is from genome assembly GCA_039090855.1 of Macrothele yani. Taxonomy (NCBI): domain Eukaryota; kingdom Metazoa; phylum Arthropoda; class Arachnida; order Araneae; family Macrothelidae; genus Macrothele; species Macrothele yani. Next base: position 195,221 of record JAYWMT010000194.1, on the reverse strand, counting down.
AGGTTTTGCCATAAACCTGTTATATTAAATTCCGTACCAATTTACAGATACACTCATGCAAGTTTTTATAACATGCGATACGTTTGGAAGATTTTATGTACTGTGTACAAAAATATAAATTTCACTAATAGGTTTATATATCGACACAGTTGAAGAGCATGGTCCATAAATGTAAACTTTGCAATGTAAGTATCTAAATGGACAGGAATTAGCAGTTTCGTTTACGTGTGAACGACTTGTTGCAAAGGTCACATTGATGAGGTTTCTCACCAGTGTAAATCCATAGATGAGCTGATAGATGACGTTTTTGTGTAACTGACTTATTACATATTGTATATTGGTGAAATTTCTCACCAATGTGGAAAATTATGTGACTTGTGTGTGATTGGGAAGCAATATGACTACAATTTTTGTAAGTTAAAATGCTGTAAGATAAAATTCATTTACCAAATGTGTTAAAATTAAATCATTAGGTATTTAAGTACTGTAAGGTTAAATCCAATCAGTGCCGTGATGAGGTTTCTCACCAGTGTGAATCAGCAGATGCCCCTACGAAATTACAACCTGGCCGGGCGTTTCATCTATCTTTACTACAAACATGAGACGGTCCAGACTTAAAGTTGTGGGCTTTTTGGGTGGTCAGTTCAAATATGATATAAAGCTGAAAGAAGTAAGATAAAATGATAAAAAAATTATGAAACATAAGCATAAAAAGCAGACAGTACTTCGATGCTATATATCTGATCCTTCATAGAAGCATGAATTTGACCCCGTATTTCCTTGCTATGCGTTTCATAATAAAAATGACTGGATTTGAGAGGACTTCACAGCATTTTCACCATGTTGGAATTAGCTTCAATTGTCAGAAAAAAAATGAAGAAATTGCGAAATATGAGCATATTTCACCAATCACTTTGAAACGTTATGGGAATCATGGAGGAACAGACATTTGTTTATGCCCAGTGCCATCTTGTGACGTCACACTTTGACGATGTTTCCTTCCTAAAAAAGGTGATATACATATCCTTAACACATGCAGTACATGTGAAAAAAAGCAATCAAAACAATAATAATAATGCAGCTGTCCTCCCTAAAAAAGGTGATATACATATCCTTAACACATGCAGTAAATATGTAAAAAACAATTTAAACAATAATAATGCAGCTGTCCTCCCTAAAAAAGGTGATATACATATCCTTAACACATGCAGTACATGTGAGGGGAAAAACTCATCAATGTGAAGTATGTTCCTAGAAATTCAATTAGAAAAGTATCCTTTCAAAACATATGCGTATTCACACTGATGAAAAACCTCATCAATGTGATGTATGCTCCACTAGGAAATGTTATCTTTCACAGCATATGCTCATTTGAGCATATTTCACCAATCACTTTGAAACGTTATGGGAATCATGGAGGAACAGACATTTGTTTATTCCCAGTGTCATCTTGTGACGTCACACTTTGACGATGTTTCCTCCCTAAAAAAGGTGATATACATATCCTTAACACATGCAGTACATGTGAAAAAAAGCAATCAAAACAATAATAATAATAATGCAGCTGTCCTCCCTAAAAAAGGTGATATACATATCCTTAACACATGCAGTAAATGTGAAAAAAACAATTAAAACAATAATAATGCAGCTGTCCTCCCTAAAAAAGGTGATATACATATCCTTAACACATGCAGTACATGTGAAAAAAAGCAATCAAAACAATAATAATAATGCAGCTGTCCTCCCTAAAAAAGGTGATATACATATCCTTAACACATGCAGTAAATGTGAAAAAAACAATTAAAACAATAATAATGCAGCTGTCCTCCCTAAAAAAGGTGATATACATATCCTTAACACATGCAGTACATGTGAGGGGAAAAACTCATCAATGTGAAGTATGTTCCTAGAAATTCAATTAGAAAAGTATCCTTTCAAAACATATGCGTATTCACACTGATGAAAAACCTCATCAATGTGATGTATGCTCCAAAGAGTTCACTAGGAAATGTTATCTTTCACAGCATATGCTCATTTATACTGGTGAAAAACCTCATCAGTGTGATGTCTGCTCCAAAGAGTTCACTAGGAAAGGTAACCTTTCACAGCATATGCTCATTCATAATGGTGAAAAACATCATCAATGTGATACACGTTTCAAATAATTTACTTGTAAAGGTAATCTTTCAAGACATGTTTCTCCATACTAAAAAAATAGAAACATGGATGTGTGCTTAAAGATATTTTGAAAATGGGCAATTTCGGGCAGTATATGTGTACTGATAAATTTTTGGAACACTGAAGAATAAGAAGAATCATGGGTGGTCAGTTCACATATGATACGTATAAAACTGAAAGAAGTAAGATAAAATAATTATAAAAAGTAGACAGTACCTGGACGCTATATGTCTTATCCTTCATGGGAGCATGAATTTGCCCATGTATTTCTTCCCTGTGCGGTTCATAATAAAATGACTGGATGTGAGAGGACTCCACAGCATTTTCACCGCGTTGAATTAGCTTCAAATTGTCAGAAAAAAACGAAGAAATTGCAAAATATGAGCACATCTCGCCAATTGCGCCGAAACGCTATGGAAATCATGGAGGAACAAACATTTGTTGTGTTCAGCGCCATCTTGTGACGTCACACTTCGACGACATATTCCAAACAGATATTCCAGTCAAATGTTGCAGTCCAAATCAGTTTTGTCGAAGAGCTTCTATAATATGATCACTTTTGTGCTTAAATGTTATGGAGAGTGTAGTTGTATCGTGTAAAATAGTAATATCCATCCATGAAGATGTCTTTCTGACAGTATGTTTATGTGCTAGGAACACGCAGCACGTTTCATGCACACCTGATTTCTCATCACAATGTAATTTAATTCCGTGTGTAAACTGTATGAGATTAGGCTTACTCGGAGAAAACATTGACACACACAATGTAAATAAATAAAAGCACCAATATTCACTCCAATTTTTTTTATCATGTTCAGCCCACTTCTATTACTCTGTAAAGCAAATTCAGCAGAATTGTAATTCATTGTAAAAGCAGGCACTTTACACTACCATTTAATGAATACATGCAAAAGTTTATCATACGTACAAGTGACATCTAGCAACTTGTGTGTTCCATACAGCATGCAAACCATAATGATAGTCCAAGTTTATGTACAGGATGGAGAACAAAATGCTTACCAAGTCTTATCTACAAAAACAAGCAAGACCATAGTTACAACTGAAAGCTTTTGCAATAATGATGTTATAGTATTATCTATTAACCTTAGATGTTGTTGAATTTTTGTAATCACACACATTCACTCTTCAAACTACTAAGAATTAAATTTAATTAAAAATCAAATACAATGCTCTAAATTTTGCTATAACAAAATGGAAATAAAATAAACACATACACTCACTCAAGAAATTTACTGAAAAGCAATATAATGTAGGACAGCTAATTGGCTTTCCCACAGCACTTTCCTCATCCTCCGGATGTTTTCACCACATAGTGCATTTCATGCAAAATGTTGACTAAATTCCTAAGTTTACATGTAACACTGTACATGTATTAAATATTAAAGTGAGTTTTCATGAAGCTACATGAAAAAGCATGCATGTTTCATAGAATACCATATGTGTGTTGCATATTATTAGGCTTAACTGCTAGGAAATGTTTTATTGAGTTCTGATTTTTAGCAATTGACTAAGGCAAAAATAGCAGCTGTATCTCTGTGAAAAAAACTTGCATAAACAACATATGGTATTTAAAATTTCCCACCAAATCAGTGTCCCGAAATATGTACATACTTGTGTCCTGAGGAACTCATAAAAAAATTCACTGTGCGAAGTGACCTAAATTATTTAGCAAAAAATATGGCTAAAAAAAGAATATACATTTTTAAAGTATGTGATTTGATGTAAAATGGCTAAAACATTTTTAGCTTTGCAATGCATTCCAAAGGATTTTACTATCAAACTTACCTGCAAGCCCGAGAAAGGAAACAAAATCCATGACGAGTGCCGCATAGTTCTGTAGCAGCCAGGAACAAAGGTTATTGGGTCTCACAGCAGCTCCACAAAGTACAATCTCCCCATGAACACTACCTGTGCAACGAGACCTGATGACCCTTGTTCCCAGCGGAGGCTACAGAAAGATCGCTGCAGTGATTGTTTACATCCTCGTGCTTGCAGGTAGGTTTTATGGTAAAAATCATTAAAATGCAGTACAGAGCTAAAACGTTTAGCCATTTTATGTCATATTACACTGGTGTTCAGAATTACAGTTAGGAAGGCAAAAGTGGGCAAATAATCCAAAGTGCTCAATGACATTTTGTTTTTCACAGGGCATACGTATATGCAACTGGACAAGAGAAACAAATGCCTGCAGTGAATGCTGCTAACTGTTTTGCGTAACTGTGTTCTAGCACTGGTACATTACCTGTATTTTTACCACGCCAGTTTTTCTTTACAGAGTTCTGTTCTGAAAATGTAGGCTTTTGTAAACCGGTTTTTGTCTTTACATTTTTTTTTCGTGTGGAAAAAAAGGACTTTTGAAATACAATACTTTTATTTGCTGGAATATTTATATCTTTTTTATGCAGATCTTTTCCACCAGATGCCAATATATCTTCCATTTCTTTCAGTGAATGACTGAACATGTCCAAAACCCTTTCCTTTTTTACTCATCATTACAAGCAGAATATAGTGTGTGAAGTTTTATAACCCCATCAGTTACTGTATTTTCCCATGTCATGTTTGGAACATTGGATGGAACAGAACCAATATCAAGCATAACGTCTGACGACATGTCACTACTGCTAACATGTGGACTGATATCTGCTCCTATTTTACATATATTTGCTGCCTTAGAAAATGCGATTGCAGTTAATATAGAATTTTTGCATATGGAAGTTCTGTTTAGGAAATCAGAACAGTTACAACTACAAGTATGAACACATACCAGGAAGTAGCTGTATATCAATCTGCATGCTACTGGGCATAGCTCAAAGTCGAGCTGTATAGTACATGTCACATCATCTTTGTCTTTTGAACGTACCAAATATGTGTCTTCTCCAATTCTGGTCACAAGACTTGGGCTCATGTTCAAGCTATTCCTGTGATGCTTCTCTATTTTAGCAATGCGACTACTGATCTTGCCTTTCTCTAACTTCACTATTCTCTCAATGCCCTTATCGCGAATGATTTTCATTAAGATATTAATACACACACCCAATCTCTTGTTGACTTTCCCACCCATGTACACATATTTCAACAATCGATGAAAACTTTCAACATACATATTTGTATTAACAAATGAATGTTGCCTGTAAAACAATGCACAGTGTTCAATTCTTCTACCATATACAGTTCTAAAATACTTTCCAAATTCCTTAGTTTCTTTATTCATATCAAAATCATCCTGCAGCTCTTGCAACATTTCATTTAGTGTTGTTTCATCCCTTTCTTCTCTGACAACAATAAGCTTGCGATAAGCTTCGCACTGTATGTTCTTACTTTTTATTATTTTCAGTTTCCTTTGCCATGCTCTATCTATACATGCCATGTGCATAGCAATTTTTGGGAATTCCTACCAAAAATTGATGTCCAAGCTGTGTAAAACTGCTCTGTGTCATCAGTGATAAACCATTCAGCATTTAAATTGCCAGCTTTTTCCTTCAAAATTCTGAAAAAGTGAGTCAACACAACTTCACTTTCTTTGCTTGAGATTAAGAAAGCACATGGAAATCCTTCACCAAATTCATCAACAGCCATAACTGTTGTTAAAAGGAAATCATAGCTAGTAGTCCCATGGGTGGAATCAATCATAAACAATTTGGATGCAAACTTCTGCAGCATAGATATTTGTAGTGGATGAATGATGGCAATAAAACTATCTTCTTCCAATCCTTGAAAGGTCCCTGGAGCTGTCTGCTCACTTTGCAATTTGAAATGTGTAATTGAATTTTTGTAGCCCAATTTACTGAATTCCTGTAGTATTAGTTTCACGCTTAAACTATCTATTGCATGTATTTTTGCATGGTCTAAGGTCAAACTAACTTTAATGTTATTAATGCCCTTGCGTGTAATTAAACATGCTCTTCCGGAGTCCTCTTCAAATGTACTTCTGATGGAATCAAGAATAGCCTCAACAGAAACACCAGATGCCAGTTGTTCTGCTACAGTTTTACGAAAATTGTTGGGCAATCTTACGTATTTTAACTGAAATGCGTGCCCATAGTGCTGGGGTACATAATTGACAACCACGTTATTATCTTTTTGTGTCACATATGACGTTTATGTAAGCAGTACATGGAAATTCTTTTTTGCAAGTCTCAATTTTCGCTCTTTTCATGGAACTGTAACTAACAAAAAAAAATGTGATGCTCTGTGTTGTTTCTTGCTTAAAGTTATAATAAAATATGATGCTCTGTGTTGTTTCTTGCTTAAAGTTGTAATAAAATATGATGCTCTCTGTTGTTTCTTGCTTAAAGTTGTAATAAAATATGTTGCTCTGTGTTGTTTCTTGCTTAAAGTTGTAATAAAATATGATGCTCTGTGTTGTTTCTTGCTTAAAGTTGTAATAAAATATGATGCTCTGTGTTGTTTCTTGCTTAAAGTTATAATAAAATATGATGCTCTGTGTTGTTTCTTGCTTAAAGTTATAATAAAATATGATGCTCTGTGTTGTTTCTTGCTTAAAGTTGTAATAAAATATGATGCTCTGTGTTGTTTGACTTTGACAAAAAAAAACTTTATCTTTTACTTCAACACTCTCTTTCCATGTTTCAAATTCCGCCAGCGATTCGAATGTTAGCAGCACACGATCTTCTAAATCATATCCGTGAGTGGAGCATAAATGTTGCTTTATATCTTCAGAACACAATGCAATATTACAGTTTTCTACTGCACATGGAAATTTCAGAGGTGAATCACCGGATTTCTGTGATTTGTGAATCACTTTAACGTGCTTATTTCGATTTCTAACACTACTGAATTTCTTTTCGCAATAAATACATCGCACAGAAGTGTTTTCCATTTTTAAGATAGAAGGGCGGAGCTCAAATGACGGATGAGAGGTGTGGCTTTCTGCACGGGAGAATCTTGGATGTGTGCCAAGCTCCTGAAATAGCTGCTTGTATAATTTCATGCTTCTTTATATTAGAATTTGAAGGAAAAGTATTGAAATGAGTATGATAACGTAACGCTGAACTTCTAATTCCTAAACTAAAAAGATTTCCTTTGTTCTACATGGAGGTTTTGTGTTTAGTTACTAACATAATTTTTGACTAAAACATGGAAACAAATTATGTGTAAATACACAGCCAGAATATTACCACACACATGTATTCCTGTATGTGTTATCTATGAGAAGGGATATTCCAAGTTCAATCAATTTTGAAGAAACAGTTTAATGAAGGCATGTGCTAAACAAAAGTTGTTCAATTCGATTGAATCCACTAAATACAACCAAATTTAGCATCAGTTACTTATTTAATTGCAAGATAGTGGACTCATAAAGAAATGGAACTATTTTCTGAAGCAGATGAATTTTTCCTTGAATTAAGTTAGAAATGATTGGGTTCGGAGACACGCCGAAGAATCGAAGAAAGTCATATCGATAATCGTGGTGTTATTTCGTTTCTGTTTTCATTAAAATATTAATAGGATGGGGCAAGGCGGTATTTAAAAATTTTCTTTGGGAAGAGGGGGGGCGCGACAGAAAATGGAATTTGTGGAATCCACCAGGACAAAATAAAAGTTAATGAAAAGCAGAAGAAAAATTTAATTATTATTTTCAAATATAAATTGATGCACTTTTATTAAATTAAAACAGTTTTTCCAAATATAAGTCGCATTGAAGCCAAAAAAAAAAAAAAAAAACTCCTGGGGGGAGCGCCCCTGTCTCCTCTAAATACGCTCCTGTTATGGGGAATAAATTCAGCATCTACTTTCTTGCAATGCAATAAGTCTTGATGCTAAATTACGTTGCATTTGGTAGATTAAACTGTCAGCTCTACAACTTTTGTTCAATACTTTTTATTGAACTGTTTCTTCAAGTGAAGTTATTGGCCTTGGAATATTTCTTCTCATAGAACTAACATACAAATACCTTCTGATTTCTCTCGGCTCATCATATAGTAATTTTCTGGATTCAGATAATTTTTTCTTGTACAGAATCACAATGAAATTTTAGCACAAAATCAAATGCAGCTATGTTTGCATTTGCTGCCACCCATGAGTAACATTTGAAATTTATCAGAAGTAATATTCTACATCATAGTATCGTATTGCTATTTTAACACCCTTTTCACATGAAACTCATCTTTCAGATTCATCATATGTTTTCTCATGGAACTGGACAATTACAGTACAGTTCATATTATCATAATGCCTCAATCATGTCCTCATTTTCAAACGAAATTATCCTCAATTTTACATCATCAGATTCTGTTCTCAAAAATCTGATCACCTTACTCTACAATATAAATCTCTAGTGTCGTGATCGATGGAAACCCCAGTTCAAGATGCTCAATAATAACATGATTGTCTTCTTCATAATTAGTTACACAAATTATCTCATAAGAATATGAGCATAACTCACCTTCTTGATCCATTTAATTCCCACATTTTCAGCACGTTACATCCTCCGACAGTCTGTTCGTTTCTATGTCATCGGTAAGGGACAGGCTTCTTTTTTTTTTTTTTTGATTAAAGGTTTAACGACCACCGTGAGCAACTCAATGGGCTATAAGCAGTCGCCTGTCCCTAATTTACGGTTACTGGTTCCAGGGAAGGGATAGAGCCAGTGCCGTAAGACAAACACAACATCCATGCCTCCACGGGATTCGAACCCGGAGCCCTTTTGGACGAATGCTCATAGGCCATCGCTTAGACCACTGCGCCACCCGGGCGGCAGGGACAGGCTTCCATGCATTAACTAATAAATACATACTTAATCAATTTAGATTATGATATTTTTTAATCAAAATTTTTGAAATAATTTTTATATCCAATTTTTCCAAATTACCTTTTTTTAACATAACCATTTTTTTAGCAAACTCCTATTTTAGTCAGTTATTCGTAAATACTTACTTGTTAATTTTATTACTACGTTATTGAATTGGTACATTATACACATTCGAGTCACATTATTGTGACCACCTTTTGACGTCAACAGCGCGTAGCTAATGAAAGAAGGCACGTGTCGTGAGCTGGAATGGAGGGTATATAAGGTGTGCTGTAGGCATTCCGAAAACATATCACTCCTTGCGGTCATGGATAAAAGGAGCGATTTATCAGATATGCAAAAAGAAATGGTTATCGGCTTTCGGGCCAAGGGTAGCAGTATTTCTGAAACAGCGCAGTTTATGAACTGTTCGTGTGCTGCTGTGGTTAAAGCATAACGTGATTGGAGAAATGGTACCTTTGCGAATAAGCGATGTGGAAACTGCGGAGCACTAGGTGCCATTAATGTGAGAGGTGAACGTCGGCTTCGAAGGTGCGTGAGGGCCGATCGACACGATACAGTGGAGCAACTCACTGGCCGAATGAACCAGGGATTTACCTGCCGGAAGTGTGTCTAAAACAACAGTTCATGGAATCCTGCTGCGTTTGGGGCTCCGATGTCGGATGGTCACTGCACCTAGGCTAAAGAAAGTGCATCGGCAGAAAAGGCTTACATTTGCGCTGAAGTATCGGAATTGGACCTCCGCTGATTGTCAAAGGATTGCTTTCTCCATTTAATCACGTTTTCTGCTTCATTGAAAGAATGGACGTTGGCGTATAAGGCGAGAAACATCGGAAAGCAAACACTCTTCAACCATTGCTGGAAGAACACAAACTAGTAGGTGCGGCGTTATGGTATGGGGGATGTTTTCGTAGCATTCCCTCGGTCTACTCATATCTGTGGAAGGCACTATGGACCAAATTCGTTATGAATCCATCCTTGCAGACCACGTACACCTCCATACATGCTGATTGTCTTCCCTGGGGAGGATGGCATCTTCCAGCCCAACAATGCGACGTGTCACACAGCTAGAAATGTCCGAGAGTGGTTGGAAGAGCACGATGAAGACTTAAAAGTACTTCCTTGGCCCTCTAATTTCCCAGACCTAAACCCAATTGAGAATCTGTGGGACCACCTCGATCGTGTTGTTCGCTCTATGGATTCTCCACCACCCACACTCCAGCAGCTGTCAGATTCACTGCAATCAACATAGCTTCACATACCTGTGCACATCTTCCAGTACCTTATTGAGTCACTCTCAGTCCGTGTAGCTGCTTTCCGCGCTGCACAAGGCGGTTACTCTGGATATCAGCTGGTGGTCACAATAACGTGACTCGACCGTGTATATTACGATATCTATTGATATAACAGATGAATCCATACATCCGCTGTCCCTCTTCTTTTTAGACAGCGCAAGGAACGTAAAATTAAGATCCACGGAAAGCTCCGTATTCCCAGGTTGCTACAACTAAAAGCTCAGCAATTAATACCTCCTAACCTCATTCTAACTCCAAAATACGGAGGCAAAAATAATTGAAATGCCGTGTCTAAAAAAATGTGGATTACAACATTTTGGTAGCAAAAAGAAGTCAGGGGGCGACATAGACGAAGGTTCAGCTCATCTCAAAATTAACAGACCGAGTTTAAATCGTTAATGCCACAATCTCACACAGTCGAGCTTATATTACTCTGTACCACTAGCTCTGCTGCCCTGGGTCAGAGCCAATCTTTGGCGTTACGTTACATACAGGCCAAACCAAACTAAATTACACAGTTTATAAAGCAGTAAATTTGCATAATTGATAAAGATTATTAAATCCCTTATTTGATCTGTCTATACCCTTCGTAGCGTTTATTCGATTGGTATCAGTAGTACCAAAGCAACTTCTTGCCTGAATTTGACGTCACCTGCAGCACGAGCAGTGACTTATGGCAGCCAATGCTGCGTGGTTAGTAGTCAAAGCGCTTTGGATAGTAGTGTTGTCTCCACCTAATACAATGTTCATGTCTCAACTAAACAAACGCCGCGGAGGGATACATGACCTACTTCGACAGTGCTTGAACTCGTGGCCGAATACCAAAGTTTATCCTAATGCCGCGTGTAAAAGACAATGGACTGCAACATTTTGGTAGCGAAAAGGAAAGATTAATTTGTTGTATAATTCAATTCAAATCGATTCTTCAATCTTAAATTTACGTCGCATGAGCTATCTATGCAGACGATAGTCATGCTATTATTCTGCACTTTAACTTGCTGCTGTTTTATCACAATGGATTCCGTCGATCAAAACACTAGCGATTCGTTCTCCAGAGTACAATCCAACGAAAGATTCGTGTGCTGACGTGCTGCTATGAATCGTCCGGCTTCAGAACTGTTTGCGTGCTGAGTACGGAAGGATAGCCAGGCACTGTTATTTTTCCTTTTTTTTAAATCACCGTTTTGCATTTTTGAGTTACAATGAGTTTAACACATGTTTTTTTTCTTAGAGCTTTTAGTTCTGTATTGGATTTTACAAGAAATTTACGCTTTTCTCTTCGCTACCGAAAAGTAGTCTAATTCCTTTTACACACGCCATTGTAATATTTTTTAAATCTCCGTATTACATTTCAAGTTAGAATGGGGTTAACTGCAGCTAGTTGCTGAACTTTTAGTGTTAGCAACCTCGAACTATCCAACATTCTGTGTATTTTACGTTCTACGAAGTCACATTATTGTCGATCACCTTAGCTTAGAATTTCCGTCGATCAAGATATTAGCGATTCATATTGCAGAGGACCACGCCGTTTCGTGTGAGCTGTTTTCCCACATGATCAGTTCGCTCCAATGAAGAAATGCATTGGAAGGAAGCCCTGCCTACTATGAGACCTTAGTGTGGAACTGCAAAGACGACGCCTGAGCGTGTGGAAGACATCCAAACGACGTTTCAGTAAGTTCCCGAAAATCCGTTCGACAAGCCACTGCACAGAGCATGGGATTATAATTAGTCTACAGTTCTCGACGTGGCGCAGAAATTTCGTGCGTATAAACTGCGGCTGCTAAAAAAGTTAGAGTAACGTGATCCCGCGCTTCGTTTCAAATACGTGGTGAAAACTGAAAATGTTATCGCTGATTGACGATAAAGCTGACTACCGGCCGCTACAGAGTGGTTCACGTGCACTGGTAAATAGTACGGTGATTTGTGTAGCCTGATCCGCTACTCCGAAGGAATCGATATGAAACAATGGAAATGCAACAGATGCCAGTTTACCCCAAGGTTAGTAGGAGAGTCTACTAACCTTGAGTTTACCCAAAGTATCGGCTATTCATCCTTTCCCGGACATAGTCACTTTTTCTTTAAGAATACCGCTCTTGTGGCATACTGCTGGCGCCAAGACTGTCCGCAGAAGCTCATTCATCATAAAGTAGTTGTTAGAAAGAAGTCGGTCACTGATTGGTAAATTTCTGCCGGGAAGAATACCTTCGGGGCATCGATAGGAGGATTTGATGACGGTGGAAATCCTATCGTGGTGGAAATAGACGAGAGGTTTTTTTTTTTTTTTGTGATTGGATGTTTATCAACCACCGTGAGAAACTCAGTGCGATATAAACAGTTGCCCGTCCTTAATTTAGGGCCACTAGCTCCAGGGAAGTGAGAGAGCCAGCGTTGTAAAGCAAACACAACATCCTTGCCGCACCGGGATTCGAAACTGGAACCATCGGATGAATGATCAGAAGCCATCGCTTAGACCACTGCTCCACTGGGGTGGCCGAATCTTTTCTTTCATCGAATACATCACTGAGGCCAGTACAGGAAAGTGTACTGGGTTTTCTTTGGCATTAAGGGGGAATCTAGGAAATGTTTCTCGCTGGAGGCGGCAGATCAGAAAGCAAGAATATTAAAACTGTTGATTCAAGAACAAATATTACCAGGAAGTCACATCGTTTCTGATATTTGGACAGCATATGTTGACAAGGAAACTTTACAAAATGGTGTTTATACCATTCTACTGTAAGCCACAGTAAAAAATTTTTTGACTCTGATGACCCCAACATTTATACATTGTATGTGGAAAACATATGGATGAAGGTAAAAAGGAAGCTGACGGGCCAGTTTGGCACTAGATGAGGACTGGCTGGCTCATACACAAATGAGTTCATGTTCCGAACTCACTTCCTCGACCGAAATTCATTCGCTAACTTCTTAGTCGTGGTTGTAGAAAATTGCCGTAGAGAAGGAAAAAAGAGGTGATGGGCGGAACACAGTCCTGTTTTAACGCTTTCCTAAAAACGCAACACGTAAGCTGTTTATCTTTTAATTATTTGTTGTTTCAGTGTTTAACGATCACCATGAGCAACTGTTTTTTTTATTGGGGATTTAACGACTACCGTGAGTATCTCAACACAAGACAAAAACAATATCCATGCCTTACCGGGAGTCAAACCCAGGCACATCTCGGCAGAATAGTCAGAAGAGAGCGCTTAGACCACTGCGCCACCGGAACACGAGCAATTGAAAAGGATGTAAGCTGTCATACGTGCCTAATTTAGAGCAACTGTTTTATTTTTATTTCAGGGTTTAACGACCGCCGATGGCAACTCTAAGGGCTATAAGTAATCGCCCGTTTCTAATTTAGGGTCACTGCTTCTAGGAAAGGAGAAAGACAGTTCTGTAAGACACACATATCACCCATGGCTCATCGGGACTCGACCATGGGCCGCGTATAGGCATTCCGTACACTGATTGGGGACTGGGAAAATTTCAGCCAATCAGCGGGCGGTATTCAGTTTCTGTGACGACACCTATGGGTGGGGCTTATTTGCCTATGCCACGCGTGATTACTCACTGATGGTAGGAACGGAAATTGCAAACTGACTGATGTAAATGTTTGTAGGCAGGAGATGCGTTTACACGTGATATGATGAGACATAGGTTGTTTCAGAATATGTTGGTGAGGTGGGGAGGGAACTGTTTTTAACACAGACCTTGTAGAGAGACAGACTGGTAAGCGCAATGTCAGCGTTTTGGAAGCGACAGGAATTAATTTAAGAGCTCAACTGAATCTGTACGGTATGAATAGCACAAAAAGAATATTCGCTTGGGAACAACAGATTTCTAGACCAAATTTTAATCAATAAGTTCTCAATTTCGGCGAAAATCGGCTATATAATAAAAAATACGCCGTTACATAGAGCCAACATGAACAAATACGTGAAGTTACAAAAATACAAATTTTGAACATATCACATTATCGATAAATGTGTAGATTAGCGTTCTAATTTATTTTGTCAGAAAAATATTAGTACCTGGAAAAAGTGCGACGTATAGATTTTAGAGTATGGAAATTAATGGCAAATGGTGCAGAAATTTCATATTTTAAATGTGTTTTAAAGATTTTTATCGTAATATGGACCTGTGAGTCCGATGCTGTGAAGAGAAGCTGCGGTAGGCCTAACGCATCGCTTCGGCGAAGATGTGAAGCTTTGGTCCGTTAAAAGGAAAGTTCGTTGTTGTGCCGAAATGACGGGTGGAAGAGTGCAAGAGAAAGAGGTAACGTTGTTGGCAGGAGAGCGATAAATGTTGTAGTGATACGCTACAGAAAATAGGTCCACATTTCCACCCTTTATTTTGTTGTATCCTGTGCGTTGTCGGCAGGAAAAAACGGATAAAACCTCTTCGATTTGCAAAAAATACGTATGAGTAAGATAGAAACTGTCCTGCGAACAAGAAGTAAACAAGAGAACAAAAAGTGCAGGAACACAGCAAATCAGCTACGAATGGAAGCCGTTCAAACCGGAACCGAAAGTTATAGTTCCCCAGTTTTCTGTACAACATAGAACAGCATATCAGTACTTTCTATTTCGAATCAGGGAATTATATGCGAAAGAAAGAAACATTTTTCAACATCTTTACAAACAATGATAAAACATGAACGAACTATATTTTGTACCCTATGAGTACAACATGGTTCGCTCTCCTGGCCAGAAGGTGCGCGCTTGGACTTCTAGTCGTCCGCGCGAGAAATTTTTCTTTCAACGAAGCAAAGCTTCACATCATCGCCGAAGCGATGCGGTAGGCCTATCGCAGCGTCTCTTCACAGTATTGCACTCACAGGTGCATATCACGAAAAAAAAGACATTTGAAATAAGAATGTAAATTGACCACAATTATAGAGCTACGCATGACCTGTATAAAACAACCAAGTGCTAACACAGTATTGTGCTGTACTTAATGAAATCCAACTACTGTTAGTACAAAAGGGGGAGGGGACAGCAGCCAGAAGCATCAACTTTGAAATACTTCACATTGTATTACCGATAGTCCTTTTGGCTTAAACCAATTCATTAATTAGTACCATTAATTCTACCATGAATACAGTGAAATAAGGCTGGTTCTGAAAATACGGTTCTTTCTAAAATCAAAGCAGGTATTCTAACACTGAAAATGGAAAAGTTAAAAAAATTACAAATAAAAAGTTCGCCGCGAGGTTTTGTAGTACCATAATTCCAAGATGTCTTAGTTTTTAAACCAAATTTTTTAACACAGTCTTGTATGCAGTTCACATTGCTCATAAACGTCAGATCCTGGTTCGTGGGATCATTAACGATTCCGTTGGAAAGTGACTCACGAAGATTATTTCCCAATATATCCTTACACTAAAACGCCGCCCCGCTGGCGCAGTGGTCTAAGGCGCTGGCCTCTGATCATTTGTCCGTAAGGGGTCCGGGTTCGTATCCCGGTCAGGCATGGATGTTGTGTTTGTCTTACGGCACTGGCTCTCTCCCTTCCCTGGAACCAGTGACCCTAAATTAGGGACGGGCGACTGCTTATAGCCCATTGAGTTGCTCACGGTGGTCGTTAAACCTCAAAAAAATTACACTAAAACCAGCAGCGGACATGATGCTTACAAATTCAGCTGTAAACACATGTGACACTAGAAAATAAGCCCCACCCATAGGTGTCATCACTGAAACTGAATACCGCCCTCTGATTGGCTGAAATTTTCCCAGTACCCAATCGATGTACGGAATGCCTATACGCACCCGGGCCCACTCGAGCGAATGATCAGACGCCAGAGATTCGAACACTAGTTTGAACGTGCAGAGATTGAAGCAGAACGGCGCAGATACAGCGACGAAATGTTCAGGAAGGCAGCACACACTGACGGAATGTGACAGAAAATCATTGGTAAGAAATTTTAAGAAATCCCGTTATTAATCTGCGGTTTCCATCGCTGCTGAAGTAGGAAATGCTTGTAATGGTTTGGTTAGTACCATAACTATCTGCAGAGAGTTGAATAGTGTGGGTTATTATGGTAAAGCAGCGGCGACAGCCCGGCGAACGATTTTTGTCGGATTGTGCTCTATAAACTTCTGAGTTCGGCGGAGGCTTTATCATGGTAAGAAGTAGTTTTTCGTTTATGGGTATGGGTCCGTTGGTTATTATATTACAAAGTAAAAGCTCTGAAGTGTACCTTGACATTTTGGATAATTTTGCACTGCCAACAATGTGGTAATATTGTGGAAATGACCGTTGTCTTTTCCAACACGATCGAGCTCCCTGCCACACTACACGGCGTGTGAAGGACTGGTTTCTTAAAAAATGAAGAGGAATTATTAGACTGGTCTGGCCAGAGTTCTGATCTTAATACCATATAACACCTCTGGAATGAACTGGAGCGAAGGATACCAAATCTACCACAACGACTGTCTTTGTTCTCCACTCTGGTTGCAGCTTTGCACAACGAATGATGAGCCATTGATGTCGGACCTAGCGGATATTGGTTTATAGTATGCCTCGACCCTCGACGTGTTGCCGCTGCCATACAGGCAAAAGGTCGACCGAGTATTTACTACTTGTGGTCATAAAGCCATTTCTCTCAAAACACTATAGTGTCCGAATACTTTTGATAATATATACACATTGCCTGACAGAGAAAATGACACACCATGAAGGAATGCTCGAAAGCAGACCAGACTACACACATAGATAGCCAAGTAGGTCCTGAACAAATGACTTGTTACATACAGACTAGGCTCCAGTGACCGAATATACAGGATAATTAATAAATAATGTGGTCCCCAATTTGGGCGATACAGCGTTGAATCCGATGTGGCATCGCGGCAATGAGAGTCCGAAGAGAGCCCTGGGTATCGTGGACCATGTGGTGTTGATCCGAGTCCACAGTTCATCTTCATTTTTCAGGGGTGTGAGAGTACTCAACCGACATCCACAGATGCTCGAAGGGCAAGAGGTCAGGGAATGGTGCAGGCCACGGAAGCATCCGCACACCGTGTAACGCATTCAGGCTTATCTGAGCGGTATGCGGCCATGCGTTAACCTGTTGAAAAACGGCGTTTGGGATTCCCTGCAAAAAAGGTAGTGCCACGGACCCCAGCACCTCGTTAACATAGAGGCGTGCCGTCAGTGTGCCCGTAATGTGTACCAGCGGTGAGCAGCTGTTGGCGTTGATGACACCCCACACCATGATTACACGTTGGCGGGCCGTGTGGCTCTCCACAATGGCTGAGGTATTTGCTTTTTGCCACGTCGCCTCCAGACTCTCACACGGCAATCATCCGTGGTTAGATAGAACCGCGATTCGTCGCTGAACACCATACTGTTCCATTCGGCACCCCACGTAGCTCTGGAGCGACGCAACGATAAACGGTGACGACGATGGCTCGCTGTTAAAGGTAGCCTTCGCAACGGAAGGCTGGACAGCAAATCAGACGCAGCCAATCGGTGCGATTCTGTCCGCGTCAATATCGAAGCATCCAAGCGTCCCCGTACACTCCGCAAAATGTTGGTCGTTGTGGCCTGTGGTCCGTTACGACATGACGTCGGATGCGACAATCCTAGCGCTCGGACGTCCGTCTCCGTGCTCTGGTCCCCCTACGACGTTGCACAGATACTTCTTGGGACCGCTGTCTCCAAATGCGACCGACAGTTGTGTCATCACGTTGCGTTCTTTCCGCAATACGACGCAAGAACCATCCGGCGGTACGAAGGCCTACGATGACACCTCTCGTGAACTCATCCGTTTGACGAGATTGCGTACGACTAAAGCTCAACGGCAATGGCACCCCTTGTTTGTTCTCCAGACACGGTTACAGCACAACCACTCACTTTTGGTAATCGTGACGACGTCTCGACTGACGGCCTCAAGGCTGGTTGTCCTCTTATATCCTGCGCGCCGTTATTGTGATTGGCCTGCAAATAAATGCAATCATTGTACGTGTGCACCCACCCTGCAATTCTCATGGCGCTGCGTTCACGTCTTCGTGGGGTGTGGCATTTTCTTTATATATGTATATGTATATATACGTACTTTGAAAAGAATGAACAGGAATAATAGATATTATCAGTGGCGTAGGGTGATTTCAGACAGTGGGTAATCTCACATTTTTCACCCTCCCCCAAACAAGAAATATATATATATGTAATAATTTCGTTAATAAAATTATTACATAATGAAAAGTTTCTTGTTTATGAATAATGGTTTTTAAAACTACGTTCAAAGTAGAAACATAATTACTAATGCTCAACTTACTTCATTTAAATATAAAATCCATTCGTCTTGTTTGTAAACAAAATTGTTCTATTACCATTTCCGTAAAATTGTATTTGGGATTCTGTCTGAGTCTTTCTAAAAGGTGCTTTTCTATTGACAGCAGAGCAAGTCCAGTTAGTCTTTCCTGTCTCTAAGTAGATCTAGTGATAGTCTTGATACTCTTAAAAGTTGAAAATGTACGTTCTACTGTTGCAGTTGTTGCTGGTATTGTAAGAATAAGTAATAAGAGCCTATAAGTCTCAGGCATCACTAGATTCAGTTTTTTAATCATGTACTTCAACATGAGATGAAGGGGTTTGTTGCACATTTCGTTGGCAAGGGCTGAGTATAACACAATAAGTTCATTTCGTAGGCGTACTGAATCGAAATGTCTGTTATAAGTCTGTAAAAGGGAACTAAATGCTGTCTCAGGAAATTTTTCTTTCATCTGTGAAAACCTGTGTGTCTCCAAAAGAGTTTTGAATTCAGCATTTTTGTAATTTCCAAATCGGTCTATTAGTTGTACAATTAGATTGTCTACGATTTCATGGAACACACTTCTGCAAAGGCATCTGGGTCTTCATATCTTCTTTTCCTAGGCTGTTCAGTGGAATTTTCTGAAACGTTTTTCCAGAAATCATCAAAGGAATTTCGGCGTTTTACTTTTATTACATTTTTCACATCTTTAATTTTTTGCAGTAATATGCTACATCCAAACTTTTGTTTTGCTCGACATCAAACAAAATATCTGTATGTGAAAAAATTGAGGAAAACACGTCCAACAAGAAACATGCTTTGAAACTATTCAAAAACGAAGCACATCCCCAAGCTTGTAGAATACTTTCAGAATCCCACCCATCTGAACTATCTACAATATTTTAAAAAAAGTCTGTCAAGTGGACTCTGTTTTCTCTCACAGTATTCACTAAGCGAGATGAAAAATTCCACCTAGTAGGGGACAATTTGGGCAGTTTCTAATTCATAAAAAGACTCAGAGCATTTGTCCTTTTAGACGATTTGGAGAAAAATGAGCTAATTCCAGATAGTGTAGTAAAAAATGTACCACATTCTGTAATATTGCGCACAGATTGTTGGAGAACTAAATTCAAGACATGACTGTAGCAGTGGATAAATAAAGCCTCTGGATATTTTTCTTTAATTTTGGCATGTAAGTGATATGTTGCTGAAAATCTGTGTACACCTGATCAATGTTTTCAGATTTTCATCAACATTATCCACGTTTTTCTTGAAAGAAAAATAAATAAATCGAAGGGATAATAGTGGTCAGTTCAGGAAAGGGTGACGATTCTTCCCTGGAGTGATTTGCTGTTTAACATTTCGTAAATTTAGATTTCACCTCCCCTGGGTTCGATTTTTGGATCCAGAGAGAAAGTCAAGAAAAAGTTACAGAAAATTCTATTTTCTCATCGTTGTCTTTTTTTTTTTTTCTCCTCTTCTCTGCTTAATGTACAAAATGAGTGTTTTTACTTTGTTAAGGGATAGGAGAGTAGCAAAGGGCTACCCTCCTCCAATTCAGTATTTATCATCGCTCTGGGGCTAGCCTATGGATTTTTGGTTAAGTTCCAAGGTTAAGCATATAAATTGCGTAATAAAGAGTAAGTGATTGCTTTCAAAATTACTCAGCCCAGCAGGAGGGAAATAACAGTGCACATCAGGAAAAAAAGGAAGGGATGTAATATTCTGAGTGAAGAGTGGTGTAAATAATTTTTTTTCTCTTTCTTTTACCTTTGTTGTGTGAACAAAAATGTAGCATTTGTATCATTCATTATCTAATCTATGAGTAGGACAATTCAGAAGTTAGTAGGATGTATTATAACTTTAACTTTGAAATTATGAAGTTGGTGAGGTAAGGCTGGTATGGACTTGATAAGTGGGCCTTAAAACTTAAAAACAAGAATAAATATAATAAAAAAAAAAAAAAAAAAAGGGGAAAAGAATAATCTTTCGCTGGGGCAAGTAATTTCATAAGTGATGTTTTTTTTTGTTGAGTATTAAAAAGGAATGCAAGAAAAAGAAAGCTGGTCTATGCTCAAAATAGGTAGTGAAAAAAAATTATTTTTATGGTACATGATGTATGCATTTATATTTTCTGTAAGTCAAATGCAGTTCCTTTCTTCGTCCAACGGTCACTTTTTTTTTCCCCAAGCTCATTCCAAGAAATGGGGAGTGCTGTTTGAAATTGTTAGGAGGTCGCCCACCCAAAAGTGAGCAGTTATTTACACAAAAAGGCATTTTTCCCTCTCGCCAATGCTGTGGTGAAATTCTCCTGACACAAACACTACCCCCGAGAAATTCTAAAGCTGGGTTCCGTGGGCTGGCAAAGGGAGTTTAACCCTGAAGAGATATAGTACTTGCTGTCAAGCTCTGAACGGCAGGAAAGCAGGTGTGAATAAAAATTTATGTGTTTTCCTCCAAAAAGGCAAGAAGGGTCATATCAGATTACACATGTGCCTGGTCGCTGAGAGTTCCTGCGCTTTTGCTTTTTTCCCCCACCCTACCTTCCTCTGGTTGTAAGAGGAATGTCACGTGGGCAAGCACGAAACCATTGCGTGGTTTTGACCGGCTGACCAATGGGAGCAAAGCGTCCCTCGTGGATGGCGCTGATTGGCTCTCTGTGTTCTTCTGCGAGGGAGCGTCGTTTTGAGTCTGGGGAAGAAAGGTCTCGAAAAGGGAGTTGGAAGGGAGGAAAAGGAAGGGAAAAAGAATGCAGGGCAATTGGGAGATAGTCCTTGTCCTCGGTGGTTATCCACCACTAGCCAGAAAAAAAAAAAGATAAAGACCTCATCCCTGATCCCAGAGAAAAAAATAAGCAAACAGAGGCTCTAGAACAGCCTCCAGAGAATGAAGGGGCCTGGGTAGAGGTGTGCCACCACCACCAGGCAGTTAGGCCTAAGAAAAAAGATAGCCTATTTGCCGGGCCGTGAAGAGGTAAACCGACGCGTGCATCTCCACCCCAGACGAGACTTGGCATTCGATACCTGCAACCTCCACGAACTCACTCCCATCTATGCAATCCATGATGGTCAATGACGGCTCTGGGAAGAAAGCATCCTAACGTACCATGTGCACTTCGTCAGTGAGCGTGGTCAAAGCTTTCAACCTCCCAGCAGATGTCAGCCTAAGACGTGATGTTCCGACCTATTTGTGAATTTCAACACCGATTCCCCCTCATCAAGGGGTAAGTTGTGTACACTAATTCTATTTTTGGCCCTTTCGTAGAGCCGAAGTCGGCACTACAGTAATCAGATTACCAGTATGCTCTAAAGAAAAAAGGGTACTTTCCGTCTGCATGTCGGAGGTTATCCAGTTAAGATTCATCAGGAACGAAAGAGGGAACTGTACGTGACATTACTCTCGCAAATGTAGTAAACATATAAAAAAAGGAAAAAGTTAAACTCACAAATATGATTGTAAATCGTGATAGTTTACTCGCCTCTTCAAGGCGGGAATTTTCATGTTAAAATGTTAACACTTCAGTTCACCTGTGCATACCTGCCTTAAGAAATTTATTTTGAGTTTTGTTAATAGAGAGAAAGATATAAGTAATCTTAATCTACACCTATATATATACCTATATAAATATACACTAATAAATATTGGATCCAGAGTTTTGATATTTGTTCAGAGAAGATACAATTTGTTTGGATAACATGTAAGCAAGCCACAAATGTAAATTAACGTTCACGCTGTGTTAACAAGTGACATTATTCACGTGGACTCTGCCATGATTATATAAGATCGATCATTTGAATTACTGACTTCACATATGAGTGGGCCAGTGAAGCCTTAGCGAAGTGCTAAATTGTAAATGTATTAAATCTCTCATAGCAATATTAATATCTTTCCTATTTATGCATGTTGTTATTGTTGTAAAAATAAATACAGGCATTAGCCTTTCAAAAACCAAATTTTGGCATTCGATTTTTAGGTGTGTCTCATAGTTTCTGAGATATCGCATTCATCAACCAACGCTTTGACGTTGGCCTAGGACAAGAATCTGGGTTGTGACACAATATATACCAATGTCTATTTAGTAAAATGAAGTGATGATTACACGACCATTTCTTTTTTGATGCTTATATACACGAGTTCCAAAATTACTGATTTTTCCAGAGTTGACACATTTATACACGTGTAACATGAATACAGTGTGATGTCATAACATATAGAAATAGTACAGGTGGTGAAAACAAAATTGTATCTGTGTACACACAAGCTCACCTACAAGTGAAAACCTCATACACAATTGTCAATTCAAAGTAACAAGAATATAGCCACCATAAAAACACTTTGGGTTCCGAAATGCCTCTACCCATCTCCCGAAGTGAAATTTTAGTCTAAATTCAAAATTTTCCTTCAGGTTTACTTTTGGCTAGCTATTATAATCACCTTACATAACGTGGCTGAGATTTCCGCCACAACATAAATGGTGCCGTGTCCTAGGATGCGTGCCATGGCTCAATTTTTTTAAGACACTGAATGCCAAATAATTCCAAAGTGTTGTAATAATACTGATAAGTTGTTGTTAAATGAAAATAGCTGAGTTGAGTTGGGGTTATAATTGTGAAAAATAGAATAACACAAGGTTACAGTAAACAAGAATTTTGTTTTGTACATCTTCACTGCTATTAATAATCAGAGAGTAAGGATATTAAGTCAAAGCTTCAGGGTGTATATATATATATACATATATTTCTTCAAATTTCAAAGTTAGGAACAATATAATCTAGTGTTTAGTGCATATGTTATTTCTAGTGTTTTGCATATATAAGTTTTTGGAGCAATTTGCATACATAAGTGTTTAAATGAATAGTGTAGAATTTTGAGTATATTAGCATAGTGTGAATTTTTGCATTGAAGATTTTTCTTTGAATGAGCTTAAATCTGAATAGGTATGATGATAACTTGCACAATTCATAGAACATGTCAGTATTAACAACAGTTACAGGATTACTTAGTTAGTGAGTTGTTACAAAGCACTTGCCCTAGGAAAAAGTAAAAATTTTTTTTTTGGTGTAATATTTCAATTTGTATGGTTTCGGCTCAAGTTAGGAGTAAAGTGAAGCATAACATCATACTAACTAGGACAACCATAATTTCTTTTTTTTTGCCTCTTTTTCCTTCTGCTGGGAAACCAAATTATAATGGAGACTTGAGTTTTTGGTGCTATTTGAGTTTTAGAACATAGAATTTGCATTTTTTTTATTTTGGGCAAAAAGATTCTTTCGATATTCTGTGAGAGTGGGAACATATAAATTTCTTTTGATGTTGTGATTATATCAGTGTTTGGTAAGTATTATTGGTATTTTGTGATGTGGGTAGATTGTTTATTCCTTCAGATGCTAGGAGGCGAATACAGTGTTATACTGTGTAGTGGTTTATGGTAGTGTGAATTTAGTGTAATTTCAAATAATTTTTGTTTTGGGTTTCCTTTGCTACAGTGAGTTAGTTTCATTGAGAGTGTTAGTATAGTGAAGGTGTAGTGCAAGATTAATAGGGTGTTAGGATAACCTTAGATACAGCTACAGCAGTGCTAGTGCTGAGTATATATAAATATTCCAAAAAAAATTTTTTTTCGTGCTGAAGCAAGAGTAAATTGAATTAGTGAAATCATGGCTAATGAAGGAGAAGGTACCGGAGAAATCCAAGGAGTAAATTGGAGTCTCCCAGGTCTAATGGGACTAGTGAAGGAGTTTTCTGGGGATCCGAGTAGATTGTCAGGAAAGAGTTCTTTGAGACATTAGAGGATGTGGCACTTATGGGATGCTGGGCAGCAGATCAGAAATTTGTGGTATTGAAACATGGGTGTACAGGAGAGGCCAAACAACTAGTTAGGGATCTGATTGCTCGGTCAGAGAATGTAGATTATGAGGGGTTGAAAAAAGAACTAATTGAGAGGTTTGCTTCACCTGAATCGGTAACTGTCAAGATGGGAAGATTTCACTCGTGCGTACAGAAAAGGGTGAGACAGTCAGGCAATTTGCAGCTAGGTTAGAACGGGCAGCCTTTAGCTACTTCCATGAAAACGCTGGAGCTTTGGCTGAGTTCAGAGACCAGAATGTCTTGGCCCAGTTCATAACAAGAGTGGACTCAAAAATTCGTCGCCTGGTTCTGTCCCATCAACCACGAACCTATAAAGACGCAAAAGAGAAGGCCATATTGGAAGAAGAAAATGAGAAGTACATGGCCAGTTTTTCTCGGGGTGTATCCTTCGTAGGAGTGGAGGAAGGAGATAATCGTGCCCCTAGGCATGAGCTTGGGGAGGAAACGCCTCCAAGTCCCATGATGTTAGCACTGTGTGACCAAATTAGGGAACTGGGCAAGCAAGTAGCCACTTTAGCAATTGCTAATGCCAGTGCCAGTGAGAAACCACCGAGGGAAGAGCCGAGGCACAGCAGTTCTCCTGCTAGTAGGGAATCAGGTTTTTCCTCAGCCAGGAACAATTACTCCTCACCCACAAGGTACCGGAGAGATAGGAGACAGGAATATCCACGAGAAGGCAGGTCGGATAGATACAGATCCCCTAGTCGTCCAAGACAGGAAGATTTCCGCCGGAGCAGCAGGCTCACTGTGATCTGCTATCGGTGTAAATAGGTGGGGCATTATGCAAATGATTGTCACCAGATAGACAGGTCCTCTCAGGAGTATAGAAATCAGGGTCGCGGAAGCAGTCAATATCTTTCCCATTCCAGGGGCGGAAGGACTCGACATGCACCACCGGGCAGAAATAGTCAACAACGAAACAGTCAACACAACAGGTCGGATGCTTTAAACTGGTAGTGGGGAGAAGATATTGGGAGTCATCTTCTAAAAAAAAACCCCTTGTTGTAAAGGCTCCAGTTGGCTCATGTTTCACCAACGGTCACTCGTTTGGCATGCCTATTCTGGAAGGAGTAGTTAGTGGGAAATCCTTGAGGCTACTGATTGACACGGGGGCGTCAGTTAGCTTAATAACCGAGGGTTGCCTCAACTCCTTACCAGGATATAAGAGATTCATGAAATATCCCAACCTAGTGGTCAAGGGTGTTTCAGGGAAACACCTGGATATTAAGGCATATGTGGAATTGAAATTTTGTTTGTCTGGGGTGAATTTTAAGCATAAAGTGTTTGTCACCCAGACTCGGTTATCATCAGATTATGATGTCATTGTTGGTTTTGACCTTTTAAAGGCACAACAATTTGTTTTCAATGCTGCAGCAGGCACTTTAAGTAGAGTAGGAGCACGCATGCCAAATGTTTATCCACGAGAGAGGGAACAAGTGATTGCTTTGGTGAAACAGATGTTCCAAATACCAAAGAGAAAGAGGAAAGTGGTTAAGAGAAAAAGGAGGAAGAGGTGTGCAAGAAAGAGGGTGATACCCCAGAGTACCCCTAAAGTGTCAGAGCATGCTGGTGTTGATCCTATTGGTGTGGTTACTGCTAGAGAGGGAGCCTTCTCTACTGAGGAGACCCCCATTTCAAAAGGTAAACAAACCAACCCACCGGCTGAGTCAGTAGCGCATCAGGAGGATTCTCTCCCTATTGAGGTATCCGAGGCACCTTCGGGAAGTCAAAATTTAGGGAAAAGGCATTATTTTGGAAAAACTGTCCAAGCGGAGAAAATACCCCTCAAATCTGAAAGGATAATTTCGGTAACGGTTGCAGACTGCGCAGAGTTGGGGGAAGTTATGCTCTTACAGCAGGCAGACACATTCAAGTGAGAGTCACTTTGGATAGGTCGCTCGGTGAACAGTACCAATAATGATAGTACCTTGGTGAAGGTGATCAATTTATCGGACTCATTGGTTTACCTCAACAAGCATTCTAGGTTGGTTACAGCGGAACCAATTCAGGTAACTTCAGTGTCAACAGTGGACAGTCAAATTGATGATTGTTCCACATGGGCGAACGAGTTCGACGTGTCGCATCTACCTCCTGATCAGCAGTCGAAATTGTCCTCATTTTTGCACTCGCATAGGAGGACGTTTGCGAAGAATGTAGCAGAGTTAGATGAATGTGACACCTTGCTACATCAGGTTCATCTGACAGATGAGATCCCTGTGAGACAGAGAGCCTATAGAGTTCCTTATGCTCTTCGAGACGAACTCAATAGGCAGATCAACGAACTTTTGGAGGCAGGTATTATACAACCTAGTGACAGTCCTTATTCGGCACATGTTCTCCTTGTAAAAAAATCGGATGGCAGTTATCGTCTCTGTACTGACTTTAGGAGGCTGAATGCCAAGACAGTACCGGATTCCTTTCCGATTCCAAATTTGGTGGAGATGGTGGATTCCTTAGCAGGAGCCACCTACTTTAGCTCTCTGGATTTGACCAGATGAAAGTGGGTTTTACCAGATGAAAGTACGCCCTTCGGATGTTTACAAAACAGCTTTTGTCACCGATCAGGGTTTGTACGAGTGGCTAAGGGTACCATTTGGGATGCGGAACAACCCAAACAGCTTCCAGAGGCTGATGGAAATAGTTCTATCAAGTCTCAAGCCTCTCCAGGTTGGCATATATATTGACGACATTGTTATTGCCAGCAAAACTTTCGAGGAACACCTTGATAAGCTGGAGATTGTTTTCCAAAGGTTGAGACAACACAACCTTAAGCTTAAGCCTGACAAGTGCCACTTTTTGAAGTCTTCAATTAGGTACCTGGGATTTGTTGTCAGTCGAAATGGCGTCACACCTGATCCCAGAAATTTGGAAGCTGTCCGAAACTTCAAAATTCCAAATTCCGTTAAGCAAGTCCGAGCTTTCCTAGGTCTCACAGGTTTTTATAGGAGGTTTATCCCTGGTTATGCCAAATTGGCTTTGCCCCTGACTAATCTGATCAGGAAGGAAAAGACATTCAAATGGACACCTGAAGCCCAGACCGCTTTTGAGCGACTACAACAGGCACTCTTAAGTGAGCCCTGCCTGAAATTACCTGATTTGTCAAAGGAATTTGTGGTTGCTTGTGATGCTTCAAAATTTGCGATTGGGGCCGCATTGCAACAAGAGGAAGGAGGAAAATTGCATCCAGTAGCATATGCTAGCCGAAAGTTAAAAGGAGCGGAACTTAATTATTCTGTGGTGGAGAAGGAAATGCTCAGTGTAGTGTTTGCAGTAAACTACTACAAACAATATCTTTATGCTAGACACTTTCTCATCATTACCGACCAAGCCAGTTTGTCATATGCCTTCAAATTAAGGGATCCCACTTCTAGAATAGTTCGCTGGTGCATGTCGTTACAGCAGTTCGATTATACAATTCAACACAGACCAGGGAAATCGAATGTCGTAGCTGACTATCTGTCTAGGAATGTGCTGACCACCGAAGTGGTGGAGCAGTCGGCAGCAAGACAGGCAGAGGAACGGACAAGAGTGAAGGAATTGCAGAGGCAGGATAGCAGGTGGAATAAACAGATTGAGTTGCTGGAAGGAAAGGGAGAGCTGGGTAAACTCAAGGTCTCAGATGAGTTTTACCTACAGGATGGACTCTTATGGCACTACGTATTGCCCAAGTCAGGAGATACCAGGAATCAACCACGAGAACAGCTGGTCATACCAGAAACTATGGTGGAAGAGATTTTGGAGCAGTGCCACGACTCGGAAACTGTGGCTCATCCAGGGTTCAACAGAACATTGGAGCGGGTACGCTCCCGATTCTACTTCCACAACATGTACTCAGTGGTTAAAGCATATGTAGACAGCTGTCACGAGCTGCTTAAGTAAAATAGCTTACAAACCTGGTAGAAAGACATCTTTGGTAAGGGCAGAGCTTCCTAGTCGCCCCTTCGAGAAAATTGCTATGGATGTTGTAGGACCTCTGGTCACCACCATGTCAGGAAATAGATTCATTCTAGTTATCACTGACTACTTTACTCGTTGGCCAGAAGCCTATGCTTTACCAGACACAAAGAGTGAAACGATAGCCCAGGTCCTCATAGAAAAATTCATTGCTTCACATGGTGTGCCAACCAAATTGTTGACAGACAGGGGCACAAACTTTCTGTCGGCATCCATGATGAAAGTCTATGAGAGGCTGGGTATCAAAAAGTTGAATTGTAGCCCATATCATCCCTCTGCTAATGGACAGTGTGAGAAATTGAATGATAGCTTGATTAAGTCAGTTAGTCACCTGGTCTCGGATAGACAGGATGACTGGGACCATTGCCTTCCCATGGCACTCCTTGCATTCAGGACAGCGGTGCACACCAGTACTGGGGAAACCCCAGCCTATCTCACATATGGAAGAGACCTGGTGTTGCCATATCATTTGATCGGCAGTCCCCGAGTACGTACATATGCTTCTCAGTTGGAATATTGTGACGAGCTCACGGATAGGCTAAACATAGCATTCGAGGCTGTCAAGGCAAACCTGGAAAAGGCTGCAGAAACACAGGAGAAACAACGTGCAAAGACTGCCGTTGATAAGCATATCACCCTTAATGACAAGGTGTATTTATATTCTCCTGCAGTGAAGCCAGGACGAAATAAGAAACTGAGCAAGCTATGTTCGGGACCCTATCGTGTCACCAAGGTGATACCGCCGGTGAATTACGAGATTACCTTCATCCCTGATCCCCAAAAAAGGAGTTGGTCCATGTGGATAGGCTGACCAAGGTAAGGGACAGGCCTCTATTTCCAAGTGCCATGAATAAGAGCGAGGATAGTACAAACACCGAGGAGATGGAGGAAGTTCAAGAGGACAATTCTACACAAACACAAGTGAAGGAGATTGATAGTAGTGATGTAGGTTTCATTCCGTGGTTTCCGTTTCCTGGGAGGAGAACAAGTTATGGGAGATTGCCTAGGCCAGCAAACACTCCTGCAGTGGTGAGTGAACAGGCGAGTATTCAGACTCCAGCCGGCACTCCTGAGGTAGTTAATGAACAGGCGAATATACAAACTCCAGCAAGTACTCCGGTAGTGGAGCAAGCTGGTCCTTCAAGGCCGAGAGCCAGTCGCATACCCACAAGTACTGTGTTGACACCTAGGTATTGTTTGCGTCCTAGAGATAGTCGTGGATTCATAGCTCGGAAGTAAATAGTGCACTCCAATTCAGTTGCAACGTTGCGTGTAAATAGTCGTGTGATATTATTGATTGGTACCTTAAGTGTAGTGTTTGTTGTTTGTTGTTGTTTGTTGATTGGAGGTTTAACGACCACCGTGAGCAACTCAATGGGCTATAAGCAGTCGCCCGTCCCTAATTTAGGGTCACTGGTTCCAGGGAAGGGAGAGAGCCAGTGCCGTACGACAAACACAACATCCATGCCTCACCGGGATTCGAACCCGGACCCCTTCGGACGAATGATCAGAGGCCAACGCCTTAGACCACTGCGCCACCGGGGCGGCTAAGTGTAGTGTAGGAAGCAATTATGTTTTCTGTAGTATTGGTAAATCAAGTGAAGCATATTTTGAATCTGTGGTCTCGTATAGTGTTGTGGTTGTTTGGTGAGAATTTTCCTGTCGATTCCAATTTCCACTGCCAAGCCAACCATTCACTTTTGTTTATTTTCTTTGATTAAGGGTTTATACTTACCAGTGATAAGTAGAGTTTGGTTGTGTCCAGGGAGCACCTTGCAGCTCCTGGAATTCCAGGAAATTGTATAGTATTTATGTAAGATGTTGGTTTATCTGTTCCTTGCTCAGGACATGGTACATTTCCATGTGGCTTTGGTATGTTTCTCGAAGTTTTTCTTGGTTTTTTTTTTTTTTTTTTTTTTGTTGTTGTTGTCTCCCATGGGAGGAATGCAGTGATATGTTGCTGAAAATCTGTGTACACCTGATCAATGTTTTCAGATTTTCATCAACATTATCCACGTTTTTCTTGAAAGAAAAATAAATAAATCGAAGGGATAATAGTGGTCAGTTCAGGAAAGGGTGAAGATTCTTCCCTGGAGTGATTTGCTGTTAAACATTTCGTAAATTTAGATTTCACCTCCCCTGGGTTCGATTTTTGGATCCAGAGAGAAAGTCAAGATAAAGTTACAGAAAATTCCATTTTCTCATCGTTGTCTTTTTTTTTTTTTTCTCCTCTTCTCTGCTTAATGTACAAAATGAGTGTTTTTACTTTGTTAAGGGATAGGAGAGTAGCAAAGGGCTACCCTCCCTCCAATTCAGTATTTATCATCGCTCTGGGGCTAGCCTATGGATTTTTGGTTAAGTTCCAAGGTTAAGCATATAAATTGCGTAATAAAGAGTAAGTGATTGCTTTCAAAATTACTCAGCCCAGCAGGAGGGAAATAACAGTGCACATCAGGAAAAAAAAGGAAGGGATGTAATATTCTGAGTGAAGAGTGGTGTAAATAATTTTTTTTTCTCTTTTTTTTACCTTTGTTGTGTGAACAAAAATGTAGCATTTGTATTATTCATTATCTAATCTATGAGTAGGACAATTCAGAAGTTAGTAGGATGTATTATAATTTTAACTTTGAAATTATGAAGTTGGTGAGGTAAGGCTGGTATGGACTTGATAAGTGGGCCTTAAAACTTAAAAACAAGAAAATATAAAATCCAAAAAAAAAAAAAAAAAAAAGGGAAAAGAATAATCTTTCGCTGGGGCAAGTAATTTCATAAGTGATGTTTTTTTTTTGTTGAGTATTAAAAAGGAATGCAAGAAAAAGAAAGCTGGTCTATGCTCAAAATAGGTAGTGAAAAAAAAATTATTTTTATGGTACATGATGTAGGAATTTATATTTTCTGTAAGTCAAATGCAGTTCCTTTCTACGTCCAACGGTCACTTTTTTTTCCCCAAGCTCATTCCAAGAAATGGGGAGTGCTGTTTGAAATTGTTAGGAGGTCGCCCACCCAAAAGTGAGCAGTTATTTACACAAAAAGTCATTTTTCCCTCTCGCCAATGCTGTGGTGAAATTCTCCTAACACAAACACTACCCCCGAGAAATTCCCAGCTGGGTTCCGTGGGCTGGCAAAGGGAGTTTAACCCTGAAGAGATATAGTACTTGCTGTCAAGCTCTGAACGGCAGGAAAGCAGGCGTGAATAAAAATTTATGTGTTTTCCTCAAAAAAGGCAAGAAGGGTCATATCAGATTACACATGTGCCTGGTCGCTGAGGGTTCCTGCGCTTTTGCTTTTTCCCCCACCCTACCTTCCTCTGGTTGTAAGAGGAATGTCACGTGGGCAAGCACGAAACCATTGCGTGGTTTTGACCGGCTGACCAATGGGAGCAAAGCGGCCCTCGTGGATAGCGCTGATTGGCTCTCTGTGTTCTTCTGCGAGGGAGCGTCATTTTGAGTCTGGGGAAGAAAGGTCTCGAAAAGGGAGTTGGAAGGGAGGAAAAGGAAGGGAAAAAGAATGCAGGGCAATTGGGAGATAGTCCTTGTCCTCGGTGGTTATCCACCACTAGCCAGAAAAAAAAGATAAAGACCTCATCCCTGATCCCAGAGAAAAAAATAAGCAAACAGCGGCTCTAGAACAGCCTCCAGAGAATGAAGGGGCCCGGGTCGAGGTGTGCCACCACCACCAGGCAGTTAGGCCTAAGAAAAAAGATAGCCTATTTGCCGGGCCGTGAAGAGGTCAACCGACGCGTGCATCTCCACCCCAGACGAGACTTGGCATTCGATACCTGCAACCTCCACGAACTCACTCCCATCTATGCAATCCATGATGGTCAATGACGGCTCTGGGAAGAAAGCATCCTAACGTACCATGTGCACTTCGTCAGTGAGCGTGGTCAAAGCTTTCAACCTCCCAGCAGATGTCAGCCTAAGACGTGATGTTCCGACCTATTTGTGAATTTCAACACCGATTCCCCCTCATCAAGGGGTAAGTTGTGTACACTAATTCTATTTTTGGCCCTTTCGTAGAGCCGAAGTCGGCACTACAGTAATCAGATTACCAGTATGCTTTAAAGAAAAAAAGGGTACTTTCCATCTGCATGTCGGAGGTTATCCAGTTAAGATTCATCAGGAAAGAAAGAGGGAACTGTACGTGACATTACTCTCGCAAATGTAGTAAACCTATAAAAAAAGGAAAAAGTTAAACTCACAAATATGATTGTAAATCGTGATAGTTTACTCGCCTCTTCAAGGCGGGAATTTTCATGTTAAAATGTTAACACTTTAGTTCACCTGTGCATACCTGCCTTAAGAAATTTATTTTGAGTTTTGTTAATAGAGAGAAAGATATAAGTAATCTTAATCTACACCTATATATATACCTATATAAATATACACTAATAAATATTGGATCCAGAGTTTTGATATTTGTTCAGAGAAGATACAATTTGTTTGGATAACATGTAAGCAAGCCACAAATGTAAATTAACGTTCACGCTGTGTTAACAAGTGACATTATTCACGTGGACTCTGCCATGATTATATAAGATCGATCATTTGAATTACTGACTTCACATATGAGTGGGCCAATGAAGCCTTAGCGAAGTGCTAAATTGTAAATGTATTAAATCTCTCATAGCAATATTAATATCTTTCCTATTTATGCATGTTGTTATTGTTGTAAAAATAAATACAGGCATTAGCCTTTCAAAAACCAAATTTTGGTATAAGTTGGCATTCGATTTTTAGGTGTGTCTCATAGTTTCTGAGATATCGCATTCATCAACCAACGCTTTGACGTTGGCCTAGGACAAGAATCTGGGTTTGTGACACAATATATACCAATGTCTATTTAGTAAAATGAAGTGATGATTACACGACCATTTCTTTTTTGATGCTTATATACACGAGTTCCAAAATTACTGATTTTTCCAGAGTTGACACATTTATACACGTGTAACATGAATACAGTGTGATGTCATAACATATAGAAATAGTACAGGTGGGGAAAACAAAATTGTATCTGTGTACACACAAGCTCACCTACAAGTGAAAACCTCATACACAATTGTCAATTCAAAGTAACAAGAATATAGCCACCATAAAAACACTTTGGGTTCCGAAATGCCTCTACCCATCTCCCGAAGTGAAATTTTAGTCTAAATTCAAAATTTTCCTTCAGGTTTACTTTTGGCTAGCTATTATAATCACCTTACATAACGTGGCTGAGATTTCCGCCACAACATAAGCCTCCAACCCCTCCCGACATGATAGGAGCTCCATCATAAGTTTGTCCTATGATTTTATTTGACACTTCATATTCACAAATATCTTGATCCACAAGCTAGAAAAATGTTCCAGCGGTCTTATCGGCACTTACGTCAGTGAAGTTCAAATCTCTCTTGTATAACGCCTTCCTCATCAACATAACGGAAACAAGTCGATAATTGAGATTTTTTTGCTAAATCAGATGATTCATCCAAAAGGATAGAAACAAACTTAGTTTAATTAATCTCCCCCGAACAACATCTTTCAAAACACTGCTGATTGCAGCAAATAGGTCATTTTGTATTTGAGGAGATGTACCTCTAAACACAGTTGATGTTTTTTAATGTTCTTTCAGCTGAGGGTCATATTGGGCTGTGTAGTTTAAAAGTTCGACGTAATTTCCTTTGTTTAGGGAATCATCTGCCTCACTGTGTCCACGGAAAGCCAGTTCTTATTTTGCTAAAAAACAAACGGCTTTTATTAAACAGGAAAAAAATGCGTCTGTTTTTCTTCACCTGGTCGTTGCGCCTGGTGACTTCTAGAGCTCTCTGATGATCCAACTGAAGGTCAATCCTGCTGCTTGAATCTCCAAAAGTTTGTAACTTAAAAAAGCAAGTTATGTGAGCTCTGGGTTTTTCATGTTTTCCCACAGCTTTGCACAAATGTTTCAGGTCACACAATCGGCCATTTGACCACCCAGACTTCTCGGTACTAAACAATAGGCAAGGCCAGCAAAATAATCTATTCAAATTTAAGGAGCCTGTTAACCACAATGTTTTATCATAATTTGTTCGGTAAAATGCCACGTGAAAGAACGGTTTTTGTCCTTGTATAATGCAGAGAAATTTGGAAGTTTAGGAACTGGTCGCCATTTTCTTATTCGTCATCATCACCATCATTGTCAACCATTATCAATCCACTGCTGGACGAAGGTCTCCCCAAGTTTCCTCCACAACGGTCTGTCTTGTGCCAGTCTCCTCCATGTCACTCCCGCACATTTACGAATTTCATCCACCCATCTCCCATGTGGTCTTTTCCTGGGTCTTTTCCTGTCCCTTATAATCCAATCTAAAATTTCGGCTGTCCATCTATGGTCTGTCCTTCTGGCAGTATGTCCAGCCCATTGCCATTTCAGGGATTTAACTCTGATCATGATGTCTTCCACTCTCGTCATTTTTCGGATCCACGAGTTCCTCTTCTTATCTCTCCTGGTTACACCAAGCATGCACCTCTCCATGCTTCTTTGAGTTGTCTGCAGCCTTTGTATGTCTCTTTTAGTTAAGGTCCACGTCTCTGCACCATACGTAAGCACTGGAAGGATGCATTGATCAAACACTTTTCTTTTAAGACATAATGGCATATTGCTCTTGAAAATTATGCTGTTTCTTCCAAAAGCTCTCCAGGCAAGTTTTGTACGCCGATTAATTTCTTCATCAATGTGACCCTCACTTGATATCTGCTGTCCAAGATAAACGTACGTGTCTGTTATCTCCAGCTTTTCTCCATCAATCGATAAATCTTCATTTCTTGTAAAAGCATTGAACATCACTTTTGTCTTCTGAAAGTTCATTTTTAATCCCACTTCTTTACTCTTGTCAGCAAGTTGCTGGATCATACTCTGCAGCTCTGATGGGGTAGTTGTAAAAATGACTAGGTCATCAGCAAAACGAAGGTGGGTTAGATAATCTCCATTAATCTTTATCCCTTTGTTTTCCCAGTTCAGTGATTGAAAGACATCTTCCTTGCTAGTACGGCGATTCAACCTTGAAGTAGGGTGTGCGTATTAACGCTTCTTTCTCTGCAGGGCAGGAAAACTACACGTTGAGCGGGAGCGGTAGGTCTTTGTACCTGGGCTTCGTGGTCACTTGCGCCCTCTCTCCGAAATGAGATGGCCATTGCAGCAGCGTGTCCGCATTGACGCTTCTTTCTCTCCACGTATTGACGCTTCTGACAGCATATTGAAAGAAGGACTTCCCTTTTTGATTAAAGCGCGTTGTGAATAATGTTTTTTCTTGAATACAAAACTACGCTCTGCGTGAATTGTTCTAAGAAAAACATTTGCGAAAAATTCCAAAAATTGTTAAAAAGTTAAAAAATAGTTAGTCAATCTGCGATCACCTAGATCCCCTTGAATATACGCCACTGGATATTATAAAAATAGTAAAAGAATCAAAGTGGAGACTGGCTGGACATGTTGGAAGACCGAAAGATGAAATGTGGACACGGTTAATAACAGAATGGTAACCGAGAGATGGAAACAGACGAAGGGGTTGCCAGAGAAGAAGTAGTAGAGATTACTTTCAAAAATGTAGGTGTGCTAAATGGTGTATTGGGGCTAAGGATCGAAGAAATTATATATATATATATATAATTAATCGGCGTAAAAAACTTGCCTGGAGAGCTTTTGGAAGAAACAGCATAATTTTCAAGAGTAATATGTCATTATGTCTTAAAAGAAAAGTGTTTGATCAATGCATCCTACCAGTGCATACGTATGATGCAGAGACGTTGACCTTAACTAAAAGAGACATACAAAGGCTGCAGACAACTCAAAGCAGCATGGAGAGGTGCATGCATGGTGTAACCAAGAGAGATAAGAAGAGGAACTCGTGGATCCGAAAAATGACAAGAGTGGAAGACATCACGATCAGAGTTTAATCCCTGAAATGGCAATGGGCTGGACTGACTGCCAGAAAGACAGACCATCGATGAACAGCCGAAATTTTAGATTGGATTCCAAGGGACCGGAAAAGACCCATAAAAAGACCACATGGGAGATGAGTGGATCAAATTCGAAAGTATGCGGGAGTCACATGGAGGAGACTGGCACAAGACAGGTCGTTGTGGAGGAAACTTGGGGATACCTTCGTATCCCCAAGTTTCATTGTCAACCATTATCAATCCACTGCTGGACGAAAATCTCCCCAAGTTTCCTCCACAACGGTCTGTCTTGTGCCAGTCTCCTCCATGTCACCCCTGCATACTTTCGAATTTCATCCACCCATCTCCCATGTGGTCTTCTTCTGGGTCTTTTCCTGTCCCTTGGAATCCAATCTAAAATTTCGGCTGTCCATCGATGATCTGTCCTTCTGGCAGTATGTCCAGCCCATTGCCATTTCAGGGATTTAACTCTGATCATGATGTCTTCCACTCTTGTCATTTTTCGGATCCACGAGTTCCTCTTCTTATCTCTCCTGGTTACACCAAGTATGCACCTCTCCATGCTGCTTTGAGTTGTCTGCAGCCTTTGTATGTCTCTTTTAGTTAAGGACCACGTCTCTGTACCATACGTAAGCACTGGAAGGATGCATTGATCAAACACTTTTCTTTTAAGACATACTGGCATATTGCTCTTGAAAATTATGCTGTTTCTTCCAAAGGCTCTCCAGGCAAGTTTTGTACGCCGATTAATTTCTTCATCAATGTGACCCTCACTTCTGAAAGTTCATTTTTAATCCCACTTCTTTACTCTTGTCAGCAAGTTCCTGGATCATACTCTGCAGCTCTGATGGGGTAGTTGCAAAAATGACTACGTCATCAGCAAACCGAAAGTGGGTTAGATAATCTCCATTAATCTTTATCCCCTTGTTTTCCCAGCTCAGCGACTGAAAAACACCCTCCAATGTGGCATTAAAGAGCTTCGGAGATATGGTGTCACCTTGTCTTACTCCCTTTCCAATTTTTACGTGTGTTGTATTTTCAAACAGCCTAATCTTTGCACTTGCATTTTCATAGATGTTATTAATAATATTAATGTATGCATCTTCAATACTGCAGGTTTTCAGAGCCATTGTAACTGCTGATGGTTTCACCGAATCAACGGCTTTTTCATAATCGATAAAAGCCATGCACAATGGAAGTTCATACTCCCTCGCTCTTTCAATTAGTTCTCTCAGCACGTGGATATGATCTATTGTGCTGTAGCCACTCCTGAATCCAGCTTGTTCTCTCGGTTGAGCCATGTCCAGTGTTACCTTCAAGCGGTGTGAAAGAACTTTAGTGAAGATTTTATAAACTACTGATAGGAGGCTGATAGGTCTGTAGTTTCCGAGATCCTCAATGTCACCTTTCTTATGTAGCAGGATCATTGTAGCGGTGTTCCAATCCTCAGGAATGTTTCCTTCATTAAGGCAACGAGTGAAAATTTGGGCGAGTACTGTTTCGATTTCTCCACTTGCTTCTTGTATGATGTCTACAGTAATTCCATCTGCTCCTGGAGCTTTTCCCCGCTTCATGTTCTTGATTGCATGTGCAACTTCTGCTGGAAAGACTGGAGGAACTCTGGTACTGGTATCTTTCATGATGTCTGGAGTGCATGTATCATCCCTTTCATATAATTTGGAGTAGAAATCTTTCACTCTTGTCAAAATTTCGCCTTCTATTTCTTGTTACAGAACCATCTTCTTTTCTCAGTGCCATAATCTGTTTTCTTCCCTTACTGAGATGTCCCTTTGCTATCTTTAGGCTTTGGTTGTTTTAAATTGCTTTCCTCACTAGTTCACAGTTGAATTTTCTTACGTCTTCGGTGATACTTTTTCTTACTGTCTTGCATAGCTCTTTATATTCCACTTCGGAAGGCACATCTTCTTTAGTTGTCCTCATCACTCTTCTTTTTTGCATCAACATTTTCGTTTTTCCTGATAATTTATTTACATGCAACATGTTTTTAGACCCAGCTAATTTTGTTGCTGTTTCCATAAGAGCTTTGGTTACTTTTCTGTTAATTTCAGAGATGTCCACTTCTTCCGACGTTAGGCCTTCTGAAGCAGAGAACCTGTTATTCAGTTCCAACTTGTAGGTAATATGGTGTTTTTTTAGGTTGGTTATGTCAATAGATTTTGTTTGTCTTATGAGCTTGCCACGCTCAAGTTTAGTGTTGAGGTGCATCTTACATCTCACCAATCTATGGTCACTACCTGTGTTGAACTTGTTTAGCACACTGCAGTCTTCTATGACGAATTTTTTGTTACACATAATAAAATCAATTTTACTTGTCGTCCCATTTGGATGTCTCCATGTCCATTTCCTGTGTGGCTTTTTCTTGAAGAAGGAGTTCAAGATGAAAAACCCTTCTGCCTCTGCAAACTCAACGAGAGTATTTCCACGCTGGTTTCTGTTGCCGTGACCGAATTTACCTACTGAAGTTTCATTCTGTTGCCGTTGCCCTACTTTTGCATTCAAATCTCCCATAATTATTTTCAAGTGCTGCTTGCCTTTATTATTTAGATCACGAATTTCCTCATAAAATTCTTCAGTTTCTTCTTCAGGATGACTTGTGGTGTGTGCATAAGTTTGAATAATCTGAGCCTGGTATCTTTTCGAGAGTTGGATAACAAGTCGTGCAGCTCTGTCAGAGGAACTTTCAACTTCTACAACTTTATCCTTCAGTTTCTTGTTTATTATAAATCCAACACCACTAGTTTTGCCAGTATCTGTCCCACGATAGTAGAAGAGATGTCCACTTTTCAGTTCGATGAGATCTTCTCCTTTTCTCCTTACCTCACTTAGCCCCACGTTGTCCCACTTGATCCTTTGTAGTTCCTCTTCCAATTCAAGAAGCCTTGAATCAGAAGATAGGGAGCGTCCATTGTACGTAGCCTAGGTCAGCATCAGATGGCAGCCTAGTCCGGTCCTCCGGGGATTCTTAGCACCCTCTGCCTTCATGTCGCACTGGCCGCTGCCTTGGCCAGGTACATTCCAGCTGCCGGAGACTGAGGGCCAAGATTTAAGTTGTGGAATCATTTTGGAGGGGTTTGGCCATAACTCACCACGCTGGCCAAGCGGGTTGGTGAGTGTGGGATAGAATTTCCTCTTTTCCCGATGGTATAGTTATACCGCTATTGGCGGTCGTCAGAGCCCTTTTAGTGGGAACAGGATGCACCACGAGAAGGCGGGGTTGACATTTGTCAAGGAGAGGCTGTGATGTTACGCATCACCTGACCTTACATCCCATATATATATATATATATATATATATATATATATATATATATATATATATATGGGATGTAATATATGTATATATATATATATGGGATGTAAGGTCAGGTGATGCGTAACAACACAGCCTCTCCTTGACAAATGTCAACCCCGCCTTCTCGTGGTGCATCCTGCTCCCACTAAAGGGGCTCTGACGACCGCAAGTAGCGGTATAACTATACCATCGGGATTAGAGGAAATGCTGGCCCACACTCACCAACCCGCTTGGCCAGCGTGGTCAGTTATGGCCAAACGACTTCAAAATGACTCCACAACTTAAATCGTGGCCCTCAGTCTCCGGCAGCTGGAATATACCTGGCCAAGGAAGCGGCCAGTGCGACATGAATGCAAAGGGTGCTAAGAATCCCCGGAGGACCGGACTAGGCTGCCATCTGATGCTGACCTTGGCTACGTATAATGGACGCTCCCTATCTTCTGATTCAATGCTTTTTGTATTGCAAGAAGAACTACAAACCATCAAGTGGGACATCGTCGGGCTAAGTGAGGTAAGGAGAAAAGGAGAAGATCTCATTGAACCGAAAAGTGGACATCTCTTCTACTATCGTGGGACAGATACTAGTAGAATTAGTGGTGTTGGATTTATAATAAACAAGAAACTGAAGGATAAAGTTGTAGAAGTTGAAAGTTCTTATGACAGAGCTGCACGACTCGTTATCCAACTCTCGAGAAGATACCAGGCTCAGATTATTCAAACTTATGCACCCGCCACAAGTCATCCTGAAGAAAAAGTTGAAGATATTTATGAGGAAATTCGTCATCTAAATAATAAAGGTAAGCAGCACTTGAAGATAATTATTGGAGATTTCAATGCAAAAATAGGACAAAGGCAACAGAATGAAACTTAAGTAGGTAAATTCAGTCACGGCAACAGAAACCAGCGTGGAAATACTCTCGTTGAGTTTGCAGAGGCAGA
Source organism: Macrothele yani (assembly GCA_039090855.1). Lineage (NCBI taxonomy): Eukaryota > Metazoa > Arthropoda > Arachnida > Araneae > Macrothelidae > Macrothele > Macrothele yani. Next base: position 154,711 of record JAYWMT010000194.1, on the reverse strand, counting down.
AGGGTTTTTCATCTTGAACTCCTTTTTCAAGAAAAAGCCTCACAGGAAATGGACATGGAGAGATCCAAATGGGATGACAAGTGAAATTGATTTTATTATGTGTAACAAAAAATTCATCATTGAAGACTGCAGTGCGCTAAACAAGTTCAACCCAGGTAGTAACCGTAGATTGTTGAGATGTAAGATGCACCTCAACACTAAATTCGAACGTGGCAAGCTCATAAGATAAACAAAATGTACTGACATAACCAACCTTAAAAAACACCATAATACCTTCGTGTTGGAACTGAAGAACAGATTCTCTGCTTTAGAAGGCCTAACATCGGAAGAAGTGGATATTTCTGAAGTTAACAGAAAAGTAACCAAAGCTCTTATGGAAACAGCAACAAAATTAGCTCTGTCTAAGAACAATTTGCATGTGAACAAATTATCAGGAAAACCAAAACGTTGATGCAAAAGAAGAGAGATGAGGACAACTAAAGAAGATGTGACTTCCAAAGTGGAATATATAGACCTATGCAAGACAGTACGAAAAATTATCACTGAAGACATAAGGAAATTCAACTGTTAACTAGTGAGGAATGCAATTGAAAACAACCAAAGCCTAAAGATAGCAAAGGGACATCTCAGTAAGGGAAGAAAACAAATTATGGCATTGAGAAAAGAAGATGGTTCTGTAACAAGAAATCGAGGTGAAATTTTGATAAAAAAGAAAGATTTCTACTACAAGTTATATGAAAGGGATGATGCATGTACTCCAGACATCATGGAAGGTACCAGTACCAGAGTTCTTCCAGTCCTCCCAGCAGAAGTTGCACATGCAATCAAGAACATGAAGCGGGGAAAAGCTCCAAGTGGAAGATGGAATTACTGTAGACATCATACAAGAAGCAAGTGGAAAAATCGAAACAGTACTCGCCCAAATTTTCACTCAATGCCTTAATGAAGGGAAGATTTCTGAGGATTGAAACAACGCTATAATGATCCTGCTACATAAAAAAGGTGTTATTGAGGATCTCATTAACTACAGACCTATCAACCTCTTATCAGTGGTTTATAAAATCTTCCCTAAATTTCTTTCACACCGTTTGAAGGTAACACTGGACATGGCTCAACCGAGAGAACAAGCTGGATTCAGGAGTGGCTACAGCACAATAGATCATATCCACGTACTAAGAGAACTAATTGAAAGAGCGAGGGAATATGAACTTCCATTGTGCATGGCTTTTATCGATTATGAAAAAGCCTTTGATTCAGTGAAACCCTCAGCAGTTACAATGGCTCTGAAATCCTGAGGTATTGAAGATGCATACATTAATATTATTAATAACATCTATGAAAATGCAAGTGCAAATATTCGGCTGTTTGAAAATACAACACACATAAAAATTGAAAAGGGAGTGAGACAAGGTGACACCATATCTCCGAAGCTCTTTAACGCCACATTGGAAAATATCTTTCTGTCACTGAACTGGGAAAACAAAGGGATAAAGATTAATGCAGATTATCTAACCCACCTTCGTTTTGCTGATTACATAGTCATTTTTGCAACTACCCCATCAGAGCTGCAGAGTATGATCCAAGAACTTGCTGACAAGAGTAAAGAAGTGGGATTAAAAATGAACTTTCAGAAGACAAAAGTGATGTTCAATTCTTTTACACGAAATGAAGATTTATTGAATGATGGAGCAAAGCTGGAGATAACAGACACGTCCGTTTATCTTGGACAGCAGATATCAAGTGAGGGTCACATTGATGAAGAAATTAATCGGCGTACAAAACTTGCCTGGAGAGCTTTTGGAAGAAACAGCATAATTTTGAAGAGCAACATGCCATTATGTCTTAAAACAAAAGTGTTTGATCAATGCATCCTTCCAGTGATTACGTATGGTGCAGAGACGTGGACCTTAACTAAAAAGAGAGACATACAAAGGCTGCAGACAACTCAAAGCAGCATGGAGAGGTGCATGCTTGGTGTAACCAGGAGAGATAAGAAGAAGAACTCGTGGATCCGAAAAATGACAAGAGTGGAGGACATCATGATCAGAGATAAATCCCTGAAATGGCAATGGGCTGGGCATACTGCCAGAAGGACAGACCATCGATGGACAGCCGAAATTTTAGATTGGATTCCAAGGGATAGGAAAAGACCCAGAAGAAGACTACATGGGAGATGAGTGGATGAAATTCGAAAGTATGCGGGAGTGACATGGAGGAGACTGGCACAAGACAGACCGTTGTGGAGAAAACTTGGGGAGACCTTCGCCCAGCAGTGGATTGATAATGGTTGACAATGATGATGATGATGATATATATACATAAAAATTCTAAAAACGAAGCAAGAGAGGAAAAAAATTAAACTCGAGAACAAAGCAGAATAAAAAACAAAGCAAAAAACCCCAAAACGCCAGAAGCAAACGAGGCCCGGAGGAAGCAAAAAACAAATGGCATCAAATTCATCAACAGAACTTTTGCAAAAAAAGAAAGTTTAGGTTATCTGTTTTGTCTTTGTGTATACAGCTTTAAAAGGTTTTTATTGGCTCAGTTAAATAGTACAACCTTTTATTTCGCTCAATTGAATAGCACAACTTTTTATTTCACTCAATTGAATAGCACAACATTTTATTTTGCTCAATTATTTAGCCACCCGAGTGGCGCGGTGGTTTAAGCGCTCGCTTTTCACCATTCGTCCGAGAGAGGTCCAGGTTTGAGTCCCGATGAGGCATAAATGTTGTGTTTGTCTTACGGTACTGGCTCTCTTCCTTCCCTAAAACCAGAGATCCTTAATTAGAGACGGGCGACTGCTAATAGCCCACAGAGTTGCTCACGGTAGTCGTTAAACCCACAATCAGAAAAAATAAAAATAAAAATAAATAAAGCAGTTATCCAAACCAAGTTCGTTTAAAGCTTTGAACTTGGTTACAACACAACTACCATTACCTTAGAAATTACTGTTAAATTTTGTTTCTGCAAATCAGAGGGGGTGGAGCAGGGGGAGGGGGAGTTAGTATATGGGATAAGGGAGGGAGGTTTGCTAATTTGTGATATCTGTATTTTTTATACCTGAGGGAGTAGTAGTGAGTGGAGGGGGAGTCGTCAAGCGTTCTGTTAAAAAACAAGGGGAGGGGAGAAAAGGGGGGGAGAAAAGGGGAGGGAATGCTATATTTTTACAAACAGGGTGGTTTTTTCCTTATTTTTACTTTATCCTTAATGTTTCTATACCTTGTAAATATTTGTATCTTTCCGTTTTTTTATCTGCAGCATTGTAATTCGTCCATTGTGCCTGAGCATGCGTAGACTGCTCGTCCATTCTACTACTAAGGGGTCCGTGGTGCAGCCCCAGTATTATCACCACCTGAAAAAGCGACTCATGGAGTCTTGAAAGATTTAGTGAGTTTTTTAATGTAACTTCTATCAAAATGATTTTAATGCTCATTAATATTTTTATCTCGTTCTCAGACGGCATGTACGGATTTGGTATCTATGTTGGCACGATTATTACACTTGGATGATCTACAGTGGTACCACCAAAGAACTACTATATCTATTTATGAACGGAGTACTTGTTCCAGCAGGTTGCTTCCCACAAAACAAATACACACAGCAGTAACAGAGAGAGTGATGTACTGGATAATAATTTTTCTATCCTCTAAGAGGCAACTACAAATGCATTTTTTTCTCATGAGCACATAATTCCAACAGCTAGAGATGGAAAATGGCCAGCGGGTCACCGGGTCAGTAATTCCTTGTGAGTCAAGCTGGTCGAGTCAAGGTGTTCCTGGCTCGATTTCGACCCGGTTTTATTTCCGTTTTATTTTTGAGAAGAAAAAATATTTTAAAGAACCCTTTCGAGGTTTTTGAAATAATACTTCAGAGCTGCAGAGTATTATCCCGGAACTTGCTGAGAAGGGTAAAGAAATGGGATTAAAAATTAACTTTCAGAAGACAAAACTGTTGGACTATGCTTTTACAAGGAATGGAGATTGATCAATTGATGGGGAAAAGCTGGTGGTAACCAATTCCAATTCCTAACCAATTTTTTTCCTAAGCGTTTTTAAACCAATTCCTATAACCTTGGGCAGCAGATATCAAGCAAGGGTTACATTAATGAAGAAATTATTAGGGGTATGCAAAAGTTTCCGCCGTTTTAAGGAGAAAGGAGAAAGGAACAATAAGGAAACCAGTACACATTTATTCAACGAAATATTGGCTGTTAGCATCAATGTCATTTTGGCATTTTTCAGGCAACAAATGAATGCCCCTGTGATAAAAGGACTCGGATTTTCAGCTGAAGATTACAGTGACGAAATTTTCCACATCTGGAACTTTGGTGAACCGCTGTTAGGCTAGGGAATGTTGCATAGAGCAAAGCAGATGAAAGTCTGGGGGTGCAATGTCCGGGACGTAAGCCGGGCGCGGTAAAACCTCACAGTGTAACTGTCCAAGCGTGGATTTCGTGGTGGCACCGACATGTGGTCTGGCATTATCGTGTAACAGGATGACTGTGCGGCAAAAAAAGAGCAACTCGTGATAAAAAGAGCAACTCGCGGATAAGTAAAATGTCAAGAGAGGAAGACATCATGAACAGAGTAAATATCTGAAATGGCAATGTTTTGGATATTTCCCAGGAGAACGGATCACCGATGAAGAACCGAAATTTTAGACTGGATTCCAAGGCACAGGAAAAGATCCAGAAGACGACCACGTGGTAGATGGGTGATGAAGAAGACTGGCCTAAGACAATTCATTGTTAAAGAAACTTAAGGAGACCATCCACCAGTGGATTAATAATGATTGACAGTCGCGATGATGATGATATACTAGTTCAAAGCAGATTCTCCGGGTCACGTCCGGGTCGGTTCCGGATCCAAAATTTTTGACCCGTTTCCAACTCTGCCTACAGCCGCACTGGCTAAGCATTCATGTTGCTAAGCGTTTTTGAGAAAACAATACTTTAGTTAACGCAGGAAAAACTCCCTGGCCTTTAATTTCCCGCAAACGTGAAGTAAGTCACGGTCCCTATCCGGCCCAGTCTTCTATAGCACAGAACAAACGGAAAAGATGACACCGAATGTTCGGTTGTGATGACCATGTTTTTATAATCCTTTCTTGGGTCAGTAATATGCCGCAATACTCTGCCGACTATCAAGTGTTATGCTCTACCAATGGACACTCCGTTATGTGCTTTTTTGGGTGCATGCGGACAAACGCTGTTCTACAGTATACTCACCACTGAACTCACAGAAACTGCACATCGCTGCTGCATTTCGCTCAACGCTCCTTAACAGCACAATTTATCTTTCGATTGTAAGTTCTACTCACCAGTGAATTCCGATATCAGCGGAGCCAGATGCACTTTATCAGCCTTCCATAGACTTTAGAATTTAAGTGGCGCTTTATATACTGTTATAAATGCTATCCGACGTTGAACTCTTCATTACTGTAAAACGTTTTATTACTTTCCTAATGGCATACTTGCTTTGGCACTCCGTCACATCCCGTATTTTGCCTGTGGCAGTGTCACAGTTTTTGCGCTTATACCCTCAGTATACAAAAAATTAGAGCCAGGGATGACGGGCATTTGACATGGACATCCCCCACGTAGAGAGGAAGAAATACAAACCGAAAGCAGGAGATAAATATGTAGACAGCAGGGCTCCCAACAGTGTATTGCAATCAACAAATATGGTTAAATGTGGTGACCTGAGTGACTTTGATCGTGGACGCACCGCACTGCTGGCGCCAGACAGATGGGTCATTCTATCGCCCAAGTGGTAAGAATTGCGCAGATTGGCGATATAAGCGAGAAAGCCTCTGACGTAACGTAACGACCAAGACAGGTTTCCTCGTAAGAAGAGTCTTGCTTCTTTGAGCTGTGAGTTCCAGGAAAATGAGCACTTTATGCAGGATGATACGACCAAACTCTACCACGTGGCTACCTGAGTTCATTTAAAAGGAACCTGAGAGGATGGATGGTCGATTCACAGCACTGCTTATCGTTTGAACCATAATTTCGCAACAGTGCATTGATTCTGGGCGTAGGTTTTGAGAGGAGGCATGAACTCTGGTGGGCGTGGAACTGGAGCACCCAGGATGGAAGACCATTTGATCCGGCAACATTTCCGACGTTGTTTCTGCAGATATTAACTCTACCAACAGAGGAGCCGTAAATATGGTTTTAAGTCGTTCCTTCACAAGACAGACCACATGTGGATGACTGCCGGACACATGACGTCATAAATGGCGCCAGTATCTTTTCGTGTTATTAACGAATTATAATCGTAGCCAGTTCCATGCTTCAATGAACTGGTGAACCAATTGGCGTCGGGTGATTTTCAGCAATGACTCTCGCATTAGTTTGAGGTACGATGATCGCCAGGTAAGAAAAAGGTATATTTCAAGCATAATTCTCACGTAACATGAAGCGCGAACAGCAGGAACAATTGAGGTTTGAGATTTCTCAAAGATATACACTGCTGGCCACCCAAAATGCAACAACAAGAAGGGCACAAGATGGCAATTACAGATTTACTGGACACATTACAACAGATACAAAGATGAAACTATTGAGCTTACAGGCCCGTGCGACTTCCGGAACACGCAGACATCAATAGTTCGTGTGGCTCCCATGGCTGGCAATAACAGCCGCTACACGCCGCGACATCAAACGAAAGAGGTTTTGGATGTGGGCTTGGGGTATGTCGGTCCATGCTGCTTCCACACGTTGCCACAGTTCATCAGGCGTAGCCGCGGGTGCTGCTTGCCGGGCCACTCTGTTGCCGATCAGCGACCAGACGTGTTCGATGGGCGACATATCAGGAGAACAGGCAGGCCACGGCAGCAGTGATCCCTGGTGGGCCGTAAAGCATTGTTGCACGATGCGGGCCACGTGCGGGCGCGCATTGTCCTGTTGAAACGTGGCCGCTGGCAGGTCCTGCAGGTACGAGAGGACTACAGGCTCCAAAACGTCGGAGATGTAGCGGTGGCTGTTGAGTGCACCGGCGATGCGCACCAGAGAGGTGCGGGTGTCATATCCGATTGCGCCCCAAACCCTAACGCCAGGCGACGGACCGGAATGGCGATGCATAATGTAGTCATACAGTCTCTCGCCGCTGTGCCGCTACACGCGGATCCGACCATCGTAGTGTTGCAGGCCGAAGCGGGATTCTTTGGAGAAGACAATGGCGTGCCATTCCGTAGTGCAAGTACGGCGTTCAACGGCCCACTACCGCCGCACTCGCCGGTGGTATAACGTCAATGGTAATCGGAGGAATGGGTGCCGTGCGACAAATCCCCGCTCCTGCAGACGACGTCGAACGATACGTGCTGACACAGGTCGTTGCGCAACGCACCCTAGTTCGTGCGCTATCGTTCGTGATGTGGCGGTGCGAGCCGTAAATGTCCGCCGCACAGCATGCCGGTCGTATCGTTCGGTGGTGTGCTGCTGCTGCGGTAGTCGCTCACGTCGGTCCGTCCGTCCCTCCTTCACCCACCGAATCCATTCTCGCCTCACTGTGGCTGGATGTCGTCCCACACGAGCGTCGATGTCTCCGGTACCATAAACCGCTGTCGCGATAAGCCACTATTCGTCCTCTGTCGAAGTCCGAAACGTGCTGGAATGACTGCCGTATTCTGCGACGAGGCATCAGGAAGCTTCCCACGTACAGATCCGGCAGCACAACACACTTTCACTACTTTCACCCCGCCTTCTGTGCACCCTTCTTATAGTGCTTCTCGGTGGCGCACATGATTTGCATATGCCCTGCAATGATAATCGTTTGCATGTCCTCTCGCGGGTGACGTTTGCTGCGAATTGCAGGCCAATCCGATGCTTCCTTCTTGGTGTTGTATTTTGGGTGTCTAGCAGTGTAGTTTGGAATTTACTGACTTCATGGTTTTTGCAATTTATTGTAATCTGGGTGTATTTTTTGAAATAATTTCACACTGTCAAATTTTTAATAGTTACACGCTAAGGTAGTTATCAACCCTCAATCACCTTAAACGTTCGTTTTACGGAGTAGAACATCTATTGAAAGTAAAGATGCCAAAAATGAAAAACAAGCCTGTATTGGAGCGCTACAGATGAAACTAAAACAAGTTAGTAAAATCATACAATGCATTAATTATGATACGCTTTCTAACATACCAGAAATCATTTGAGGGGACTAAGCTATGGTGCAATGTTTGAGGTTCACATATATCAAAATTAAATCTGTTGTGCCCTTGTTACCTATTTCTATTATCAAGAGCTACCACACATTAGCCGTCATATAATTAAAAATCCCATTTAAATCGGAGAATTTTCACGGAAATTATCTTGCAAAGATAATAGCTGACGAATCTCAGGCATATGCACTGCCTGCAATGGCTGACAAAAAACGTTTTTGGCGGAACTGCTTCCAAAGTCGTTACGGAACAAGGTATTGTATTTCGCTGCAATCGAAACATTTGTACTTAAGTTATGAGGATAATGGCTGTGGTATAAATCTTGCTCCTGTGCCCTGACCTTTGACCCCATTTTGATGATATTCAACAGAATCGGTTCAGTATACTTCCGGAACAACAGGATAAAGTTTTGTCGCAATTGAAGCATTTTTACATAAGTTATGACGCATAAAGGCGATGGAATGGATCCCGCTCCTCTGTCCTGACCTTTGACCCTATTTCACCCATTTTCAATAGGGTTCGTCCCCAGATTGTCCCCTACCACATACTAAAATTTCATCGAAATCCAACCATTTTTACGCGAGTTATCGTGCGGACAGACAGACTAGATTGACAGACGGACAAAGCTGGAGCATATACGCTCCTTCAACATACGTTTGGAAAGCGTAAAATAAAACGGGCACACTAAAAATGGAAAATGAGTATCATTCTATGCATTATGAGTAACATTTGAGGTGCATTTTGTTAATTTAGGGCCACCAATTCCATGGAAGAAACAGATCAGGATCCATTAGGAAAGCCCACCATCGGTGACTCATCCGAACATTGCCCATCTTGGACGACTGTTTCAAAACCAATGCTTTAGAACACTCGCCCAAGTGACTGTAAAAAATCAGTGAACGACTAAATTCTTTGCTTCATGAAAAAATGACCCGCAGCTTTTATAAGTCTTGATCGACAGAATTCCAAGCTAAAGTGCTCAACAATAACATGTCTATTTCTTCATAGGTAACTCGCGGAACATAAAATTAAAATGCATGGAATGCTCCATATTTCGAAGTTGCTAGAACTAAAATCTCGACAACGAACACCTGTTAACATCATTCTAACTGGAAATGTAATACTCTGATAAAAAATTAAAATGACGTGTTTTTATTAAAAGGAAGTAAACTATAATATTTCTTTCGAGAAAAGAAAAAGGTTAATTTCTGGACTGAAAGCTCTAAGACGAAAAAAAAATTTAAGTATGTAATTTCATGGCAAATGGTAAAAAACTTTAATCTGTGAAATGCATTTTAAAGTTTTTTTACCGTCAAACTGACCTCCCAAGTACGACGACGTGAACACTGCTGCGGTAGGCCTAACACAACGCCAAGGCGCCACATGAAGCTTTGCTTCGCAGAAACGATTATCTCGTTCCGGCGACCATTTTCCTGGCGGAAGAAAACAACAGGAAATGGGGAACGTTCTTGCCAGGGAAGAGTTCCATTTTATAGTGCAACGCTACAGAAAATAGCTCATCGTTTCTGTCTCGGTTATTTACATTACAGTCATAATTTGTTGGCTTTTTCGCGTATGATTCCGTAATGCGCAATGTATGATCTCACTCCTTCGAGGTTTTTTTCTTTGTAATCCCGCTTGAATGAACTGCGAACGACACTGTTAAAAAGAGCAAACTTTCAATTTCTTATACATGTAACTTCCGTTGCAGAGATAGTGCGACATGTACTTTAACGCTTTTCTAGAAGAAAGAAAGCTTTCTCTTTCGAATCAGAGGATGATATGCGTAAAGACGAAGCAATTGTCACCATGTGTTTTGAAAACTTGCGACTGAAATGAACTATTTTCTGTAGCGTAGCACTACAAATTGGAATGCTTTGCAACAAGAACCTTCACCGCTTCTCTTGTACCCTTCCGCCAGCAAAATGGCCGCCGGAACAAGACATTCTTTTCAGCCGAGCTAAGCTTCACGCGGTAGCCGACGAATTGTGTTAGGCCTGCCGCAGTGGTGTTCATGTCGCCGTACTTGGATGTTAGTTTAACTGTAAAAAACTTTAAAACGCAGTTCACAGATGAAATTTTTCCATCATTTGCAATGAAATTACATTCTTTAAAATTTGTACGTCTTAATTTTTCGAAATCGTTCAACTTTTCCGACGAAGTAACTTAGGACGCTAAACTACACATTTACCCAAGTTTAAATGTACAAGAACATGGATGAAACACCTCATCGCACTATGGCAGAGTGCAGATGTATTCTGTCAATATAGTAGCTCAAATTTCAATTTTATGCAGCCCCTTGACAAACCTAGCTGCGTTTCCTCTGTTATTTTTACAAACGTAATTTGCAGACAGGCCCCTTAGTAGTGCCAGAGTCGACGGTCGTCAGCGAAGAAAGCTGCCCGTAAATTACAGCGCGATAGTTCGCCTCATCTCCCGGCGGGTTTCAGAGTTGCTTGTATTAGGACACTGCTGTCAAATCATTTGTTTTCAGTATTGACGGAATGCAAAGAGCTTTCCCATCTCAAGATCACTTCCAGCGTCAACTAGTTCTTAGAAAAGGAGTGCCTTTGTTTTATATATGAAATCGATTTTAAAGATAAAATACTGCAAACAATATGTTCACGAGTCTACTGGTTGACCATGATTTCTTGAAGGAGACTTAAAATTAAAGGAATAATATTAAGAAATGCGAAAAAAACACAGTTTCCCTATGCATCAAGCGCCTTCTCGAATTCACGATTAAGTGCAATTCCAACACGGTAAAACTAGCATTGCTAGTAAAGCAGAGCGCTGTTGACATTGCTGATTTAAGCTGTACAAGGGTTGCGCAAAACACAACGGAAATAATAATGCACCAAACCAGGATTTAACGCCAGTGAATCAATACTTCCAAAACTGAGATAAGTTCTTCGTAAATTCACAACGGAGATACTGTATAAGGACTTGCATTAACAAAGTTGTTCCTGAACATACTTTCAAACGCTTTATTGTCATTTCGTAAATCGTTAAGTAAAACCTGGTTCGTTTTCGTTCTTCCAGAGTTTTCCATGAATACATTACAAATATTCTCACTTCATCTTACCTGCTGATCATGTATAACTACATGATAACCCGTCTGTGTCAGATCGAGATTTCTCTTAGCGATGCCATTTCCGAGCAACAAATCATTGCCTTTCCACATTGCACAAATTTCATAGTGAAGAACTGATACGCCTTACTCGCGCCGTTTGTATACATTCCGCGCCGATCGATGACGTCAGTTCTACGTGATGTGAGACGCGCTGACCTATAAGGATGGGGGGTGGTCAGAATGATTTGTCCTAGGAGCACACCAAGAAAAGTTTCCTATGTCCCATATTCTTAATGTCCGATCAAAAAGTTTCGAGACTAGGCCGATATACAACAAAGTACTTACGTTACTTAAGTCTGGGCATGATCTCCTCCAAAGTAGTTTCCTTGGGCAGCGTTACACCGCTACCAGCGTTTTTGTCACGGTTGGAACGCTTCCTGGAAGTCCTGTTCACGAATAAGCTTCCGCTAGTTCTTTGGGAACAAAAAGAAGTCGCAGGGGGCCAAATCCGGCGAGTAAGGCGGGTGAAAAAGGGTAGTCATGCTGTTGCGGCTGCAAAACTGGCGTGTTGCTAACTCTCTGTGAGCTGCTGCATTGTCGTGATGGAGTAAGAAATCTCCCCTGCGCCACATTTCAGGTCATTTGCAGCGAATGTCCTCCGTAAGATGTTGCAGAACATCTCAGTGAAAAAGAGCGGTGATGGTCTGGCCCTGGGGGACGAATTCAGGGTGCACAACCGCACTTATAGCGAAGAACACGATGAACATGCTTTTGCAAGACCTCTTTGTCATTCCGATATACCACCTTGTTTTTGCCGGGGTATAGACATCCCATTAATATACCCTGACGCATCCACAAGGTGGTATATCGGAATGACAAAGAGGTCTTTCCACATCAGAGAGGCAGAGCACAAACGGGATATAAAAAATAGAAAACTGACTACCGCGTTAGCACGAGACGTGAATTTTAAGGATGCTCAACCGATCTGGAAGGATATAAGAAGATTTGCTCCCTACAGCGGTCCTAGGTCAACAGCAGTCAGAGAATCAATCGAGATTATATCAGGCAGTGATGTATGTAACACAGACATAACTACTGAAATTTCCCTATCTGGCACAAGGTATTAAACATTAAGAGCTCGCTTGTCAATCGATGAGCACGAGGCGTAATACGAGTCTCATGCTATGCTATAATGATTTTAAATTTTACATTTGCATTTATTCTTTGTCTGTTTCTGTTAAGTGTTTTTATTCAGAAGCCTGAAGAAGCTGTCCGTTGGCAGTGAAAGCTTGCGAAACTTTTGTAATTTTACGCCTATTAACGGAATAAAAAACACATTAGTGTGTTATATCGTAACACGTTATTTCATCACGTTTCACATAAACCTGACAATAACTCATAGCAAACTTCATTAACTACGGTAACCTGATTCTAAATGTAATAAAAACCACTAGAAAAATGCGTTGTGATGCTATACATCTTTCCCGACAACAGTAAAATGTGATCCGTAGCAAAATTTGGCTTCGCCACCCCGTTGGCGCCGTGGTCTAAACGATGGCTTATGACCATTCGTCCGAGATGGGTCCGAGTTTGAATCCCGGTGAGGCATGGATGTTGTGTTTGTCTTACGACACTGACGCGCTTCCTTTCCTGGACCCAGTGGTCCCGAAATTAGGGATGGGCGATTGCTTCAACCCATTGAGTTGCTCACGGTGGCAGTTAAACTTTTAATAAAAAAAAAAAAAACATTTGGTTTCCTCACCTTCAAGGGGAAGTTAAAATTACTTACAACACGATGGGTTGTAAGCTGTAGATATTCTAGACCAAGAGTTACCGATCACCCTCAGTAACTCACTTGCGATTCAGCTTTTGTTTCAATCTTGAGGTCAGATGTTAGCTGGAGCATGCTCAGACGGACTTTCGTACCTACGTGGCATTTCATCGGTGTTAGTGTCGTTTCTCTCTTTCGTCTAAATCTGAGTAGCATGTAATAATAATATTAATATTTTTTCATTAAACTAAACAGCCAAAATACTTACTATTATGGTCGTCATACAGTAGTTTAGTAACTATTTATTTTTGTGACTCACGCAATTATTTTCATTGGTTCTACGACCATAACATTCATTAATCCTAAGTACCGCACATTGACATTGAGTGGTGCATTAATACCTAAATACCGCTGAATGTCAGGAATTAGTAAAACATATTGTTTGTTTTTTCGATTTAATTATACGCAGTAGGTACTGGACTATGGCTCTCTGTGGTCACGAGGGACGCGAATAAATGTATTGAGTTGTACGCGAACTTTCCAATCAGTCGTTTTATTTCACACCCAGAAAGATCTTGGCATGCGAAAAACGCATGGTGTAATTATCTTCAAAGAGTACCATTTTTTTAAGAAAACAGGTTTGAAAAACAAAAACAAAAGAGGAAGTTAGGCAGTTAGAGGGTGGGCGACATTCGGGAGTATAGAGTTTTATGTGTCTTGGTATTTTTTTTTGTTTTTTGTTTTTCTTACCGCTTTAATGACGAGTAAGACGATCATGTGTGGTTTTGAGTTTTTTCTCATTAGTCAGTCGAATTTGAATTTTCGCAGTTTGAAATATGGAATAGTTATAGAGTTCCAGAGATTTCCAGAAATTTGCGTGTATGTGTGTTCCACCGTAACCTAAAATCAAAATTCCTTTTAATTTATTGATTTACATTTTCAGACACAAGTGCGGAATCAAGCAGTCTTTAGAGAAAGAAGTTTGATTAGAACATAATATGATATTAATAATTATACTGTAGATTTGAGAAAGTATTTATGATACTTATTTTACACTGAAAACTTAGATGTCTTCTAGGAGGTTCCTAAAAACTAGTGAAAGCGAGTCGACAAATCTAATGTTACTTTATAACTGTAAATATTTCTTTTTCCATTTTCCGCAGTATTGTTTACACTGTAAAATAATACTGCCGGTTTTTTTCCTAAAAAATATTATATAAGTTATAAATTCCAGAAAGCCTTTCGTGAGTCTCCATTTAGCAATGGTATTTTGAAATCACCCATTCCAGTAGGTTTAGGGTTTAGTTATGAAATAGCAAGAAATGTTTGGCAGTGGGTTCGGGCAATCGATTTGAAAACTTAAATCAAAACATCTAAAGTCATAACATTATGTACGAGCGGGTATGGCGTACTTTCAAAGATCCTGGAAAGTCTGTTCACGTAAGGAAGAAACTCATGTGGAGACAAACCTTTTCGTTACATGATTTGTGAATTCAAAGAGCATTTCATACATAATGTTGAGATTACCTGAAGTAGCATTTTTTTGTTCAGACTGTTGTACCTGTGCTTTTACTTATGCGTACAATCCGATACATAGGGACTTCTAAAATTTCACCTAAATCAAAGCTTTGTATTTATTCTCTTGACTCGAGATTGCCTGATGAACGGTATCAAAATCAATGACTTTCGGTCTTTTTCCAGTTATTGTGTTAATTGATATTTACGTACATATTAATTTCGCAATGTTGTATGCAATTTTTGGAGAAATAAGCTATGATGAGTTAACACACAAGCTATGTTTAAAATTCATATTTTTAATAATCAGATTCGCAATAAAGAAGGGAAACTTTTGAGCATATTTAACGTGCTTTATTTATTTTAGATAATCGGGAAAAAATTACTGACGCATTTTCATTTAAATTGTCGTGTAGCTTTATAGCAAAATAAACTTTTCCTGAAGTAGCTTCATCACGATTAGATTCACTGAGTGATTAAAAGAAATATATAGCAAAGCCGGAAGTTCACGAGACAAAGTGGACACTTTTTACTGAATCAGAAAGGATACGTCGTGTGTCGGGAGGGCAAGTTAAGCCGTTACAACCGAGGCGCTCTCCCGACCGTTATTTGACTTAGGCGTTATGTTCCTTCCCTCACGTCTTACATTCTGCCCAGGGGCGTCGGAACTATTTTTTGACAACTGCGTTAAAAAATCAAGATATGCGTTTTTCGGTTACATCATAAAATTTAATTGCGCTTTTGTGAAACTTGACGTGATGACATCACTTGAACATGCTGCACATAAAACGCTTATATGGATAAACTTTAAATTAATATAAACCTGTAATTTCATTTGGATTTTCGATGTAAGACACTTTACTGATATCATAAAGGATGTTAAAATGTATTGATTTCAACACCTCCACATTGGTATGAATTCCACAAGAATCGTAGCGCTTACGTTATACACACATCAAACAACATAAGAATAAAAATATATCTGATTCATTTCCCCCCTCCTATTTCCTTTCTTAAAGAAAGACTGATCTTATTACACTTCAATGAAATAAGAAACGCTCCAACTCTTTTTAAACAAAATTTAGGCTAACTGTTTTCTAATAATACTTGTACTTCGTGAAACGCTTTCATTCGCACACTGAACGAACGAAGAGAGTTTAACTCGCGTCTCAGGAATCATACTGGGCAGGCGAGGAAGGTTTAACCCGCATCTAGCATCTCAGGTTATAGGAGATTAACATTCAAAGTAGAAAACAATATTTTTTTTTCAGAAGGATTTTTGAATGGTGGGAAACGAAAACTCCGCAGTGGTCTGAGCGATGGCTTCTGATCATTCATCCGAGCTGGGTCCGGGTTTGAATCCCGATGAGGCATGGGTGTCGCGGTTGTCTTACTCCACTGATTCTCTCCCTTCCCTGGGACTAGTGGCCCTCAATTAGGGATGGGCGACTGCTTATATCCCATTGAGTTGCTCACGGTGGTCATTAAACCCCCAATAAAAAAAGAAATGAAAACAAGTATTAATCACATTTTTGACTGCTGACATAATTCAAAAGGAAGAGAAGTTAGTGGGGAAATGTGATTTTTTCGCTCCTGCACGCAAATGAGTGCGGGGGCGATTGCCCCTGCGGTTCCAACGCCGCTGACTCTGCCCCACTAATAGTGTGTACTTTGACGTTGTGTGACGAATATCGTCAGTGACACGCCGTAACAGCTTGGCTTTCTGATTTCTCCCTGTCTACGTCCCATACAGCCCAAAACGTTTCCGATGTATCATCAATGTTATAATGTCTCATTTTCGTTACACTTTCAGAGATATCTTACAATTACTTTTCAGCAGCATCTGTTTTGGAACATAACTCTTTGTACATTACGGTTAAGTTAAAAATAGCATTCACCGATTCAACTGTTTTATAGTTCCCATTGTACGTGATTTCTACCTTTGATATTACATTCCGGAGATTTTTAAGATTTTTGATTTGGCGACAGCGTGGATGCGCATGCGCATTTATGCAATTTCATCGAAGCACTCTCGTAGTCGTACTTATTTCCATGGGCTACTGGGATATTCTTTGGTGACACTGTCGTACTCGAGTTAGCTAGTTAGTTGATTTAACATTTTATTCTTTTTTTTGTGATTCAATATCATCTGAAACTAAGTAATTGTTTTGATTATTATACTTTTTAAATTCTAAAAAGCAATTTATAAAATCTAAGTAGATGGCTGTGTTGTTGTATTAGTAAACTATACCAGCATGTCTTTTTTACTTGAAGCTGAGAAGTTTTATATTTGTAAGGACTCTGATTAGGGCACTGAGATTATTTTTTTTAGATATATATGTTAATCCCAGCGGTGCGGGGACACTTGCAGACGCCACCCGGGGATTACCGTCCCATCCCATGTTACCCCCGAGGGGTTTTAACTGTAATCCCTAG
Source organism: Macrothele yani (assembly GCA_039090855.1). NCBI lineage: Eukaryota > Metazoa > Arthropoda > Arachnida > Araneae > Macrothelidae > Macrothele > Macrothele yani. The sequence continues at coordinate 137,750 of JAYWMT010000194.1, read as the reverse complement.
GCAAGACCAGTTGGCTGGGAGACGCCATCTTGCAAAGAGCTCAGCGCGAGACACCGGAGTGAGAAGACGAATGTAGAGGAACGGCGGTAAGACCACTGAGATATGCGTGCACATGTTCTGAAGTGCTGCCGGCTACTCATCTACAATATGTGTGGTGATATCCCTTTCGGTAGAACGCTAATTCTATATTAAAGACATTTTTATTGTCACGACTGTTTCGTCCTTTCACGAGTTGTAAATTATGGTGATAGACGAGTTAAAAAGCACTAAGGATACATGGTAAGAAAGGTGTCCGTACAGAATCAGGTAAGGGACCTAAAGTTAGACGGGTCTCTTACAACAATGGTAGGTATAGAGAGAAATGACTAATATGATTTTCTTCCATTTTTTTCGCTGAAATATAGTCTATTTTACATATATAATAGAAATTCAACACACTCATTTGGGACCGATTTTTAGTTCTTTTTTTTATCAATATAAAACGCCGCCACTGTTTCCAATAGACAGCGGACTACGTTGAACGTGTGAAAACATAAACAACTCGTAATACGACTGTTGTTGCTTTTAAAACAGCTGTCGAGTGTAATATTTTTTATTGTGATTTTGCAAAGTTTATTAAAATTATAACGTTCAACGTAGTAAATGTGTAACAGTAATATGATGATGTCGCAAATATCTTTCAAATATGTAACAGTAATGTAACGAAGTTACAAATATCTTTCAAATACCTAACATGAAGGTGACATGTTGAAGTTACAAAGACCTTTCACTGTAACGTATCGGTTACGTTTCAAAGTTATGTAACTTTTGAGGACATTTTGACGTAACCGTAAGTTTTCTGAAACATTACTGTTACACTGCGCAACGTATCTAAAAAGTCTTAATGTTTCAGAGCTACGTATTTGTAACATATAAGAAATATTCTGTGCTATGTGGGTTTCTTTCCTACATGAGAAGGACATTAGGTAGACAGAGAGACGCAAACTGGGCTGAAATCTGCCCGAACGAAGAAATTCGCTGTACAAAAATTGGGCCGAACGCGGCTGGCTTGAGTGAGCATGCGCATCAGAAGGCGCTGCTTTCCCATCAGCTTTGTTATTCCAAGAAGACATACATGAAAATGATTGGCATTAATCCTTTCAGACTGAATATAGATTTTACTGATTACCTGCTTATAACAATAACACCAAAAGGAGAGGGAAGATGTTTGAGTCGCTTGTTTCTACCCAGTAGTATGATAACCATGTCAGAGTGACCAGCCCTTCCCCGTCCTGCCTTGGGTCATGGAGCATAAAATTATGGGCAAGAAAGGGGCGCTCATCACCAGTTGCAGGTTTATGGTAAATACCGCTGAGGTGAGACGAGGAAAGGAACTGTTCTGCTGTAGCTTTCGTAAAACCCGGCCACTATGTCAGCATCTCCGTTTTGGGAGTTCAAAAAAATTCAGGGACCGTTTGGTCAGGTACAACGACCGCATAAAGAGTTCAAAACATTTCATTCAGTACACGAATAAATAAGGCAATTATGCTTATAATGATATAAAATAGTAATTTTCATACACCACCGAAAATAAAAGTTTAGATATTTTACAACAACATCCATCATCCAGGAGGGCTTACTTGACTTGCAGAGGGTGTGAGTAACCACCAGATTCCTCCTACCTACGGCCCTGGGTCTATGGCAAAGTTGCAGAGTGTCAGCGAATAAAGTAATATCAATTATATTAAAATCTTGGGGAGCACCGCGATAATAAGTGAGAAATAATTTTCTTTTATATATGATCATTTTCATCCGTCAGTGAGATGTATCTTATATATGTATATATATATATACACTGACGGAAAAAATCCCAACACCAAGAAGGGGTTGTGTTAGACAAACGACAGTTGGTAGGCGGTAAGAGTACATCTGTAAGATGACGTCTATGCAAATTTCGCGCTCGGAGCATACGTGTGGTGCTAGTAGCGCCCCTCGGAACATGCAAAGCATGTTTGGTGTAAATACGCGCTGTAACGTTCGTGAGCGTTAGTTATCGTTGAGATTCGACGTAGTGTGTTGATGTTAGTCAAGAATGCCTTTAAGAAGACGACGAAGCCATTATCAACAGCTGACGGAGTTTGAACGAGGTCGCGTAATAGGGCTACGAGAAGGTGGATTTTCGTTCCGCAATATTGCAGATCGACTTGGCAGGAATATAGCCACTGTACATGATTGTTGGCAGCGGTGGTCAGGGGAAGGTACTGCCTCAAGAACACCGGGTTCCGGCCGGCCACGTGGCACTACTGACAGGGAAGACCGCCGTGTACGGCGTATGGCCGTGGTGCATCGTACCGGCTCTGCAGCAGCAATTCGAGCTGCAGTTGCCACCACAGTGACACAACGAACTCTTACAAATCTGTTACTTGAAGGACAGCTCCGAGCCAGACGTCCTGTAGCGTGCATTCCACTTACTTCAAACCACTGCCGTTTGCGACGTCAGTGGTGTCAAGCTAGAGCTCATTGGAGGACGGAGTGGAGATCTGTTGTGTTTTCTGATGAAAGCCGGTTCTGCCTGGGTACCAGTGATGGCCGTGTGTTGGTTCGAAGGAGGCCAGGTGTGCGCCTGCAACCAACCTGTCTGCGGCCGAGACACACTTGACTTACATCTGGTGTTATGATCTGGGGAGCAATTTAATATGACAGCAGGAGCACTCTCGTGGTTATCCCACGCACCCTGACGGCACAGTTGTACGTCGGTCTGGTGCTTCAACCTGTTGTGCTGCCATTCATGAACAGCTTTCCAGGGGTGTTTTCCAACAGGATAATGCTCGCTCGCATACCGCGGTTATAATCCAACATGCTATAGAGAGTGTCGACATGTTGCCGTGGCCTGCTAGATCACCAGATCTTTCACCAATCGAGCACGTATGGGACATCATTGGACGACAACTCCAGCGTTGCCTCCAACCAGCATTAACCGTCCCTGTATTGACCGACCAAGTGGAACAGGCATGGAACTCCATCCCACAAACTGACATCCAGCACCTGTACGACACAATGCATGAACGTTTGCGTGCTTGCATTCAACATTCTGGCGGTTACACTGGTTATTAATGTACCAGCATTTCACATTTCAAATGGCTCTCCTCGCGCTTACATTAAGCTGTGATGTTGAAACCTTAATCGATTAAATATGTTACCTATACAAATGTATTGCCGCCATTTCATTCCTCTACAACAATGTTTCGTGATGTTGGGATTTTTTTTTCTGTCAGTGTATATACACACACACACACGGTAGAATTACATTATTGTGACCACCAGCCAATATCCAGAGGAATAGCCGTGTGCAGCGCGGACTGCAGCTAGACGGGCTGGGAGTGGCACAGTAGGGTGCTGGAAGTTGTTCACAGGTATTTGGAGCCATGCTGACTGCCGTGCATCTGACAGCTGCTGGAGAGTGCGTGGTGGAGAATCCACAAAGCGAACAACACGATCGAAATGGTTCCACAGACGCTCAATTAGGTTTAAGGCTGGGGAATTATGTGGAGAGGGAAGTACTTTGAAGCCTTTGTCGTGCTCTTCGAACCACTCTCGAACATTTCCAGCTGTCTGACAAATCGGATTTTCGTGATGGAAGATCCCATCCGACCCAGGGAAGTCAATCAGCATGTTTTTGTGTACGTGGTCTGCAAGGACAGATTCGTAACGAATTTGGTTATATTGTCTTCCTATGGTATGACTAGACCCAAAGAATTCCACGAAAACATTCCCTAGACCATAACGCTGCCCTCACTAGCTTGTGTTCTGCCGGCAATGGTTGAAGAGTGTTGGTTCTCCGATGTTTCTAGCCTTATATGCCATTGTCAATCCGTTCGATGAAGCAGAAAACATGACTAATCGGAGAAGGCAGTCCGTTGCCAATCAGCGGAGATCCAATTGTGATACTGTTGTGCAAATGGAAGCCTTTTCTGCCGATGTACCTTTGTTAGCATATGAGCAGTGGCCCTCCGTCTGCATCGGAGCCCCATACGCAGTATTCGCTGAACTGTCGTTTTAGACACACTTCCGTTAGCCCCTGGCTCATTCGGCTAGTGAGTTGCTCTACTGTAGTGTGTCGTCGATCCACCCTCACGCACCTTCGAAGCCTACGTTAACCTCTCACATCGATGGCACGTGGTGCTTCGCAGTTTCCACGTCGCTTATTTGCAATGGTGTTATTTCTCCAATCACGATACACTTTAATCATAGTAGCACGCAAACAGTTCACAAACTGCGCTGATTCAGAAATACTGCCACCCTTGGCCCGAAAGCCGATAATCATCCCTTTTTAAAAATCTGATAAATCGCTCCTCTTATCCATGACAGCAACGAGTGATATGTTTTCAGAATGCCTACAGCAAACCTTATATTCCCTCCAAGCCAGCTCACGACACGGGCCTTCTTTCATTGTCTACGCGCTGTTGACATCAAAAGTAGGAGGTGGTCACAATAATGCAACTCGACTGTAAATATACAATCATCATCGAGATATACCATATATACTGGCGTGCAAAAATTAAGAACCAGACGGTTTTTCGAATGTAATGTCGTGCAGAAGTGCTCCACATCGAATAAAATCATACCATAAGATCCCCAAGATGTAAGAATATGGGACAAGTGAGCAAAATCGTCCGAACAAGGAATCCAAAGGATACAGAGGCACTTTATTGAAAGGGTAGCTACGAGCACAACTGGACAGAAGACAGAAACGTTCATGTGACAGGCGGCTGCCGAGAAAAATCCAGTCTTTAGTAGGGGATGTGATCACCCCTAACTGCGTTGCAGGATTTACAACTTCTGTCCATACTAAATACGAGGTTGTCAAGGAGCTGTTGAGGCATCGCGGCCCATTCCTCTTGTAGCGCCAATCGCAGCTGCGGAATCGTTGCTGGTGGCTGGTGACGTGCTGACAAGCGTCTCCCGAGAAGGTGCCACACGTGTTCGATTGGATTCAGGTTCGGGGACTTTGCGGGCCAATCCATGTGTTGAATATCTTCACTATCCAACAGCTTTGCGAAAGCCACTGTACGTTGAGGTGTAGCGTTGTCGTCCACGAAGATGAACTCAGGACCCACAGCACCTCTAAACAGACGCACGTAAGGCAGGAGAACCTTGGTACAAAAGGAGACAAAAGTGACTGAACCTCCTTGGAGGAAGTGGTGGTCAGTACGGCTGCCAAGCATGATACCGCTCCAAACGAGAACTCCGCCACCTCCAAACCGGCCTCTTTCGATGATGTTGGAGGTGTGATTGCGTGTTCCCAGCTCTCTCCAGATGTGTATACGTCCAGAATTGCTCGTCAGACTAAATCGTCTCTCATCCGTAAAGAGAATCAGACCCCATTGCTTAAGTGTCCAGTTCTTGTGTTCCTGACACCTCAGAAACCGCCGTCTCCGATGAGCAGGCGTTAATGTCACACACCGTACTGGTCGTCGTGCATATAGACCACCTTTGTGCAGCCTCCTGGAGACTGTAAAACGCGATAACGGACGTCCAGTTGACTGTTGCATGTGCCTTGCTAGTTGTTCCGCTGTCTTTCGTCTGTCTCTTTTCGCTTGTAGGACAATATACCGATCGTCCGCCGCCGTGGTAGCTCGTTAACGATCACTGCTAAACTCTCGGACAGCTGTTCCTGTCGTTTGAAATGCTCTCCTAGCTCGTGAAACGATGCTGTGAGCGATCTCGAACTTCTCGGCCACACTAGTCACACTTCGACCTTCTTCCAACTTCTCAATGACGCGACCTCGGGTAAAATCATCGAGATGTCGTCTACTGGATTGCCTGTTGGACATATCACACGGTGGCAGCAACTCGACGTCGTTCAAACTGATGTACACCGTGCAATAGCTTTCACCGAATTGCTGAGCGTACACCGCTCGTGTGCTTTATACCCTTCCGACCCCCCGACCTTCACGTCATGCTGCATATATGCGCATGCCCTACCATACCGGACCCTAGTCTATTTCCTGAGTGGTCTTTCGGTCCGTTCTGCCTGCTCGTTCCGCTGTAATGCTAATTTCCCTCTTCGTCATTAATTTTTGCACACCAGTGTATATATATATGTACGTATATATACACAACCATTTTCAGTCCAATGTTGGATGTAGCTGTACGCAAGTTTCTTCCTCAAAAGTCGGTCTTGAGCCAGTCTCGTCTATGTCACTCCCGCATGCTTTCGAATTTTATCCACCCATCTCCCACATGGTTTTCTTATGAGTACTTGGTATCCAGTCAAATATTTCAGTTTTCATCGGTGATCTGTCCTTCTGGTACTATGTCAAGCACGTTGCCATTTCATGGATTTTACTTTGATCATGTTGTCTTCCAGTATTGTCATTTTCCTCATCTTTGAGTTTCTCTTCTCTTCTTTCCTGGTTATACAAATCACCCATCTTTCCTTGCTTCTTTCAGTTATCTACAGTGTTCGCATGTCTTTTTTAGGTAAGGTCCATGCGACTTCTCAGTACGTAAGAACTGCAAGGATGCAATGTTCAAACACTTTCGTTTTAAGACACAATGATATATTTCACTTGAAAATTGTACTGTTTCTTCCAAATGCTCTCTAGCCAAGTTTTATACACCGATTAATATTTTCATCAATGCGGCTCTTGCTTGATATCAGTTGCCCAAGGAAAATGTAGGCATCTGTTATCTCTAGACTTTCCTCATCAATCGCTAAATCTTTATTTCTTATAAATACCTTGTACATCAATATTGTTTTCTGAAAGTTCATTTTTAATCCGACACTTTTACTCTTGGCAGGTAGTTCTTGAATTATACTCTGCAGTTCTGAAGGGACAGTTTCAAAAATGATTACGTCATCAGCAAAACGAAAGTGAGTTAAACAATCTACACTAAACTTTAACCCTTTGTCTTCCCAGATCAATGATTGAAAGACATTTTGCAATGTGGCATTAAGAAGTTTTGGAGATTTGATGTCTCCCTGTCTCACTCCATTTCGAATCCTTATTTGTGCTATATCCTCAACTAGCCAAATCTCTGCACTTGAGGTTTTATAGATGTAATTAATATTGTAAATGCACTCATCTTCAATACCACAGGACTTCAAAGATATTATAACTGTTGTTGGTTTCACGAAATCAAAGTCTTTTTCATAACCAATAAGAGCCATACACACAGTTTGTATTCTCTCATTCTCCCAGTTATTTCTCTTAGTACATTGATATGATCTATAATGCTGTAGTCACTCCTACATCCAGCTGGTTCCCTCGGTTGAGCCAAGTCTAATGTCCCGTTCAAGCAATGTGAACGGACCTTAGCCGCCCCGGTGGCGCAGTGGTCTAAGGCGTTGGTCTCTGATCATTCGTCCGAAGGGGTCCGGGTTCGAATCCCGGTGAGGCATGGATGTTGTGTTTGTCTTACGGCACTGGCTCTCTCCCTTCCCTGGAACCAGTGACCCTAAATTAGGGACGGGCGACTGCTTATAGCCTATTGAGTTGCTCACGGTGGTCGTTAAACCTCCAATCAAAAAAAAAAAAAAAAAACGGACCTTAGTGAATATTTTGCACTACTGTTTGTGAAAATTTCATCACCATGAAGGACTGCTGTATTACCTGGAAACTTAGACGATATATACAACAGTTAGGAAATGCAAATCATTAAACTGTCAGTGAAACGGTGTATGCGGTTTTGGAGCAGCGCTTTCGGAACTGTTCGGTCTTGGGTGTAAAGAGCTGAAACTCAAACGAGAGTCAGTGAAGAGTCGACATTGAGTCGAAAGGGTGTTTCTTGGGTATCACTATGTCGCATTAGAAACAAAGGTCGCATGATGAACACCTGATGGACTCTGAACGAAGAAGGATTGTTGGGATGAGAGAAGCTGGATTTTCGTATCGCGAAATTTCCGCTCATAAGGGACGAAACGTTAATATAGTAGTGATGTGAACGTGGCGTCATTGGACTGCTCAGGTCCGGACGCACACAATTCCAGGAAATGAACCGCAAAATTGCACACTGCACTGAATGACATACACCTCTACCGCGTGGCAGGGACCGATCGCACAGCGACATCGACGCTTTTAGCGCAGCAGTGGAGCACTATCACAGATCAGGCTTTGTCCTCCAGCACATTTCGACGTCTTCTGCTTAACACATGACTGGTTGCAAGATGCCCATTGCTGTGCATTCCTCTGAACCTCAACCACAGACACCTCAGATTGCAATAGGATCTCGAACACAGACCCTGGGCAGCTGATTGGCAACATGTCGTGTTTTCTGACGAGTGCACCATGTTGGTCGCATACGTGTTTGAAGACATCGTGGGGAACTGCACCTTGCAGCGTGAAGTTTGAAGTGCCATACTGGCCCAAAGCCAAGCATCATAGTTTCGGGCGCCATTATGTTCAATTCGCGATCTCGTCTGGTACGAAATGAGGAAACGATCGGCAGCCAGCGATACGTCAGGGATATTTTAGAGGCAGAGGTGGTACCCTTCTTTCACAGCCGTACTGGCGCTATATTCCAGCAGGACAATGCTCGGCCACGTCTGGCTCGGAATGCCCTAGACCTTTCCCGTGAACAGCAGATACAGCTTCTTGCCTGGTCTGCACGTTCGCCGGATATGTTCCGAATCGAATATGTCTGAAACTTGGTATCTTAACGACTGGCTCGTCAAGCGCCTCCGCCAGTCATCACAAATTAACTCTGACCTCGCATAGAAGCAGCGTGAAAGGCCGAAGACGATATCGAAAGCTTTTTACATTCAATATCACGCTATGTAGAAATTGTAATTGTTGCTCGAAGTGGCTTTACACGATTCTGTGTTTTGAAGCGAAAAATTCTTGTATAGCTCTATAAATGTAATACGTTGTCTCCTGTAACAAGGGGATTCCGTGACAAACATTTCATTTGAATCGCGCGATTCTTTCTTGGTGTTGCAATTTTCACAAACAGTAGTGCAACAGCATATCAGAAAACTAAAATTCCATCCTCCTGGAGCACAGTTAGAATCCGCATCTTCCCAATTTCTATTCGATCATTGCATTCGTAGCATCGCCTGGGACAACAAATTTTCAACTGAAGCAACGCAGTGATAGGGCCGCCCAGGAGGCGCAGTGATCTGAGCGTTGTCTTCCGACATTTCGTCTGAGATAGGTCCGAGTTCAAAAACCGATGAATAGTGGAAGTTGTGCTTGTCTTACAGCATTAACTCTCTCCATTCCCTGGAACAGGTGACACTGAATTAGGGACGGGGAGTGGTATAGCCCGTTGAACTGCTGAAGATGGCACCCCTCTGAAAGAGTCGTCTCTATCTTGCGTTGCTCTCGAACATTAACCAATCGTTTTCGTCAATAGGGAGACCGCGGACTGCCTCTTTCGTTGCCTATTTGTTTGTTTGGAGGTTCAACGATTTCCGTGAGCAACTAGATAGGCTATAAGTAGTCGCTCGTCCAAAATTTAGGGCCACTGGTCACAGCGAAGGGAGCAAGCTAGTGAGTGGTGTTAGACAAACACAACATCCATGCCTCACAGGGATTTGAACGCAGACCCATCTTGGACGTATGGTCACAACCAGCGATTAGACCACTACACTAACTGGGCGACTTTGTTGTTTGTGCACCACTCATTATAAACCTCCATCACAGTTATTCTTGTATATCGTAGAAGGTTTACCGTTTCTTATATGGTTGAACATGCCTCCCGAGCTACCACTGCCATGGCTGTTTCAAAGTAGTTAAAATCAAGAGTTTTTCCATGTCGCCGCTATATATGCTTCGTACACATCTCAGTTCTTTTCATTGAACTGTATGACGCAACGAGGGAGCGTGGATTATCTTCGACTGGCGAAAATCCGAAGTTTTTCACATTCCTAAGCTATAATTTCTTGGTTTCAGTTTGTTGGATCTTTATTGTAAGGAATAGCACGCTAGCACGACAATCACACAGGGGATGCGGGTGTGATGAATACATTATTTTAAGTGTATAAAAACGTTCTGTAATATGTCAGCCATACTTTTATGCTGAATTCAATACAACAAAAAATTTTCAGATCTATTAGGAAATGAAATAGTTAAGAAAAGTAAGAAGGAAACCAAGAAGTTGCATCGGTGACAGAGTGGTAGGAGGCGCTGGCTACCAATCATTCGCGAGGTCATTCCGGGCCCGGATCCCGAATAAGAAACATGTCTTGTGGCACCGGCTGCCTTTCTTCTCTGAAACCAGTGGCCTCAAATTAGGGATGGCGACTGCTTCTATATCTCAGTGAACTGCTCACGATGGTCGTCCCCCTCCCCTAATAGAAAAATTCGGAAGCATGAGGACTGATAGAAAAACGGGCACTATTTCAAAACTCTTCATAAGTTTATTTACTACTGGAAAACGATTAATAATAACAAATATTATTCTCTTATTGATTTTGAAGAAAATTAGTGTATAAACTCCTTTTTTTCTTCCTTTTTTCAAGTATGCCCCGAGATTTACAACATTCTACGCCTATGCCACTGCCTTATATTTTATGGATTTTCTGAGCTTTTGTTTTATTGACTAAAAATACGCAATATGGTACAGGATTTAAAGCAGTTATATTTTTTTACTAAAAATACGTAAGAAAATCGAGATTACAATATCAAGTGACAATTCCCAGTGTAAACACACCAAGAGGATGATAGACAGAAGAACTCTTGCTCTCGTGCTGACGTCATGCGCGATTAACAAACAGAAAACGCATTGTTGGCCGCGTAGGGTAGGCAGCCTGATTGAACGTTTACTACAATAGATGCCTCTTGCCGGATAACTTACGGCTGAGAGTTCATGAGAAATTTATTATACATCAATCATGTTTCAAGGTACCTACTTTAAATTGTTTGTCAACTGAATTTTTCAAATACATTACTGCAGTAAAATAAAAGTTTAATACCGGTAAAATGTGAAGCCCAAAAATTCGTATAAGCTTCGAAAAAAATGTTTTTTTAACGTACTGTAATAACAAATAGTAAGGGAGTGATATTTTAGTTTTTGTTGCCTGATTCCAAGTGATATTTCATTTAACCGTAAATATACGTCGTTAACATTACTTTTAATTAGTCGTGAAACCTTCTTTGCACAAAGAAACCAAATCGAAACTTGTGGGGATTCGTGACTAATAATTTTGTTCGAACCCTCGCTTTCAGGCACTACACCAGATATTGGACTCAATAGTCTTTCGCATTGATCTATATATTTTTAAACTTTCTCTAGGAGGAACATCATTTTGACTATGTGACGTGCCTGCCCCGCAGGACGCACATTGGGAGAATGGCAGATAGCAGTGAGATCACATGTCCGCGTAGCTCAGTTGGAAGAGCGACTTACTCCGGAGTGAGGGGACCCGGTTTCGATGCCCGGCGTGGACAAATCTGTGTTTTCACATTGGCGCCCGAACTTCCAGGATGACCTGGGTGTTCAGTTTCTCGCAATGATGTGATGTTCTTTGAACACGACGAAACAGGAAAGATGAGAATCCCTTCCTCAGTGCTTCGAAAAATAAATCAGCGTGATGTTACGTTCCACACACCAAATTGTTTGATATTTTTCAAATGCACGTTCTTCAGCGGATGACTGCCTACAGCGACACATGGTCCCGGCTGATCCGTGGGACATGCCGCCGGCCCTCTTTCTGGAGGGGAGCGTGCCTTCCCCGCAGGACGCACACGAGACAAAGGCAGATAGCAATGAGAGCACATGTCAGCGTAGCTCAGTTGGGACAGCGTTGTACTCCGAAGTGAGGGGACCCGGTTTCCATGCCCGGCGTGGACAAAACTGTGTTTTCGCAACTACGTTTAGACAATTGGGCACAGTTTGCTCAAAAAGAAAAAATAGTTTGATCAATTTTACCGTTATATTTGATTACCTAAATAATGCCGTTATTTGTTCTTGTGAATTTTCTATCACCTTTTTCTAGCGTATCTAGCGCGTGATTCGTTACGTAACTTTTACAAACTTTTAACGGGCAGGGATTATTATTTAGAACTTTCCAAGATTTTATGAGACTTTTTCATGCAAATCTTATCTGAAATGAGATTTCTTTCATTTTGTTTTCTGGGTGCATAATTTTTCTTTTAACAAATCATGCGCCCTCGGAGTTGTTTGCAGCTCGTCACTCTGGCCTGGAAGTTTACAACCCATGTCTTTTCTCATTCCAAATTCTATGGGAAAGGTTTACTGTGAACACCGTGTTCCCTGCTTGCAGTAGATTATTTTTCTTTTCCCAACTCAGCAGCTTCTAATTTGCTATCATTATAAAACGGGAAGAGCTGAAACGGCCACAATCCACTAATTGTCACTATCGCATTGCCAAATAAAGGTTTTCTTAGCTTCTTGCTCTCCTTCGTCGCATTACGAAGTTAGCAATAACCATAGGGCACGTGTTTTGGGGAGATGGAATGTTTTTCGATTGACAACCATAAATTCTTACGGCTGGCCCGGTGGCGCAGTTGTCTAAGCGGTGGCTTCTCACCATTCGTCCACGATAGGTCCGAATTCGAGTCCCAAAGGATCATGGATATTGTGTTTGTCTTACGGCACTGGCTCTCTCCTTTCCCTGGAGTCAGTGACCCTAAATCAGGGACGTGTGACTACTTATAGCCCACTTAGTTGCGCACTGTGGTTTTTAAACCCCCACTAAAAAAATCTTAGAAGTAACGTCATGTCATAAGCTTCTTTACCTTAGAGAAAAATACCCGTGAAAGAGAAGGTGTCGGACTATTTCAATATGTGGTCTGCAAATTAAATACTTTGATATCACTCTGTTAGCTTATGACGGCGTCAAGAGGAATACGAGGATTATGGAACCACATCCCAAGTGTACGGGAACACAGATAATCTGTACTGCATGTGACACGTACTTCTTCCGACACCTCCTCGTCCCCAGTAATTTCGTCCAATTTCAGGTCTTAGAGCAAAAGAACACCTTCAAACTGAGTAAAAAAAATGGCGTCAAAAAATACGCGCACTACAACACACCGAAGCTATCGCGAGATAAATGCGCGGACGCACTGCCATCCCGAGGCCAATCGCCAATCGCTATATCGTTCAGAGCGTGCTAGGGTTAGAAGGCTTGCCGGAATAAATAAGATATTGTAACATGGGCAAATCCTAAATCGAACCATTGGCGCCAGAATTATTTTACGACAACGGGTGAAGATATGTATTTTCTTGTGCGATCACGAAACTCAGTGTACCATTTTAAAACAGGACGTGATGTCGTCATCAAAATATCCCACAGATAAAACGGCTATGCTGATAAAATCTAAATCAATTTAACACTTGAACTTTATACGTATATTATAATTTTCGAAATAAGGATTTTCCTCATACTGTAAAAGTGTCAAACTGTATGATTGTTTTTTTTTTTGATTGGAGGTTTAACGACCACCGTGAGCAACTCAATGGGCTACAAGCAGTCGCCCGTCCCTAATTTAGGGTCACTGGTTCCAGGGAAGGGAGAGAGCCAGTGCCGTAAGACAAACACAACATCCATGCCTCACCGGGATTCGAACCCGGACCCCTTTCGGACGAATGATCAGAGGCCAGCGCCTTAGACCACTGCGCCACCGGGGCTGCCATCAGGAGCTGTATGCGGTGCAGAAAGAATTTTTCAAATCGGAGATTTTTTTTTTGATTGGAGGTTTAACGACCACCGTGAGCAACTCAATGAGCTATAAGCAGTCGCCCGTCCCTAATTTAGGGTCACTGGTTCCAGGGAAGGGAGAGAGCCAGTGCCGTAAGACAAACACAACATCCATGCCTCACCGGGATTCGAACCCGGACCCCTTTCGGACGAATCATCAGAGGCCAGCGCCTTAGACCACTGCGCCACCGGGGCGGCCATCAGGAGCTGTATGCGGTGCAGAAAGAATTTTTCAAATCGGAGATTTTTTTTTTTGATTGGAGGTTTAACGACCACCGTGAGCAACTCAATGAGCTATAAGCAGTCGCCCGTCCCTAATTTAGGGTCACTGGTTCCAGGGAAGGGAGAGAGCCAGTGCCGAAAGACAAACACAACATCCATGCCTCACCGGGATTCGAACCCGGACCCCTTACGGACGAATGATCATTGGCCAGCGCCTTAGACCACTGCGCCACCGGGGCGGCCATCAGGAGCTGTATGCGGTGCAGAAAGAATTTTTCAAATCGGAGATTGTTTTTTTTTGATTGGAGGTTTAACGACCACCGTGAGCAACTCAATGGGCTATAAGCAGTCGCCCGTCCCTAATTTAGGGTCACTGGTTCCAGGGAAGGGAGAGAGCCAGTGCCGTAAGACAAACACAACATCCATGCCTGACCGGGATTCGAACCCGGACCCCTTACGGACGAATGATCAGAGGCCAGCGCCTTAGACCACTGCGCCACCGGGGCGGCGTTAAACTGTATGAATTCCGCATGATGTGTATAGATGTGTATAGCGTAAAAGTTACGGTTCTTGCGGAAAGTTAAACTGTATGAATTCCGCAAGAACCGTAACTTTTACGCTATACACATCAAACAACATAGTATGAAGATATATCAAGCCATGCGCCCAAGCTTCCATTTTCCTTCGTTCTTTCTTAAAAAAAAGACTGATTTCGTTATTCTTATAAAAATATATTATTCTTAAGAATATATTACCCTGGCAACGATAATTCTACTATTCTTTGCTTTGGAATTCATAGTTCCTACTAGAAATAGCTACAAACTAAGCGTCATGAATTTCGGACGGATTGGAAGAAATGGAAGCTCAATTAATTTTACTTGTGAGGAACAAGATGATGTAAGTAATCAGTACAAGTATTTGAATAATGATTTCAAGGAATCATGGTTTTTCCTTATAATTCAAAAGAACATGTTCAATGTTCTACCCAAACGTAACTTAATTTGCATTTGTGTTTTTTGAAAGGTATTAATAATGCCCTGATTATTTCTTTTGGATTTCGATTTGGAGAGTTCATCTTAATTGAAAATCATGCAACATATTGTGCAGCATGTTAATCGAATTTACACAAAAGTATATCAGATCTTGAATTTGTTTCACTACAGCTCAATAATGCGGGTGGAAGATTGCTTTTCACTTAAAATATAAAAGCATATGACACATATTTAGATGTGAAATTACGATTTGGGATAGGAAATCTCGCAGTCTGTTTGTTCCTATGAATTCCTCTGAGTAAGACCTCTACAACTAGAATAAACATCGCTGGAGAAATGGGAGAGCCGGGGTGGAATCTTCTCTGAATCTTGAATTTGTTTGTTAAATTATCTGACACAAGCACTTGATCCAAACAATTATTGTGTAAAAGTTCCACTTCTTTTACAAACCAGGTACCTCATCCATATCTTTTTTTTACACGATATAAGCGTTGATTATTCACACATTAGAACTCTTTGGCTTGATCCAACAAAGATATTTCGAATGTTGCTTTCCTCTCATTTATCAATTCCATTGTATCTCGAAACAAAACTAGGTTATTATACATACTTCGGTAAATGTGTACTTTAGCGTCCTAAATTATTTCGTCGGAAAAATTTAACTGTGTGGGAAAAGTGCGACGTACAATTTTTTAAGCATGAAAAATAATGGGGAAAGTTGCAAAAATATAGTATTTTTAGATGGAAGGAAAGAATTGTTCCGAAGTATTTACCTGCGAGTACGATGGTTAGCAGCCGTTGGTGCGGGAGGGTGAATGGATGCTAACGGCCACAACGTGAAGGTTCCGTGCGTCGGAAGGGTGTAAGAGTTACTAGTGAATGCGCGGAAGAATACAACAAGAGTGGGGTGCATTTTTCGGAGGAGTGTGATGCGCCTTGTAATCGTGTGGAAGTAGAATTATTTCAGATGTTTTGTTAATTTTTGAAAAAGAAATGTGAGGAATGTCGTTATTATTAGTTTCTCAATGTCTCCGAATGGAAAGAAATAAAGGAATGTAAATGTTTTCAAGTACAACAGAAGTGTTGAGTAAGAAGTTTTGGTTGCGGTTGAATCGCAAGTTTTGATTATGGTTTCGAATATGTACAGGGGTAGTAAATTTCTTCAACCAATTCATTTGTACTTGTGCTGTTATTCCGTAGATCGTATCTCACATTTTTACATACTGAAACGGATATTTTTAAAAATGTAGGAGTTTCTTCAATTCAAAAATCGTAGTATGGCAGGGATCCCAAGAGCTTGTTGTCGTATTGTGCCGGGTAATGAAATTTGAAGCCCTGACGAAATCCGAAATGAAGTATGGAGACTCACGACTTTGGAGAGAGCCACTGACGCTGTTGAAAAAAGCTACTGACAGCACTTACCATGCTGCGTAAAGCGGACCTCTTTCCTTCAGCCTATTTCTACAAGATGCTTCGAAGACTACGTACTGCTCAACCGATTCCTGTTGTATTCTTCCGCCCGTAACTTGCCCTTCTCAACGAAACTTCAATTCACCGGACTACACCTTGACGCCGTCGCCGCTCTGACGTCCTATGACTACCGCACGTACTCTTCGAAACCATCGTACTCGCAGGACAATATTTCTGTAAAATTATTTCCTGCTCACTACAAATACTATATTTTTGGACCTTTCCCCATTATTTTGCATGCTTAAAAAATTGTACGTCGCACTTTTCCCACACAGTTAAATTTTTCCGACGAAACAATGTAGGACGCAAAAGTACACATTTACCCATGTTTCTGTCCTTGACAGCAGAAGTTTGCTTTGGAAGAATCAATTCTTTCAATACGTTTTTATCCTGTGGGTTACAATACTTGCTAATATCTTATAATTTGTTTCATCAATGAAATAGAACGAATCATACCGAGTAATTATCTAATTTCTTTATCAATTTTATGAAACAGAGTGAAAAGCAATCTGGAAATTTCGTGTCTTATGAGGGTTCATTGTACATCTGGCCTCAGTAATGGTTAACTTCCTTTCATTTGTTTATTGAAGTCCGATGGATTCCATCAAGACCAGGAATCTATTGTTTTTTTAATTATAAATGAA
The DNA here is from genome assembly GCA_039090855.1 of Macrothele yani. Classification (NCBI taxonomy): domain Eukaryota; kingdom Metazoa; phylum Arthropoda; class Arachnida; order Araneae; family Macrothelidae; genus Macrothele; species Macrothele yani. Next base: position 120,774 of record JAYWMT010000194.1, on the reverse strand, counting down.
ACCTCTTGTGATGTTATGGGTGAGTCTATCTCTTTTTTTTGTTCTTCCTCAATTATTGACAAATCAGTATAATTATCCATAACTGAAATGAAACTTGGACTTCTTTATACGAGTGAGTGACAGTGTTACCGTGCTGTACAATTTTCTCATTTTCAAAATCGTGAAAAAACTTTTACTCTCCGTATAAGCAAATGAACACGATGTATTTGACGCAGGAGTACAGAATTCTTACTCTGCTCTTGAAATATAATACGACACACTTCGCGCCAGAAAACTGTTTAAACTCTTTTTTATTAAGATTTTAGTTTTCAAACTAATTACTGAAACTAATTATACTGCCAACTTTCAGTTCTTTTCAAATGTGATCTTTGAATTGTTGTTAGGTTTATTATTTTTATTTATTAATCTGATATTGGAATAAGCTTACAGAAGGACTAAATTTCAGCTGGGGACTCAAAATATCATGTAAAAAATGTCATTACATAAATAAAGTGAAACATTGTCCTTTTCTAGAGCATCAATAAGGAATGACAAACCCTGTGCAATCATCTGGTGTCTGAATAAGAAACCAAATTTTCCGGTTAATTTTGTTCGGAGATCGCTCTCATATTCTGCTGAACAGTAATCTCCATTCTCCGATCTTGACACGGACAAGAAAGAACTTTGCAAGAAACACTGGCAAAACGTGTTTTAATTAATATTTTATTTCAGCACAACATATGATTTGAATGCTCCTTCCTTGGGTACTTGAACAAAAATTTACCGTATGCCGTTGAAAAAAAAATGAAAAAAAAAAATTCCTTGGGTACTTAAGAAAAAGCTTACCGTATCCCGTTGATTCTTCTTAGAACATATGGATCGTGTTTCTCGCGTCGAAGCTATTACTTCCACGCACCGACATCTGGGTCTTTAAATTTGTTGAAATGGACGCACTCATTACATGGCATTTCGTTTCTCATGAGTTAAAAGAATCTCTTCATAGTTCAAAACTCATACCCAAGCAGCTAGCTGGAGTCATAATATGACTTTTGTTTCTACGCTAATGTTTTACTGCATTCGTGTTTGTCATGAGATGTCTTTGAATGCGTGAGAAAACCTCGATTTGCGGAAAAGGCATACCGGGCTGAGTTGGTTGATGATTGCTTGGAAGTGGTCACAATAAGATTCCCTAATACCTAAATTCAAATTTTGTTTTCTGAAGTGTCCTTTCGTTAGAGCTAAACTTTTCCTCCTTTTAGCTTCTTCAAAGAAAAAAAAATTTTTTGTTTTATATACCTAATAATTCCTAGCTTTGATGTCTTTAGCACCTCTTTTATTAAAAAAAAGATTGTGTTTATATTACCACATTGTTCGTCCGCCTGTGGACACCATATTTCTGCAACTATTAGTGCGATTTGAAAAATTCTTTTTCCATTAGAAAGCTTGAAATGTGGAAATAATGATACTTACACTCTGTTTTTCCCGATGCACAACGTTGACGCTAGAGGGCGTAAATGCAGATGATACCGAATTTAAAATTCATTTTATTCCATATATTTGCTTCTAAATATCCGATTAAATATTTTTTTCTTCCTTTTCAATACCTTTTATATCGAAGACCATTTTAGGTACATTTTTCAAGTAATGCATAGATTTTCTACTAGGCAGCTAACCGTAAATGGAGTTTTTCGATATATCTAGTTCTAAAAGTCCGATTTGAAAATTCTTCCTGCACAGGATACAACTCCTTGCTGGAAATGTTTTTCATACAGATCCAAATTTTGGTAAAAAATGGCGTAAGTGTTTATTACTGCTTTTGATGTATTCGCAGCAAAATTAGAGTTTCTTAAAACTTGACGGAAAAATTCTTCCGTGGACCAATACCACTCACCTCTGAAGACCTTTTGGGAATACTTTCTGTTTAAAATAGAGCACAGCTGTTCCGCCAGGTGACTGCCATGGAGAAATTTCAGGTTCGATCCCAGGCAGTTACGAACGCTCGAACCACTAAATATTCACCGTGCGTGGGATTGGCACGTTAAGCCGTCGGGTTCCGGGTACTGGCCCTCCGGTTATAAATAAGGGCTTCTTCCTCCTCTTTCTACCTCGTTTCCGTGTCACTTTCCTATCGGGCTGTCTAGCTCAAATATCATAGCGTCTTATTTATAAGGGTTGCTTAAGACCTAAGATCAGATACTCCTTTCCTAGAATCCTCTACACATGATCGGATCGGATCTGATTACTGCATGGCTAATATGTCGCCCTGTATCGGCATTTCGTTTGATACAAATAACTAAAGCGATGGAGATGTAATACATCTATTTGGGAGACGAATACGGAAAGAAACGCAAAAATGGTTTCCGATAAGTACCAATATTTACATTTGGAAATAAAATATCGTCTGTCCACGGAAATTGACTGAACATACGAACACCTTTTACTCTACAAAATATGAGAGGAGTAGCCCATCTAAATCCGAAACGGGGGGAAAGTTGCAATGGGTAGTGCAGTTCTGAAATATTTCAGCGTTTGTCTGAACTCCTGTAATGGGAGGAAGTACTTCTAAAATGCTGCGGGTATTCCTTCAAGATGTACGCCGACGCGTTTTTTTAATTTTGAGATCGTGACTTTGGGAGCGCCATTATGCGATATAAACACTATGACAGTTATTCTCATTTTCGGCGGATTTATTTATTATTTAGATCACGGGTTATTCATTTTGAGATTAGGTAAATCCTCAGCTGTGTCACTCCCCTTTTTCGGGGACAGATGAGGATATAGAAAAACAGCGTCAGTCTAAAGCGTAAGTAAATGACATGTTTTTAAAAGGAAAAAAATTACGGAGTAGGATCCAAAAGTTTCCGGAATGCGCTTGTACAGTAAAGAAGATCCATCGCATACCCATGGTGATTACTGGATTCCGTTACGACATTTTCCCTCTCACAGAAAAATTGGTTTCGTTCATCAACGTCATGCGTTTGCTGCAGTACACCCGGGTATTGTAAGCAATGTATGCAGTGTTCCGCGACTGATGAAAACTGGCGTTTTCTGAGCAGAGCGTTAGTTTTCCGATCGTTTGGGCCTAGTCCAACAGAAACTTACGAGATACTGAAGGAAGTTTATGGCGAAAACACTCTGTCGCGGTTACGGACATTCGATTGGCATTGACGCTTCAGAGAAAAAAGGAAGGAGTTCGAAGACGATGAACGAAGCTGGCACCCAGTGACAGCTAGCACGGGTGAAAACATTCCGAAGGTTGCGGCCATCGTACTCGCCAACAGACAACAGATGATCGAGTAAATAGTAGAGGCTGTTAGGATATCGGAAGATGCACGCACCGGCTGTCAGCACATCGTCTCACGCATGTTAATTGAAGATCAGTTGGCCATGTGGAAGGAAATGGCTGGCGATCTCGTAACCGCACCAACCAAGCCCCACTATTTCCTAGAGAATCACAAGGGAGAATGAAAATCGGTGCTCCATCTTCGATCCGTAAAATAAGAAAGTATCAGCTACCTGGAAATCGTCATCTTCTCCACGCAAGCAAAAATTCCGCCGAGATTGCATCAAAGGCAAAATCATGCCAGATGTCTTCTTCGACATCCAGGGTATTACTTATCTTGAATTTATCCCTGAATGACGCACTGTAAACAAGCAGCTCGATCTGGACGTCATGCGACTTCTGCGTGAGTCGACCTACAGTTAAGGCCTCAACTGTAAGTCGACTCACGAAGACGTCGCATGATGTTCGCCCAACAATTGAAGCATCTTCCCTGAGGCCTCAGTCGTGTGCGCTGTTGCACGAAAATACACCGTCACACAGGTCACTTCTCGTTCGTGTGTTTCTGGGCAAAACAAGAACTGTTGTCCATCCACACTCACCGAACTCATCTGGCCTCGCCTCTGCAATTTTCACATCATCCCTGAGTTGACACGTCCACTTCAAGGTCGTATATTTTCGATCGCAGAAGTGAAACACGCATCTTTGGTTGTATTGAAGAAAACAATGGGTTCAACAAGTTTTCCGACAAACACTACAGCCGCTGGCAGAAATGTGCTGTTGGAAGAGAGTCTTAATTTGAAGCAGGATGTGCTTCAGCTTTGTAACTCTATCTATGGACTTAGGAACCCAGTTCGGGAAACTTTTGATCCTACCCCGTATTTCAATTAAACATAAAGCAAAATACAAATGAACAAACTTTACGAACATCAGAAATAAGAATTACCTTCTCATTTCTTCCATTCAGTTGTTTTAATTACACTGATGGCCTCCCAAAATGCAACACCAAGAAGGACACGATACAGCAAAGGTAGATTTACTGGACACATAACAATAGATACAAAGATGAAACGATTGAGCTTACAGGCCCGTGTGACTTGCGGAACACGCAGACATCAGTAGTTCGTGTGGCCCCCATAGCTGGCAATAACGGCCGCTACACGCCGCGGCATCGAACGAAAGAGGCTTTGGATGTAGGCTTGGGGTATGTCGGTCCAGGCTGCTTCCACACGTTGCCACAGTTCATCAGGCGTAGCCGCAGGTGGTGCTTGCCGGGTAACTCGGTTGCCGATCAGCGACCAGACGTGTCCTATGGGCGACATATCGGGAGATCAGGCGGGCCACGGCTGCAGTGACACCTGGTGGGCCGTGAAGAATTGTTGCACGATGCGTGCCATGTGCGTGCGCGCATTGGTCTGTTGAAACGTGGCCACTTGCAGGTCCTGCAGGTAAAGGAGGACTACATGCTCCAAAGCGTCGGAGAGTATACCGGCGATGTGTGGCTGTTCAGTGTACCGGCCAATTGCACCCCAAACGTTAACGCCAGGCGACGAACCGGTATGCCAATGCATAATGCAGGTGTCATACAGTCTCTCGCCGCGGTGCCGCCACACGCGGATCCGACCCTCGTGGTGTTGCAGGCCGAAGTAGGATTCGTCGGAGAAGAAAATGTCGTGCCATTCCCTAGTCCAGGTGCGGCGTTCAACGGCCCACTGCCGCCGCACTCGCCGGTGGTGTAACGTCAATGATAATCGGAGCAATGGGCGCCGTGCGACAAGTCCCCGCTCCTGCAGACGACGTCGAACAGTACGTGCTGACACAGGTTGTTGCGCAACACACCCTAATTCTTGCGCTAACGTTCACGATGTGGCGGTGCGAGCCGTCAATGCCCGCCGCACAACATGCCGGTCCTCTCGTTTGGTGGTGTGCCGCGGCTGCGGCAATCACTCACGTTGGTCCGTCTGTCCCTCCTGCACCCACCGTATCCATACCGCCTCACTGTGGCTGAATGTCGTCCCACACGGGCGCCGATGTCTCGGTACGATAAACCGCTTTAGCGATATGCCACTATTAGCCCTCTGTCGAACTCCGAAACGTGCTGGAATAACTGCCGTATTCTGCGACGAGGCATCAGGAAGCTTCCCATGCACAGGTCCGGCAGCACAACACACTTCCACTACTTACACACCGCCTTCTGTGCACCCTTCTTATAGTGCTTCTCGGTGGCGTGCCGGGCGCACATGATTTGCATATGCCCTGCAATGCTAATCGTTTGCATGTCCTTTCGCGGGCGGCGCATGCTGCGAATTTAAGGCCAATCGGATGCTTCCTTCTTGCTTTTGCATTTTGGGTGACCAGCAGTGTACATTTATCAATTGAATAAACTGCGTATTAAAGACCATCGAAATCAACGAATAGTGCTATTGACTAACGGTATTCGCTTTATGAAAGTGTTACATCATTGTCTCCTAAACTCACGCAAATGTAGAAATTGAGTTGCACCGCATATTAAAGAAAATAACAAAAAAAGAAGGTTATTTAAGTTTACGAAAAGCTGTTATTATTTTAATCGCATGCGTTCTTGATCATTGCGTGGTGGAACTATTTACATCGCCTACTGGCACACGGATACATACGATAGTGGATTTAATATGTAATCAAACACTACTACCCGAAGCATTTAGAAAGTTCAGGTAATGTAAATATTTGATTTGCTGCTTCAAAAGATGTCACCAGAAGAGGCTACGTTCAAAATCAGTAAGCATAAACGTTTTTTTCCATACAAACGGGAAGAATGTGGCGTCGTTGTTTGATAGAGAGAAAAAGAACAGCAAATAGATTTTGAGAAAGTAAAAAGTAAGTCGTTAAGAAATCAAAAGAAAAAAATAAGACATTACCGATCTCTATAAACATTTGACCTCACCTGCTGATAAACTTGGTACATCATTTTGGCTTCGTTTTATTTCTAGGTACCGACAACCATGCAAGATACTGAACCTGAGACAGCTCCAATAAATTCAATGGAAATAGATACAGAATGGGAACACCGTTACCAAGGATCTAGTTCTAAATTACAAAGTGCCTTTGCAAAGAACGGATTCGGAAAAAAACCCTGGTAGGATTACCCTCAAAAAGAACACCCTATTAAAACTTATATGTTTTTTTGTTGTTGTTGCTTAGTGTGTATGTTATTAAATTTTCATTTCTGACATGTCATCCTTTAGGACAGTAAGTGATTTGTTTTCCAGTGATATGGACTAATACAGATTTCTTACCTACCAGTTATGTTCTCGGCTGTGGATGATATATCTAGCACGTACACGCGACATACAGCTCTTGGTAATCTGCATAGATAAATTATAGTTTCTTTCAGGAGCGGAACCAGGATAGTGCTTTTAAGTGTTAAAACCCCTCCAGAGTTTTTTTCTTTTATACGCATTACCAGTGCTATTTTGCTATTTATATCTCCCTCTTAATTTGATTCAACTGTCCCCTTCATTTATCACCCCTAAGACAAAGCAGTAAACGCTTTGTGTTCCTACCCTGTCAGGCTTTCTACCTGTAACCAGATCCTAGATCATGGAAGACACAGTTACCCGAAACTTTTTCCACTGCCTATGTAAACCGCTGAGACCATAATTGGAATAAACATGCCCTTGTGAAGCAACCCAGCCAGGGTCTCGGCTGTTATAACCCCAAAGTGTATGCATGACCCATACCTCTAGCCGTTCTAACCCACTAGGGTAGGGTAATATGAAGGGATTTTAGGATTTTCTGTTGTCTGCCACTCCTAGCAAAATTCGTCAACCAAAGTCGATGTCTGAGGTCATGCTTTCAAGTCCATGACCAGCATGCAACTAAACATACTACAAGGATAATGAAAATAAAATGCACCTGGCATTGGCCATTTAGACCGGAGTTACTTTAGACGGAAGAGAAACAGTTCTTTAATGTATTGCTTTTACATTATAGCGAAGGTAATGTAAAAGTGCTTGCTTTATTTTTGGCTTACTTCCAACCCTGGCTGGTTTCGTGCGATGAAGTAATTACAGATCGACCGATAGATGGCTGCACGTAAGGCCTCACTATTATCTGTTATCTTCGGTGTGTTTGTAGTGCTTGTGCTAAGTTGTTTGGACGTCCTTTTTCTTAGTTTGCAAGTGTTCTTTCGTCGTTAGATATGTAAATGGAAGGTGTTTTCATGAATTTGCTAGAGACGTGGACACGTTCATTTCAGAGTGTGAATGGCAGGGATTGCTACCGTAGCCAAGATGTTCCGAGGGTCACCAAATGATTATCCTAGTGGATTTTTTTTTTTTTGATTGGAGGTTTAACGACCACCGTGAGCAACTCAATGGGCTATAAGCAGTCGCTCGTCCCTAATTTAGGGTCACTGGTTCCAGGGAAGGGAGAGAGCCAGTGCCGTAAGACAAACACAACATCCATGCCAGACCGGGATTCGAACCCGGACCCCTTACGGACGAATGATCAGAGGCCAGTGCCTTAGACCACTGCGCCACCGGGGCGGCACCTAGTGGATTTGTCTTACGGTTTTGGACAATTAAGTTTTCGAACGATTCACGTTTCAAGCTTTTTTCAGATATGTGTTCTCGTACAATTGGGACGTTGTTCCATGCTCTTCATATTGCTTTTCGTACCGTCATGACGTGGAGGGTAATCGGCATCCATTTAACCATAAACTGATCATTTTGAATAAAATTTATTTTTTCATTTTTTATTATAAATTAATTTGTTAATTTTTGATCATTAATTAGCTCAATGAGGATATTTATCGTAAGGATATCAATTAGATATTTAGGGATATTGATTAGGGCAAAAATTCCTTTCCCCCGAAGATATCCCTAATGTAACGATACCGCACGCAAATTATTGGAGTGCTGTTCGTATAACTTTTTTTATCGATGTCATAACCTCTCCAGAAAATGAAATTCAGTTTCGTGCCTGTTATTTTTTATACGTATTCAGTTTTTTACAGCCCAAGGAAGGAACAAGCAACTGACGGTTATAGTTCAGTCAAAGAAAAGGAACTTCTGATTTGTTATTATTCCGTTTTTCCTTTCTGCAAAACAATTCTCACTTTTGTGCCTATAAAAATCTTTGTCGTAGCAGCTTCAAAATTATTTTTTCATAAAAATATTCCGCAGGAGATTTATTCCCTGTACAATTTTAACAGTGCGGATTGATACACGGAAGTACGCAATGCACTCAGATTCGGAATGTCAGCTTTTCTTTCATCAGAAATTAGATCAACAGAATATTTCACTATAACCTTATAACATGTGAGCTTCATAACAGCAGCAAAACACCGCCGCATTGACTATCTCATAATAATGAGCATTTAGTAATGAGTTATTTGGGATTATTTGTTTTGGGGAAGGAGACAGATTCAGCCTAAAAAGCAAACATTGCATTTTTAACGGATGGTCTAACTAGGGTCAAAATAAAAGATTTGCCGGAGGGATTTAATACATGAAATCCCTCTTTGCTAGCAGAGGATATTCAGACTATTTCAGGAATTCCATTCACATCTAAGACAGTTTCATTAAATTTTAGAGACTAGTCCGATCATGTGTGTACTATGCCCACAATACAAATCAGTTGAAGATGTAAGGTGGTGACGAACGATGGAACAGCCGATTTTTATATGGATGATATCATGCGCTGTTCTTTGCTAACGGAGGAGATTCCAGTTGCGTCAGGAATTCCACCCACATCGAAGAGCGTTTCATGGCAGTTTCTCACATATCGTTCAGATTGGGAATGTAGTACTCGTGCAGTATAAATTACTTGAAATGCCAAGTGGCGACGAACTATAGAACCGGCGATTTCTGATTAACTGATATAATGTACTGGTCTTTGCCAACGGAAGGAAACTAAATCATTTTTGGAGTTTCACCCACATCGAAGGCTGATTTATGATATTTTCTCACATATTGTTCTGATTGGTAGTGTATTCCGCTTGAAGTGTAAATTAGTGGAAGTGTGTGTGTGTGTGTGTGTGTGTGTGTGTGTGTGTGTTACGGGATGGACGGCGAACGATAGAAACGCCGATTTTTACACACCTGATACCATGCGCTAGCTTTGGTAACGGAGGAAATTCAAATCGTTTTAGGAGTTCCACACTCAACTATCAGATTTACGTGTGTGTAGCTTACCTGTTAGCAGCATCAGGAGTGTACTGGGAGGCATTCAGTGTAATTAGCGAAGGATGTCTGGTGATAGCCATTCATGGAAGAACCGATTTTTTTATGCTGATTTCGTGTGCTCGCTTTTGCGAAATATTCTGGTTTGTATGTAGTGTTTTTTTCGGGTGGGAGGGGGGGTACAGTACTCACGATTCAAAAACATTTTTACCAAAAAGGAATGGAGAAACGTTACAATTACATGTATTGCCTGAGAGTATGAGGAATTGGAGCTTCCTCAAAACCAGTTGGGTTAATGGCATGAGCTTTAACAATTGTTTTTCGATATTTCGCACCATTAGATTTAGTTGCAAATTACAACAATTTATATATTTATTTTTGATTTCTGGTTTAGCGACCACCGTGAGCAACTCACTGAGCTATAAACAGTCACCGGTTTCTAATTTGGGGTCACTAGTTCCAGAGAAGGGAGAAGGGCAGTGCCCTAAGACAAACAAAATATTGATCCGGTAGTGGACAAAGCCGGTTTATGTATTCACCACTCGCCACCATTTTGATACCGCTTCTGGCACCATTTGATAAGAACGTGCTGCTCTACCATTTGATAAGACAGTGGGTCATTAACCCACCGCTGTCAATCATTTGATCAGAACGTGCCGAGCGGTATAATTTATTACCACTCGTCACCAATCGATAAGAACGAGACTTGAAGGTTCTTGTAGTTCCGGAGCTGGTATAAATGGGCGAGAACGTGAGGTTTGCTGAAATACAGGAATTTAATATAAGGAATTATCCACAACGCCAGAGCCTAAAAGAACAGAGCAAATAATCAGTTAACACCAATCAATATAATCACGGAACATCCGGTCGACTAGGATCTGAATTCCGTACATTAGGTAGGCATATAAAAAAGGAAGAGTGATGGGAGGGATCTTTCTCCTAGTTCAGTCTTTACTCTTTGGTAATTATCTCTTGAGAGAATTTCAGTTCATCATAGCGGGAATATTTAAAATTTCTGAATAATCAGTGTATGGCTAATAAGTTCAAGTGTCAGTCTATGCCCTAGAGCACGGGTTAGAATCCCATTCCAAAAATGAGCTTTGCAAACGGATAATCAAAAGTCAGTACTTACGAATGGCCGGACGAAGGTAAACAAATCCGGATATTTAGTACACTCTTTCGGTATCACTTACACCACACATGCGCCTCTGTGTGTCACCTGTATGTCACAGAGCGTCCTCACTGTTTACTTGCTTTTACACTCTTTCTTTCGACGATGCAGCAGAGAGAGAATTTCTCCGTGTTTTGTTTCCCGACTGCTCTAGGTAAGGGGGGAAAATAACATCCTGCGTCGACTCCTCTTCGCCCAGCAGGCAGGGGGACTGTAGAATGGACAGGGGTATCTCTTGCGAACTCCGTGAAGAAAGTCTGTCGACATCAAGGAAGAAATGTTTACGTACCGCTCCGGAAAGGGTCAGCAAACTCCACAGTTAGAATAGAGACGGCGTTTTAGGAAGGCTGGTTCGCTAGTTATGTTTTACTAATGTTTGTTTCCTGGTCCGGCGGAGATCAGCTGGAATTGTATCTCTAGCAAGAGAAACTCTCCCGACGTTCCGATCTTTGTGTCATCAGCGTATGGCCCTTATACGCAAATATACCAGCTCTTTTCGGCGGTAGTTGAACCGTCCTCTTAGGTTCCCAATCTTACCATAACTGGCGGGCTTACCTCCAGCCACCAAGTACAAATTAAGACTTGTTTTTCTTCGTAACTATACGCCTTACGGCAGCGCGTCAGGTACCGTGGACTCTATGAGGTCTCACTGGATGTCGGCCTCGCGAATCCTTATGCTAGCGTCTTACAGCAGCGCCGAGCATTATTGCGTATATTCCTTTTGTGGCTGGCCCTCGCGTGCCCCACAGACGCAGCTCGCTTCCTTCGCCACTTCAGGGAGAGGATGCGAATTGCACACTGCCGTAGTTGGATCGAACCCGATCTTCGGCTTGGCTTCGCTTCGACCAACGTTCACTCGCAGACTTTTTAATTCCTCTGTAACTTTGCTTTCATTGGGCCAATCAGTCGCTGATTTCCATTAGGCTCCCAGCCTAGAAATTGTTGCTTTATCACGCGGATTTAGGCATTCCGCTGTCTTTACGGCAAACCGGCATTTCCAGCTGCCCCGAGTTGTCACAGTTTCTTACCAAATGCAGGGAGATTAGCTGCTTCATTTTTCCCAATTCATATGGCAGATCCAAGGCATCCAGCCTTTCACATCGGAGAGCGCACAGACAACTAAACTCCCTTCCTTATTCTCACGCTAAGTGCGAAATCTAATTTTTCTGCACGGACCACACAGAGAGCAATTGTTCTCGAAAATGGCCCAAACAATAGACGAATTTACGATTATTCGCTAAACCTTTTGTCCCCCATCTTCATTCATTTCTACTCAAGTGGCCCCTCTTCGAAATGTAACTCCTTCCCTGTTTAGACAGGCCGTCAGCTGCAACCTGATATTTATGACCTAAAAGCGCGCTAGGAACTCTAGACAACCTAGCCAGAGGGGATTCTTCGCCTCCTTTCTGTCCTATCCCCAGATAAAACTTTCTCTGCTGTTCACACTTTTAAACTCCAATAAAGCCTCGAACATAATTAATACTTAATTAATTTCATACATCCACCACGCCCATTAATTACTAAATTGATGGCGGGGGTGGGTCGTAACAATATCCATGCCTCACGGGAATTCGAAACTGGACTCATCTTGAACGAATGGTCAGAAGCCAGCGCTTAGACCACTTTGCCACCCGTACTGCAGAACAATTTTACACGCTATATAACATTTGCCATTCTAACAAAACATAGGCTGAGTCTATCCCAATAAAATTATTTCTGGTTTCTTAGAAATAATTTTATTAGGACAGACTCAGCCTATGTATCTGAAACAAAGATTAAATCTTTTATATAATAATTTAATCTTTGTTTCAGATAAATGAAGTTCCACAAGCTTACCAAGTCGCATACAATATGCAGGGATTGTGCTCAGTTCTACATATTTTTTCCGGGATTATTTTAAAAAGCTTAACTTTTTGGTTATAGGCTGCTCTCTTATATAATTTTCCGTCATCTGTTCAGTGAGAGAACACTTGATGTTCGTCTGTGCGGTCGTTGAGAGGCGAAAAGGAATGGTGAGATCTCCAGTATCAAGAATTCTTTATTCTTTGGCATCATCTACACAGAACTTATCTGCTTACAATCATATTATTTGTTTTTCGAACAGTGTTTTTTTCCGTTTTAGCACTTCTAAAAAATATTTTGTCTTTCTTCTAGGGCTAGGCTAAAAAACATCTTAGAAGAAAGCCACATCAGGGAATGGGATACGTTCTCTGGAGGAGGGGCACCGATGAAAAACATTGCTGCGGGCAGAGGCATGTGTTGTAGGTTTCGATGGTGAATGTGCCCTGTTGCTCGCGTTGCACCATTTATTAGCATTTTGCTGCATACAAACAATTCTAGCGAACGGGTTTCTGCTTAAATCCGTTTTGGCTCCTTAGGTACAGACAGAGGTTTTAAATATAGCATAAAGGCGGACAGAACCCGATTGGCTGCAGCTTGCGAGCTTCCTCCTCCCGATAGATCAGGAGGAACGTGTCATATACCACAGTTTGAATGAAACTTTCAGCCAAGAGAAGGCAACCAACATGCAGTACTTAAGATGCAGTATTGGAATATGTAAAATAGCGATGCTCAACTATTTTTTCACCATTTTGAAAAAAAAACTTCAGTAGTGTTACGCGTAACTCTCCGCGGCTTTGCCGATGCTTTTGTTTCTGTTTGAGACCGGGAAATTTGTGATTTGAACAAGGGATTGTTAATTTAGAGATGACTTTTATCCTCAGCTGTGAAGTCCCCCTCCTACTGCACGAGGCGTGACACCGTTGAGGATATATCTAGAGTGCCGACAAAATGAATATTTGAACACCAGAACCATCGTCCAATCCAACAAAAAGCAATCCTATGCGACGGGAAAAAATACTGAAGACCCTGGAATAGGTGGTGAGGAAAAAGGAGTTCGTAAATACACCAAGATACAAGTGGGTACTACTTTAGTAAAATCCGCAGTTTTATTGGCGTAAAAGTGGTGCACAGATGGCCAAACGACGAACTGTCGTCTGCAGCTCGTTGATGCCAGAGGGGTGAGGACACTGTCGCACATTGTTCACAGCGACCGCAGGGCCACAGTGCGAAAAATCACCAGCAGCTACAACAGTGGTGATCAGGGCAATGTGTCACCGCACACAGTTCATCACAGCCTACTGCCGGGTTCTCATGCTGATTGCACGTCATCGCCAAAACGCATGAAATGGGCCCAAGATAATCGAGATTGGGCCATGGATGATTGGAAGAAAGTGGCCTAGTCTGACGAATCAAAATTCCTGGTGCATCACGTAGATAGTCGTGCGCCCACACGCCAATTACCAGCGGAGGCTATGGTACCTAGATGCATTGTTGGGTGGAAACAGGCCGGCGGCGGTGGTGGTGTTGTGCTGTGGGTGATATCTTTTTGGGACACCTTAGGCCCCATTATCCCAACAGCACAATTTTTGACAGCTGTTAGGTATCTGAACACAGTTACAACTTCATGGTAACTGTGTTCCATGCTGGTGATGGCCGTAACCAACAGGATAATGCGCCATGCCACACTGCCAGAATCGTCAAGGAGTGGTTCGAGGAACACGCTGGTGACTTTCTGTTAATGCCTTGGCCACTAAATTCACTTGACATGAACCTAATCGAACATTTGTGGTTCGACTTGAAAAAGCGGATGCGCGGTAATATATATACTGATTTCATTGTCCCGTTCCGCCAATCTGTCTTGGCTCCACGGGGACTTATTGAGCACCTTGGATGTTATTTTGACATGTTGCGACAATTATCCTGCCTTGAGACGCCGGTTCGGACCCTGGCCACCCCAATGGCCCAGAGACCAGCCCGTGGTGACGTGCTGGCAGGCGACCTAGTATACCTTGTCTGGGTTCCCGCTCTGTCTGGCGGGATAGGTCGTTTCTTACTTTATCGTTGACTGGAAGATTCCTTGCCCTCGAACATTTTTTGGGGAATAATTTCCCTTTATTTTCTTTTTCAAAACATCTACACACATGTATGCACTGTCCTCATGCTTAGGACTTACAACATCAAGAGATAGCAAAAAAATTTATTTACAGAATATTTACATTGGTGGTCTCTTCGTCTGCTTTCCCACAGACTTCTACCCTCATTCATCTTCCGAATCGCTTTCGGTGTGCACGTTCACCTCCTGCGTTTCGGTCCCCGTTTGATTGGGGAAGATGGTATGTTGCTGGAGGGTTAGCCTTTCCACCAAGGCTATTATCCCCCTCCTGTTAACGGAAGATTGGATGAGCAGATCCAATCTTCGCGTTCTTTGCACACCTGGGATCAGTGTGTTTCTCCATTCGGCGAAGCCACTGCATTCAAGTACGCAGTGTTCTATGCTTGCCGTTCTCTTTCCACAGGGACAAGTGCAGTTCCTGATGGCAAATCTGCCTAGGTATTCAGGGCTGATGCCATGGCCACTGAGTACTTGATTCAGGAACTTATTTGTCTGTGCTCGTTTGGTCGAGACCTTCGGAAACACTCTGTGTGTCTTCCGCCCTGTCTCTCCCGTGTCCCATCTGACCTGCCATTCGGTCATGGTCCGACGTGCTAATGCTGCGCGAGTACACCTTCGCGGCGTTCTGCATTGCACGTCGACCGTCTCTTTCAGCGTGGCTGCCTTCGCCAGCTGATCTGCCCTTTCGTTTCCTAGGGTTCCGACATGGCTTCGTACCCAGTGGAAACTAACTGCCCCATCTCCCTCTGCCCTCAAGAGGGTTTTGATCCTCTGGACGATGGGGTTTCTTCCCCTGAATCTACTCAGAGCCTGCAGTGCTGCCTCACTGTCCGAGTAGAGTTTTATTCTTTCTTCACTACGCCTGGGGAGTGCCCAGGTGAGTGCCATCTCTATCGCCAGAAGTTCTGCCTGGAAGACAGAAGCGTTCTGCGATAATTTCACGCTTCCTGCAGTGGCTTCGTTCCCGTCCGAGAACGCACAGAAGCCTGCCCCCACTTGTCCCTTCATCTTTGAGCCGTCCGTGAACAGCTCATGCCCAACTCCCGTGGGTTTCTCCTTGTCCCACGGTGGGCAAATTTCCTCGGCAGGGTGGATCTGCCAGTCCACGCTTTCCATCTCCATGTCGGAGGCTCGATGCGGCGCACCGAGAAGGTAGGCGTCCTCGCCTGACCTTAGGCAGTGCATTGCTGCCTCCCTTTCCACTACTATGTCTGCCGGCTCGCACCCCGCCAGCACTTGGAGTGCTAGGGTCGACGTTGTGCGAAAACAACCGGTTATCCCTAGTAGGGCCAACCTTTGGATTTGGTTTAACCCCTTCTTCATTCTGACTGTGGGAGTCCACCAAGCTCCACTTGCATACGTCAGAATTCTTTCAATTCCTCTCTGATAGATGGCCTTCTTGGTTTTGCCCGTTAACCTCATGCCATTCAATCTATTGAGAATCACCGTGCACCTTGTTCTAAGGTGCCTCAGGTGTGGCAGCCCTGATAGACTCTGATCCAGGACCACACCCAAGTATTTCATTTCACGCACCGCCTTGATAGTGCACCCTTGGAATCTGCACTGGGGTGGTGTTTTCATTACTCCTCTCTTAGCTATTGCTAGCAGAGTGGTCTTCTCAGGAGCGAAGCACAGTTTGCTTTCTCTGCTCCAATTTTCTAGCACATCCAAGGCCCTATGTGCTTCTCTTTCGATCACGTGTCTCCCTGAGGCGGAGACCACGAGAACGAAATCGTCCGCATAGGCTTGAATCTCCACTGCGGGCCCCAGGTCTAGGTTCAGTGCTGAATCAGCAACTATATTAAACCAGAGCGGCTCGGAGTTGGATCCTTGCGGACACCCTCTATGGTACGAACGCGAGGATTGCCCATTCCCCGCTTCGAACTCGACTCTTCTATCAGACAGGTAGCTGCTGATCAGTTTGAACAGGTTCCTTGGACAGCCAAGTTCTTTAAGTCTGGTTAAAACCATTGGCCACCAGACACTGTTGAATGCCCCCTCACGTCTAGTGAGATGAAGCAGGTATGGAGCCCCTCCGCTTTGTTCCTCTCTGCCCTCTCACGGAGGCTGCGAATTGCCTGCGTTGCGCAACGCCCCGGAAGGAAACCAAATTGGTTCCTGTTTAGCTTTCCCTGCTCCATGAGAAAGCCAAGCGCTCTGTTCGTTATGAGCTTATCCAGCACCTTGCTCCACGCCGAGAGGAGGCAGATGGGCCTATAGGCTGCGGGATCATTTTTGTTCTTTCCGGTCTTGTTGAAAAGAACTAGCACCGCTGTTTTCCACAAGTCTGGGAAGATTCCCCTCCCGAGGCATTCGTTTAGGAGCGTCACAAAATACCCGGGATTTGCATAGTAGATTTCTCTGACTATGCTGAGGTCGAACCCATCCTTGCCTGGTGCTTTGCCCGTGTTTAGACTGGAGAAGGCATTCTCCACTTCGTCTCTCGTGAAGGGGGGGTCCTCACCAGTGTCCGGCGGGATCCGACTTTCTTCCCTTATTTCTTTTTGTTGAGGGGAGTCCCCTTCTCCCTCGTCTCCTTGGAAGTGGTAATCCAAGAGACTTTCTACGGTACTATCAAGAGTCTTTGATAGGCTACCGTCTGCCCTTTCTACCGCTGCCAGTTTTAGCGGTTCGGTTATGGATCCCCTCGAGATCTTATAGGGGATCCAGAAAGGGTCAGCCGGAGTTTGAAACTCACACAGTTTTCTCCAGTAGGAGATTTTCGAGAAATTCAGTTCTCTCCTGTATGCTGAACGAGCCTTTTTATGCACTTCTGTGCACTCCCTGTCTTGCGGAGTAGCTTTTGCTCTTTGCAGAGCTTTCCTACTCCGCCTAGCTCTCGCCCTTAGAGCTTTTAGTTTCTCCGACCACCAGGGGTGGGGGTCCTTGGCTCCCCTTTTATTTCCCCTACTACTCTCGCATAGCGTTGTTATTTGACTGGTAAGTTCTTCAAAGAGGGAGTTGAGGTCCGACACTTCTGCGGCCTCTTCTTCCCTCCTACCCCCCAACAAGGTAGTTAACTTGGCTTTAAAAGCCCACCAGTCTAGATTCTTCATTAAGAACCTTTTGCGCTTGGGTCGGATGGGCTTTTCCGATCCCAAAACGAAAGATAGCGCTAGGTGGTCACTGCAGCTCTCGTCGTCCAGTACTTGCCAATCCTGGACAAGGCTGCGCTTAGAGACTCTGACGAGAGTCACGTCGATCCAAGAGGAGCCCCTCGCCCCTTGGAAGGTCGGGGTGCTCTCTGGATCGTTCAAGAAACTCAGGTCTGCCGCGTTGGCAAAGTCCACTAGTAGCTGGCCGCGTTCGTCCTCGTTCTGATTGCCCCAGAGAGGACTCTTCGCGTTGAAGTCGCCTGCTATTATTATCTCATGACTGGGGAATTCCCCTAATAGAGCCATTAGCTCATTCAGCGTTTCTCTCAAATTGCCTGCTGGAGAACTGTATACGTTCACCATTAAAAATTTCGCATCACCACATTCCACGCCCAGGGCGACCACGTTCTCAGAGCATTTTATCTCGAGAACCGCTAGGGACGGGTCTTTCACGACCGTGGCCACCCTGGGCTTTGCCACCCTAGGGTGGTAGATCCGGTAGGAGTTAGGGAAGCCCACCACTCTTCCCCCTGTTCGAATGGTTCCTGCAATAGCAGAATATGAGCTTTTTGCTCAGTGGCTGTCACCAGGGCCTGTGTTGTTGCTGCCCGTGCGTGGTGCAGATTGATTTGAAGCACCTTAACGCCTCTCTTTGGTTTATTATCCATAATGAGTGCGTTCTTTTAGCAGAGCCAGTTCTCTGACAAGGCTTGGGCATTCCTTGTCTAGACTCGAGTGGCCTACATCCACTCGACGCCTGAATCTCTTGTTGTTTGCCAAGCAGTTAGTGCAGACCGGGCTATTGCTGCACTCCTGGCGCTTGTGCCCGGTTTCCCCACACCGAGCACACCTATCCTGCTCTTCGGTGCACCTTGACCTAAAGTGCCCGAACCCGTTACACCTGTAGCAACGGACCTCCCTCAGATATTCCCTTACTGAGTGGACGGTCCATCCCACTCCGAGCTTGCCTCGCTTCATCACTTTTTTGAAGGTCAGTGGGTCCGCCTCTGCTACCCAGTGGCGTTTCCCACCCTTCACCTTCAATGAGAACTTGAGCTGGAGGCTGCTCTCCTCCAACTCTGGGTTCTGTTCCGCGAGACATTGCTCGACCTCTCCCCTTGACAGGTTTCCGTCTATCCCGTAGACGATAAACCTTGGATTCCTTTAGCTGGCAATCTGGACCGAAGGTTCTCCTTCGTCACTGCATTGCTCTTTAGCTCCGAATCCAGTTTCTCTATTTCTTTGGCGGAGGAGCATTCCACCATTACTCCTCCCCATTGACCTTTCTAACTCCCTTAACCCCAATCTGGAGTTTGGCGGGGCAAATCTGAGTTTGCAGAACCGCCTTAACGTCTTCTGACGAGGGAGAACCCTTGTCTGTTGCGGGGTAAACGAGAAGCACGTGCCTCTTCTCGACCCTCTTGGCTACCACCTTCTTGGCTACTTCCTTCTTAGCCGTTTTTTGCTTAGGGGCCGTGTTCCCCTTGCCGGGCTTCGCTCGAGCCGCTTCGGCATATGTTTTTGGAGCCGCGTTAGCGTGCTCACTTCTTTCCTGTAGTCTCCCTTGGACGAGACTCATTTCTATCACTTGCTTGGTGCAAGCTGCCTGTAGCGAGTTCGCTACCTTTCTTATCTTGGTTCTGGGGTTAACCAGAACCTTATTTGATGGATTCTCTAGAATCCTCTCCAACTCTTGAAAGAAGGAGTTGACTGCGCTTGCGAATTCTGACGGAATTTCTAAGCCGCAGTCTGCCTCAACGGGCTCACTGGGACCGGGGGTTGAAGTCCCCGCGTCCTCTGCCATCTCTCTACTCGGGTTGCTAACCGAGTGTAAGCCCTGGGACCTGTGTCCCTGGTCGGTCAGACTTAGTACGTTCGACAGTCAAGTGCTCCGCGGTACCCTAGGGTTCTTCCGCTGTAACCTGCACTTGACCCTGGTTGAGTGCGGGATTTGGCCTGATCCGTAGATCAGGGGGACCAGCACGACGACGACGTACCCGCTCGTGTGTCAGAGTTGCGCACCGTGCTTTGACCGCAGCTCGGACTTTGCCCTGACAAGGACAGTTTTTCTAAGTCCGAACTGACTGCACCAAAACACTTTTTTCAAATTAATGAAAAAAATTTTTCTTCCCTTCGTTTTGAAAAACGAAAGAGAAGAAAAATCAAGTTTTTGAGGAGAAACAACTCCCCTCGCTCTGCTAACAGAGTCTTATTGGAACAGCAGTCGATTTGATTCGCAATCAATCACACAGTACTCACTCAACCAGCCTCTGACAACGGCCGGTCGGATGCGCGGTAAATCACCTCCACCCCAAAATGTACGGGAACTGGAGGACCTGCTGTTGACATTATAAGTACCAGATACCGCAGAATTCCTATCGCCACCTCATCGAATCGATGCCTCGCCGAGTGGCCGCGGTTTTGCGGGCTAAAGGGGGTTCTACAGATTATTAGGTAAGTGGTCACAATGTAATGGCTAATCGGTGTATAACCGAAACATTTATTCCGACCTTAAAATTGTTCGTTTTTCACGCTTTCCAACCGTAGGGTGAAGAAGCGTTTATGCTCCAGCTTTGTCTGTCCGCCCGTTCGCCTGTTTTCCCTTCCTTTCGTCCGCACGATATCTCGAGTAAAAATGGTTCGATTTCCATGAAATTTTACTATGTAATAGGGGACCACCTGGAGACGAATCCTATTGAAAATGGACGAAATGGAATCAAAGGTCAGGACACAGGAGCGGGATCCATTCCGTTGCACTTATGCATCATAACTTGCGTAAAAATAGCTCGATTTCCATGAAATTTTAGTATGTGGTAGGGGACTACCTGGGAACGAACCCTGTTGAAAATGAGCGAAATGGGTTCAAAGATCAGGACATAGGAGCGGGATCTATTCCGTCGCCCTTATGTGTAATAACTTAGATAAAAATGCTTCGATTGCTACAAAACTTTATCATGTTGCTCTGGAAGTATACTGAACTGGTTCTGTTGTATTTCCCCGAAATGGGGTCAAAGGTCAGGAAACGGGAGCAAGATTTATTCCACAGCCATTGTCTTCATAACTTGACTAAAAATGCTTCTATTGCGACAAAACGTAAGTATGTTGTTCCGGATGTATATTGAACCAATTCTGTTTAATATAATTGAAATGGCGTCAAAAGTCAGGGCATACGAGCGAGATTATTCCACAGTCATTATCCTCATAACTTGAGTAATGATTTCTGTTATGTTGGAAATCGTATCGTAATCAACACATTTCATGATTTTACTAACTTGTTTTTCTCATGAATGTAAGAAATGTCTCTTTAATAGAAAAATCCAGAAAATCGATTTTCTGCCTTGGAAAAACTGTCTAATGGTGATAAATAGCACCTAAAAGGAGTGTTCTGTGGAAATACGACAGTTCGCTCGGAATAAATAGTGCGCAGCATGGCCAGCCTTCTCATTATCAGAGCATCAAGTAGTGCCATTATAACTACGCTAAGAAACTAGAAATAAATAAATTGGTATTTATTATTTAACGTTTTGTTGCTGCAAAACGAATGTTATTGTTCTTTACACAATTCTACGTATTAGGGTTCTGAAACTCGCAGGAACTGTACAGAAATTATCAGCGCATCAGGTAGGTACATTAATGGGGCAAATAAATTAGAAATCAATATTTTATTTTTTATTCAGCATTCCGTTTTTATAAAACAAATATTATTATTGTTTACAGAATTCTACATATTAGTGTTCTAATTAAAACAAAACTTCGCATGAAATGTACAGAACTGTTGATGAGCTGACAATCGGGAGGCTAGCCCACGATGCGTTATCCAGACCTTGACGCCCAATTGTTTTGGTGGGTCGAAGCGTGCTATCCAGCGGGTCTTCAAACAGTATTGCAGTTCGCAAACAACTGAAAATTGGCGACGTAACTGGCTGAAAAACGATTCTCACCAACAGGGAATGCCTCGATGTTTCACACATAGTAACTGCAAATCAGTTTCAAACCAGACAACAATTGCTCCAAACAGTCAATGAAAGTCCATTCTAAGCAATTTTTGAAAGGACATTGCGATGAGAACTGAGTACCACGAAAGAGCCCTCTTTTAAGAGCAAGTCACAGAGTTGCTCGTTATTCATGAGCTTAGAGGCAGCAAAACTTGACTGTGGAGAATTGGAAACGAGTGATTTTGTCTGATAGTCTCGTTTTACTTTGTACTCCAGTGATGGGTGGCGACGAATGCAGCACAAGCCCAATGAAGCCTTTAATCCTGATTGTGTCGAAGGTGTTGCTTAAGCTGGATGGGGCTCGGCGATATTTTGGGGATGTTTTTCGTACCTCGAAATGTGCCCTCTCGTTGCAGTGACATGAATTTGATCGCCCATGCGTACCTCCGCATTCTGAATGGCAAAGTCTTGCCCTTTACCTTACATCTCCAGGCGCAGAAAAAAAAAGCCATTCCTGTCTTTCACGATGAAATTGCACACATTGCCATTCCTGTCTTTCAAGATGAAATTGCAGTGTGCACAGGGCTAAAACTGTGTCTCAGTGGCACGACGAACAATCAGCAACACTGTCTCACCTTGACTAGCCCGCTAAATCCTATTGAAAATCCCTGGGATTATTTGGAACAGAAGGTGAAACGCCGGAATGGACACCCACGTACTCTGGAGAAACTTTGGAACCAACTGACGCACAAGTGGTTGCAAATAGATGTTCAATTGATCCACAAACTCACAGATTCTCTACCACACCGGATTCATGTTGTTATCAAGGAAAAGAGAATCAAGAGGTGTCGCCACACATTATGAGGTAAGTTCTGACAGGGGTGAAATTTTTTGTGTGGTGTGCTTATTTTAAAACTTACTTTTGTGCAGCTCTGGATGCCTTCATCTTGTAATATCAATCAGTTTACCTTCATGTATAGGATAGCCAGAGAAAAAAGTGATATAACGTAATGTTGTCACTGCTTGTGAAACGTATGAGTTGCATTTACTGAAGAGAAAAAGAAAGGTGGTGCTACTCATTCCTTGAAATGGAGCAGTGTCCCATATCTTTTAAAGATATAAAGTGCGAAATAGTTAATTGATTCTATGTAGGTGACACGAATTACAAATCTGCTAAACATTTCTGAGATTTCAAAAGCACTGATCTACTACAAATGCCTATTTATTCGTCCTGATGTAATAAAAGTATGGGAATTATATATTGTGTTTCGTGTATCTTCACTCCTTAAAGTTCGTCATAAAAAATGAGTAAGAGAAACCAAGAAGCTATTTTTTCACCGTTTCTTGGTTGGAAAAATTTATTTGTATATAACATACACTCCGATGCCTTTCAAATTTCGTGACTTTTCAAGGTTAATAATTACACACGGTACTCGTCTGAAACGATGAGTGCTAAATGATCTACAGTATAAATCGAACAGGTGGGTTGTACATGTGCATTTACCCGCCAAAAATATTGCGAACGGTGCAGCGTTTCCGTTGCAAGTCACCGTAGTAACGTGATAGGTGCTGTGCATTTTGATGCTTCTTGATTCAGCTCGGTATTGAATCACAGCATACACTCTGGTTTAAAGAAACTGGGAAGGGAGTTGCTGTTTTCATTACATGCCGACACTTCCATGCAGTAAATTGTATAGTCCGCTAGCAGAAGTAGTATAAATTGCAGTTCAAATTGCAGCTTATCAGGATTAAACGATTTCGAAAGGAATATGACAGTCGGCACCCGGGAGATGGTTCATTCCATCGCGGAAATGACCACGATATTTGGATTTACACGGTCAACAATTTCAAGGGTGTATTTGGACAATAACTCAGGTAAAGCATCCAGAGTGTGAGACCGGAGTTGGTGTAGAAAAGCCCTGGACAATCATGAACAGCGATGTCTGGCAGGCATCGCGACATCAGCCTGGCGTGCAAGATTGCTACAAATCACAGTGCAACGTTCCCTGTGTTTTATGGGGTTCCGGAACCAACGGGCCTGCCAGTGTGTCCATGCTGACCCGACTACACAAGGCTTTTTGCTTCGCCTGGGCTCTGGAACACCGCCAATGGACGCAAGATGACTTGAAACGTCTAGCCTGGTCCGTCGAATCGTATCACCAATTGTTTCTAGCAGATAAACGACTCCAGATGTCGCGGCAACCCTACGAGGTAATGGATTCCGCATGCGTACAAGAGTCAAGCCAAGCAGACGGTGGCTTTTTTATGGTGTAGGGTGTTTTCATCTGGCACGCATTAGAACCCTGTCATCCGTCTTCAGACCGTTCTGACTGGTGGAGGCTCCTTGGGGATCATTTGCACCCATTCATGTCACATAACCACTGCGCCGGGTAAGACATCTTTCGTACCACAATGAGCCACCGCACACTTCCACAGTCACAGGATTATAGCTGGAGGAACATTCCACAGAGTTTGGCATTCTGACTTCTCCTCCTCGTGTGTCGGATTTAAACTCTATCGGACACGTTAGAGATGCTGTTCAATGTGCCGTCAATACCAGGAACCCTCCTCCGGTGAATTTTACGGAATTGTGAGACGCTGTTCAGGAAGCATGGGGGTGTGCATTGTCTCCACAGAACTGCAGAGAGCTTGTGGAGTCCATGCCCCATCGCGTTACGGCCGTTATTCGATCGCGAGGAGGACGAACGCGGTATTAGAGAGGTATCCCAGTTTATTTTTTTCTTGAGCACTTCATTGTGTTGCTACGCTTAGACAAATATCGGTGTAATGACTAATAAACGTCTTACCTTGTTACTGCAGTGCATCTGTATCATGAACCAGAGTGTTGTAATTAATAACACGTTCTGTTGCTTGCACAAAGTCCATTTCCTGGTAAGGAAATATCTTATTCTAAGTAGCGGTAAAATAAATAGAAATTAGAGCTTACGCTGCACAAGATTGATAAAAATGTCTATTTCTGATGTTGACTGAAACAATTTTCTCATTCAATTTTAAATGAGATAATCCGAGAATTATGAATTTCTGGTGTATCTGTTATCGTGGTGCGATAAAGAGCACTGTTATTGGAGATTTTTATTTGAGGAAATTTAAGTGTAAATTTGTGCTGCACCTCGTTTAAGCCGTTTAGAAAAATGGATTATTAAGTTAAATTGGAAGCCGGGAAGGTAATACAATGGAAAAACTAATGATGTTATATCATGAAAATTCAGTGTGACAGTTTTTGATAATTGCCATTGTTGCACATTTCATTGGAAGAATGATAAAATTAGGTGTGCTTAAGTCTCTGCATTTAAGGGGAATTTGAGCCTGTTAGACTCCCACTTCGCACCAACCGTACACGGTTCGTGCCTGTGGATCCTGTGAACGGGAGTATTACTGCGTGCCAAGTGAGTTCTGTCAAGCCCTGCAGAGGTAGCGTATTGGCGGTGCAGGCTGATTACCATCATTGCTTACGTTATACGACAATTTTTGCCTTTTAATTTTGTGTGGTTGTCTGAAACAGGATGGTGTGGGTTCCTTGGTGGCCCTATGCTCCTAAATAAAAGTTTAAGCCATTTTGGATACCTGCTATTATTGGCTGACGGCGGCGTCACAGTGGAATCAAGATAGCACATATCACAGACATTTATCGCATGAATCGTACGTTAAATAAGAAGTATAAACGACCAGTGCAGTGAAAGAAGTTTTAAAATCCTTTTAACTACAAATTTTTAAAATGTATATATTCATCAGGGATCTATTACTTCTTGTTTCTTCAATTAATAATTAATCTTGAAAGCAAAAGTAAGTGAACGGCTCGTCAATGAAGAAATCTGTGCTTTTAGCTTACTGCTGGCCTTAGTAGTTAAGAGGAAATTATAGTTGAACCCAGCTGACCCTGTTTAGAATGGAACCCAATGATTAAACCCTACTGACCCTGTTTAGAACAAAAATATATCTGTACTGAAGCTTCGCAAACCAAATTTTTGAGTATTTTTTGAAATAATCTTAAAATGCACTAAACATATGTGAAAATCTGATGCGAAATTATTCTATATAAATAACTAATGATACGTGTAAAAAGTGTTTTGGGAACTTCATTTCTAGCATTACTACTTTCGGAAAACCCCTCCTTAATAAAATTTTTATGCATAAGTGTTTGGTGTTTTAATAACCTTAATTAAAGACACTGAGCCGCCCCGGTGGAGCAGTGATCTAAGCGATGGCTTCTGATCATTCGTCCGAGATGGGTCCGGGTTTGAATCCGAGTGAGGCACGGATGTTGTGTTTGTCTTACGGCACTACGCATGGATGTTGTATTTGTCTTACGGAACTAGCTCTCTCCCTTCCCTGGAACCAGTGGCCCTAAATTAGGGACAGGCGACTGCTAAAAGACTGTTGAGTTGCTCCCGGTGGTCGTTAAACCCCGAATCAAATAAAAAAAAGAAAACAGGAAAGACACTAAAACAATGCAAATAAACAAAATGCTTGAAATTTCACGATCGCAATGTAATGGTAGGTACAACTTCAGCGCATAGTGAAAAACAACAACAAAAACAAAACAAGATTTCATCATAGTTCTTGAAATATTTAGAGCTGATCATTAGCTCATTCTCCTGTTCAGGAGCCGTAAATAAATAAATATGCTTGTTACAGGAAATTTGGTTAACTCAACTCGAATGTCAGGACATCTCCTACTTATTATACGTATCTTTTAAAAACACCTTTTATAAAACAATCCCAACAATTCTTATTTGGAATCACGAATAAAATTATCATCAGTAAAATGTTTATGGCAAATTGTTACAATATTTTCATCACAATTATAGTTTGTGTTTCAGTTCACAAATTTTTAAAAACTTGGAACTGTGTAAGAAATTATGGCAAATATTTTTCAAACCTTTGGCCATCTGACTATATGATAAACAACATGTTACTGGGCAACCAAGCGTAGTCAGTTTCACTGCAACAATCCAAGAAAATATGGAAGAATGATCACCGTTTAAGAACTTGTGAAAACTCAGTAACTAGAAAACATATATCTACACTGTTCGTATTCACCACGGATGTGAAATATGTCTTTGATTATTGAAAGACAAACGAAGGCCGCCCCAGTGGCTCAGTGGTCTAAGCGATGGCCTCTGATCATTCGTCCGAACGGGGTCCGGGTTCGAATCCCGGTGAGGCATGGATGTTGTGTTTGTCTTACGGCACTGGTTCTCTCCCTTCCCTGGAACCAGTGACCCTAAATTAGGGACGGGCGACTGCTTATATCCCATTGAGTTGCTCACGGTGGTCGTTAAACCTCCAATAAAAAAAAAAAGACAAACGAAAGAGCGAAACTCTTGCGCCGGACAAGTTCCTTCATGGCTTTATGTTTACGTCATGCGCAAATCAGAATAAAGCAATTTCTACTGCGCAGTGAAAATGGCGATTCCGTTTCTCAAAATAATGTCCCAACATCTGAGGAGAGTTCTCCGAAAAGCCATTATATTGAGTAATTCGCGAATTACATTGTTTTGATTAATTTCACCGTTGGTTTGTGGTGTATGTGGCAAATGGTATGGTAAGAGGTTTTTTTAAATTTGCAGTCCTAATTTGTTTAGAGTTTCTTGGTTCTGTGAATCTTCAATTTTATTTACTTGTTTTTTTTTTCAAATTTCCAGAAATTGTGAAGTTCTCTTGCCCTTTTTTAAAATCTCTTTGGCGGTGTCGTCTTGTCTGCTCTTGTCGACAAATGGTGTTAAAAAGTCTTTTCTTACAAATAGATTTTTGTACTTTCGAATGGTTGTGTTTCTGCTTGTTTCTTCCGTGTTTGCAGTGAAGAGCCAATTCTCAGAATTAGCTCTGCTAATCCCCTTTTCAGTGGAACAAGCGAAGTGGTGTGAGATTATTTTGGATTTTTAATTTTTTCTGGCCTAACGTGCGGTACCGTGCATGTTGAATATTTTCACGAATGTCAGGGTGTATTGGCTGAGGCTGGAGGAGAGGAGATTGCGTTTTTAAAGTGTAAATATTGGCTGCTTTCATTCCGAGTCCCTTATCCTACCCTATGGTAAGAGAATAGATGTGATCCGAACTTCGGAAAGGAAGACGTACCGCAGTGGTGTTAGTACCCTAATGTGGGCGACAAATGGGTCGGACATCATAATTAATTTAGAGGTTCCTGAGAGCCTAAAAAGATGCCTATACTAATGAAGGAGGTTTACGGTGAACCTTTTGCTGTGTCTCCATTTTTTCTCCAGTAGGATAAAATTTCTGTAGGTCGATATCGAGCGAAAATTCAAAATTAAATTAATTTCCACCACTAAACATTTCTTTATTACGCTTATTTTAATGTACTTTACCAAAAATTGTAACTTCCCAAAGTTTAAGTTTTTCGGATTTTCTGGTCCACTGCGGGATTTTTTTTTTATTTTATTTTTTTCGGAAAACGCAAAAAAAAAAAAAAAAAAAAAATACGGAAATACAAAACTCGCAATTGTTCAGAAAAACTTTTCAAGAAAAACAGTTCTAGTCACGAGTCAGTCGCTTTCGTATTTCAGTTACATGTATTGTGAGTAACGTTCCTAAAAATTTATAGAAGCAACAGTGTGCAACACTTTCTACGTAAACAATTCTTATAATATATAACAATTCTTATACATATCAATCCTTATATACGCAAAAGGTCGAGGGAAAAAAAAGAAGAGAACAATCAAGGTGCCTATGTTAGCAGAAACATCGTACTGTCGTTTTGTGTTGAGATATTCAAAGAGATACCCGATGCTCCTGATGATTTTGTATTTCAAATGCGGATTATCTACGTTTTGTTAAATTTCAAATAATAGTGGAATATACAGGTTAACAGAATTAACCATTCCTCAAATAAAGTAAATACCAAACACGGAAATTCGCTACTTAACGATCCAAAAAATTTAAGTTTTCAGCACTTTTCTGTTATTCTTACCTGTCAAGTTCTTCGCTCTTAAATGTTTATTTCATCCCCACCCCCAATCTCCATCGTGTTGTAGTTATCGATTTGAATTTCACTCTCTGCTGGGGAATAAATAAATAAATAAATAAATAAACTGCTCTTTTAAAGGCTGGTTGAGGTACTTTTTGTCTAATACGTAATTATTTGCGATCTATTCTACTTTCCGCTTCTGTTCATGTTCCATCGCTAAGGTTCCTTTTTTGTTTTCTCCTTGTTTAGACAGCACTGATTTCCAAAGTTGCAGAGAGACAACGGTGGTAATGTTATTACTCGTAAGTTAGGAGAGCTTATAACATCTTTGTTAACGGACACCATGTGCTCCTGCAACTCTATATTTCCCATACTTTTCGTTTATTCTTTCATATCAGGGCATACTGTTTCCGCTTTTTAATTTTCCCTTTATTTATTTTTTTGCCCTCACCAAAGGTCCGTTTGCATGCAGGGACTAATCCTACCCAAGTAGCAATTAATGTCGGTCCGATATCGGCTCCATGTCGGTAGCCGATATAACCGATATCGGCTAAATATCAGGGAGGATAACTTTTTGCAATATCGGTCCGATATCTGTAGCCGATATCCGTCTCATATACCTGTAGCCGATATCGGTCCGATATCTGTAGCCGATATCGGTCCGATATCTGTAGCCGATATCCGTCTCATATACCTGTAGCCGATATCGGTCCAATATCTGTAGCCGATATCAGTCCAATATCTGTAGCCGATATCGGTCCAATATCTGTAGCCCCGATATGGGTCCGATATCTGTAGCCGATATCCGTCTCATATACCTGTAGCCGATATCCGTCTCATATACCTGTAGCCGATATCGGTCTAATATCTGTAGCCGATATCGGACCGATATTGCAAAAAGTTATCCTCCCTGATATTGGTTATATTGGGTGGAGCCGATATCGGTTAAATGACAGTTATATCTATAGATATAACCGTCATCTAACCAATATTGGCTGTTTGTCGGATTTAATGCAACCGACACTTAGCCAGTGTCATCTGAATACTTGGGAGGATAACCTTTTGCAATATCCTTTCAATGACCTCGCCTAATATATGTCAGAACCACTGGTAAAATGTCATAGTTCAGTGACTCTAATCAAGAAATATTATGTAAATGTGTGAGCAGTGTTCTGTTTCCAAGTGTTTTTTAAATTGTGTTTTTTTAATTAATTACATTAGAAATAAACATGTACTGAAATTTTGATTTTTTTTTTCCTTGTATGTATGTATATTTGCATTGCAAATAACTTTTTTTTTTTTTTTGTCAAAGTACCCTTACATTTAATGTAATGAGTACAGATTGAATTACACTCTTTTTATACCTACCCCAAATATTATATCTTTAGCTCTGAGTAACACAGTGCTATGTTAAAATATTGGTCCAATCTCCGCTGAATAGTTGGTAGGATAACTTTTTGCAATATTGTTCCAATGTTCTCACCTAACAGATGTCAGAATTATCAGGTCCCTGAGCCACTGGTAGAATGCAATAGTACAGTGTATCTAATCATGGAGAATTACATAAGAGTTTGGGCAGTTATAATTGCCTTTTCTTTTAACAATTTTCCCATGTTTTTTCACGTAAGAGCACCTTTATTGCTGACAGTTTCCAAGTGCTTTTTACAGTCATTACAACATGAGAATAAACATACTGGGATTCTGATAGTGTTTTTCCTTGTATGTATTTGCATTGAAAAGAATGGGGATTTTTAACTCCCCCTACATTAAATGTAACAGGGTTCCCACTCAATTTCACGAATAAAATTCCCCGACTTTTCCAGAAAAATTCCAGACCATACTTTTAAAATCCACTGCACTTTTACAGTAGAAAAACTAGGATTTCTACTCAATATGAAGTAAAATCGACCAAAGCAAAAATTATCCTAAGCGTATTAACATAACAGATTAATAATTAAACCATATACCATACTAGTAATTAGCAATCAAAATATTTTAAAATGCAATTAAAGCACAATTTATGACTCAGTGAACTGGCAAAAATAATCCCTAAATTGGGGCTATCATTAAATCGGGGGACTTTAGCAAAATTGGGACCCTAAGGAATTGGCTGTATTAACTTACATTGCTTGGAAAAATAAATTACTCGTACATTTGCAAAACCTTTTTTTTTTTTTTTTTTTTTGTAGTTCGATAATTTGTTGTTCTACTTTTTTTTTAATTTTTTTTTCTGTCTATTGTGGATTCAATTCTTTTTCAGTCAATTCCAAATTGAAAACCATTTTCTTATTGCTCATTTTGAAGAAAATGCTAACGTGCACAATGTAAAAGAAGCATGAAGATATTTTAACTCAAAGACTGCTCAAAGCTCATCTCATGTGCTTCCACCTGAAAGATAACGCTAAAATACGATAGCCTGTACTTACGATTGCATTCTCATTCGTTGGAGCAACTTTGCGTCAACAAAGACAGAGTTGGGGGGGGGGCACTAGCATTCCTTCCTCCCCTATCCTGAGGAGACAGCAGAGGTGTGGGAAATCTTTGCCATGGTGCGAATATTGTGGGCTCCCCCTGCTCAATCCCCCTTTCTCTCTCTCAGCAAGAGCGGCACATGACCTTGTTCCTCCTCGGACTTCCGGGTTCATCAGTGAATAGAACCGGGCTAGCGAAGGAGGATTCAGGCTCAAAATACGGCAAAATCTTAACACTTAGCAGATCTGACAAGGGATCGCTCATTTTCCAGGATAGTTGTGCGGATTTTCCAGGTTTAGGCGAAAAATAGCAATTTTCCTCGACTTTTTTTGTACAAAATCAAATTCCTTACACACTTCTTACACAGGGTGGGCACCCTGTGTAAGGAGTGCACATCAAATTCCAAAATATTATATCCTTAGATTTGAGCAACATCAGTGCTATTATTATATTACAAAGTCCCATAAAACATAATAAAAAAAAGCAGTTTATTTACAGTAATTAAAATGCTAAAATTTTATTAGAAAACCAGTTTAAACACAATGCAAAGGTAAACAAATTGTTTATTTACAGTAATAACAACATTTTTTCTTTAACTAGCCCAATATGGCAGTGATGTTACATTGTTACATTTTTAACACTTGCTCTTTCCTTTCTACCTCCATCTCTGTCTGATGCAGTAGCTAATAACTTTCCAATTATTTTGCTAATTTCTAAATCTGTCACTGGAACTTTTACTTGAACTGCTCCTTAAAAGAGAAATAGGAAGAAGAAAGTTGCTTTACAATAAAGCAGATA
Source organism: Macrothele yani (assembly GCA_039090855.1). Classification (NCBI taxonomy): domain Eukaryota; kingdom Metazoa; phylum Arthropoda; class Arachnida; order Araneae; family Macrothelidae; genus Macrothele; species Macrothele yani. The sequence continues at coordinate 88,979 of JAYWMT010000194.1, read as the reverse complement.
AACATTTCTTACTACATTTTAATACATACATTGAGCCAGATTTCAAAATACAAAGTTGCCAGATTTTGTTTTGTTTGTAATTTTTACTGATGTTTTATTTTTGGTAATAAACTAAACAAAAATGTTTCCTGACAGCACTCAACCCTGTCAGGATGGAATTTTTTTTAATTCATAGGGTGTCTGTGTCCTGGTGGGAGGTTTAGTTTGTGCATTCCTTCAGAAATTTAAAGACCATTTCATGAGGACATTATTTTTGTATGATGACTAAATTTGAAAAAAGCATTCCAGTGCTGCATGCTATCCTTTTTAAAGCTGCTAGACAGTAATGTCATTTCGTTATGGTGATATTGTCTGCATATGACGGCTGAATTTGAAGAAAATACGAGGTGTGTGATGTCTATCATCAAAGTCTAAGGTGCAAAAAAGGAGATTCTTCATACTTTATATTCCAGGATGCAGCAATCTTATGGCATCAACCTAACGGTGTCCACTGATCACATGATTGCGACATAATTCCTATGATAGTAAGTGTGGGATTTTTCATACCACAGATGATGGTGATTGTGATGGAATGTGAATATCGCTTATTACTTTTGTACAACAGTAGCACATGCAATTATTGGAAAAGAATAATAAAATCACAAAAAAAAAAATTGAGCAACTAAAAGTAATGTAGTAACAGGCACAGAAATTGGCAACAGGGGTAAAACCAAGTCAAAGGCAATAAAAGCAGAGCCATAAAAAATCTGGCAAACTCTTGTTTCTTAACGACTGCAGATGGACCAGTAGAATTATTATATTGAATACATATATGCGTGTGCGTGTGTGGATATTGTCTTGCCAATCCTGTCTAACGGAAATCAATGTTTTCGAAACTTGATCTTGATCTTTTAATGAGATATTTAGCATCCAGTGTGATATGCAAAGTATTTTGTATTCGTGATATCAGAATATTTCTAAATTGTTTACTTACTCATTATTGCATCACATAACAGGGTAGCACTAAAGGCTTGCTTCCCCTTCTTTCCATGGAAACTGAAGCCCAAAGCCATTTCAGTTGTCAGTACTTTCTTCATAATGAGATACACACACTGTTTTGCATCATTTCCTCCAGTTCTTGACAATTGCTGGACCTACAAATGCAAAAATGAAAATTTGTTAGTGCTGGCTTTCAACATCATTAAACAATTGGAGGGGAAAGAACATTCATTCTGAGGATACTTTTTCATTATCACAAATTATAGTGTTCACTTTAGGCAGTTTTTGTAGGGTGCACTGTCCTGCCCATTTTTTAAATGATCAAATGCACCCTGTCACTGTTTAGAGAGTAAAAAAATGCCCTGCTTTCCCCCAGAACTTAGTGTTCTCCCTATAGCCTTTTTGCAGGGTGGGCCGCCCAGCCAGTTTGCTCCCCCACCCAACTAAGCAATCGTCAATTCATCAGTCATCGAAAAATACAGCCTCAGAACCCAAATTCAATAATGCAACACCAAAAGTTGTTCCTCCCACTCATTAAGTTCCAAATTTGTGAAGGCAAATTACTCCCTTCCCAAATTAAGAAAAACAAAAATAAGCTGAATTTCAGCTAAATAAGTGCAAACTGTGTGTGTGTGGGGGGGGGGGGGGGGCATCCGTGGGAACATGAAGGAAAGGTAAGTTGCAGGGGAAGGGAAGTTACAACAAAGCTTCTGGAGGGAGGAAAAACACTGGAGGGGGGGGTAGTTGTTGATGGTGCTCTATTTTTTAAATGCTGGTTCAGGCTTAAAAATCTGGGAATACTGGCTCTTTCATTTGCACCCATTAATTGCTCAAAAGTAATTTTTAAGAATTTTTAAAAACTGGAGTTAAAGTAGGTTTCATTTACATATTTTTTCAATTTATCGGCAGCTTTCTCATGTGCTTTTAAAAAAGCCAGATTTCCCAAAAGTGCTGCACTTAAAACAGATGCTAATCTGCAGAAATTAGGTACTTCTTCAAAAAGAGTGTCCCATATGCCGATATTAAGTATTTTTTTCAAAAGTGTTAAGATGTTTTGTATCTTTTGGGGGTAGGGGGGATAAAAAGGATGTTTCAATTTTCTTCATATGACTTATTAATCATTGTTTTACAACTGACTAAACCTTTTTTTCTTTATTTTATACTTTGATTCTGTTAACTGCTTGGTGTTGCTCACGCTTAAATACCAATAAATAACCTAGCTGGCTGCTAAATTCTTTTATTGTTGAATTATGAACTCAGCTTCTCTCATAACATGAAACGCCGGTGAACAATAATTAAAAAAATTGCGTTTTCCTTGAAATCGGCTGACTGCTTAGGTAGACATCTTTTCGACGTAAAAAAAAATATTTAAATAAAAAAAAACAAAAAAAAACACTATTTCCAGGCTTTTTTTAAAAGTAGAATCTGTACAGCAGCAGTTGAATTTTTTTTGTGGGGAAGGTAAAATTATACCCCCCCCTTTTTTTTATACACTCGCGCATATAAATTTGCCCCATTATAAAATCTGCCCCGTTTCCAGAAAATTACCCTGTCCTTTTTTTTTTAATTCTAGAATGAACACTAAGTTAAATAAATTCTCAGAATTTGACAGCAGAAAGGCTGCTGAGTTTAAATACATATAATTTATTAGAACAAGTGTTGTGTACACTGCTACTGCAAAAGAATTTTGGAAGAAATAATCAGATTAAACAGCATGAGAATTTTTAAATATATATATATAGTTTGCTTTTTATACCTATAGAATTCCTTTCCAAATTATTTGCAGTTGCTAGCACATCAAATTAAAACAATGGCATCTGATTTGAAAGCATCCAACTACAGGAAAACACCAGTTGTATGCCAAATAATATAAAAATTATACAAAACACACAAGGAAACCATTGCTAATTGTGGTCGGAGGGCACCATGCTTTATACTGATGAGGACAAGTCTGTAACTATGGTCTAGGCAGCTGTTTCTGGAGCTCTTTCCCTATTTATATACTTGTTCTAGCTGTTAATAATTCATACATAGTATGTAATTTAATACACTGAATTAAATTACAATCATAATTTTTGTTCCTTTGTATTTCTCATACATGAGACTGACGAAGAAAAAAAAAAAGCTGAACTTTTTAACTGGGTAAAAAATCGGAATGTACGACGAAACAGTGTGAATAAAACACAGCATGAGCAAGACAAAATTGTTAATGTTAATTTATTTATGTAAATATTAAACTGGACCACATTACTCTATTCAAAATATAAAATCAACATTTAACAACACAAGATAGAGGAAACATTGCGCAAAAGGGGAGGGGGGGGAATAACGATTACGGGAGAAATCTTCGCACCGATTTCCGTTTTCAGAAATTTTTCGTACATTTTCAAGCTGAAATGCACATCCATTCAATAAAATTATATTTACCAACAATACTGAGAAAAAGTATATTGCAAGAAAAAAATTACGATTACGGGAGAAACCTTCACTCCATTCTAACTTCCGATTTCGAAAGTAGCACTTTCATCCACCGACGGAAAACAACTTTCCCCCAAATTCTGTTCAGTTATGTATCGATCTCTAGAACTACACAAATGCTGATAAAAATGACAAAATACCTTGAATCCGCCAAAAATCTCATGCCTGAAGATTAGAGGAAAATTCTGCGCCGTCTAACTTCCATTTTCGAAAACTTTTCCTCCATTTCCAAGCTGAAATACAAATATTTATTTAATAAAATTATACTTAATACTGGGCAGAAGAAACATTGTTAGAAAAGGGCATTACGATAACGGGGAAAGCCATTTCTCCGTTTAATTTCCGTTTCCGAAAGTTTTAAGAGATGAAATATCGCTTCCTGATGGCAAACGAATCTCTCCTCCAACTAATACCCCCAAAATTTCTCTTCGGTTTTGCATCGATCTCGAGTATGACACAAATGATGACGAAAAAAGTGGAACTCCGCGAATCAGTGGAAGAATCTCGTGTATGATTTCTAAGAAAATACCAATAAGATAGTGTATTTTATCTGGGGCTAACTACGATAGTGTCCTTCATGGATAGAAGAGGTCATGAATCTGGAAATTGAAATCACACATTAAAATATCACAAAAAAAAATAGTCACCTGAAAATAAAGCTCTTTCATGTCAGCAGGATAAGCCATTTCCCTGGGGATTGGGTAATTACCATAAGCAAGAATACTCAGCATAGCAGCCTACCCTCGTCAGCCACAAGACACCAAACTAAAGGAATTTTCACCAGGCCAAGTGGTAGGATTTAGTAAGCACTCTGATGTAACGAGCAGAACATCTCGTTGTAGTAAATTACATGGTATATATCCTTTTTATGAGACCCCCACCCCAATTTTGATTAACAAAATCATACCTATCACTGTTAATGCTAGTAAATAGAGTAGTTCTCTGCAATATTTTTTCATTTTTACTCACGCATATAATTGCCCAATTATAAAGCACAAGCGTGTTAACTCCAAGAGGTCTACGTGACGTGTTCCTCAAAATGAGTGTGAAATGGGCAGAGCCCCAACACTAGTCGAGTGGAGAAGCGAACAGTCAGAGGAGGTCAGAATTGTGGCCCTCCCTGTTTGAAAAAAGAGTTCACTAGAAAGACCTACATGTTATTGTGTGTCATTGCCCAGTGGTAATTTTCTCTACTGTCCCGCATTAATGCAGCAAGGAATAATATCAGCAACATGAAAAAGTTATAATCAAACTTCAGTTAACACTGGAACAATTAAGTTTCAAATTTACCAGAATACTCTTGTTTTCATCTTTCTGCAGCATTGTCTCAACATCACTCATTTCTTCTTTTGAAGAAACAGGAAAAGAAAAACTGCTCTGAATGACATTTGGCTGCTGCAAGTTATTGCAGCTCTGAAGAGCTTGAATTGCATCACTGTTGCGACTAACTTCTTTAGTCAGAAATTTCAAGTCATATTTCAGCCCTTCAATTTTCTTCAGTATAGTTTCAAACATACCTAGAAATAAAAATAAAAAAGCCACAATTTAAAGTTGGACAGTTTCATAAACTCACAAGTTAATTGATATAAAATTTTCAAATTGTAAGTACACTGGGCACAGCCAATTTTTCATCATGTATGGGGGAGAGGATATATATATATATATACACTGAGTGGCCACTTTATTATGACCACTCCCTCAGTACTTCATTGGGGCACTTTTTGCTTTTAATACTGCGTCGATTCTTCGTGGCATGGACTCCACGAGATGTTGATAGGTGGTTTGTGGAACCTGAGACCATGCTTGATGAATAGCACTTTCCAGGAGTGTGAGATCATTATAATATTGTTACTCAACCATATTGTTACTCATAAATATTCAATTATTTCCAGTAACCTCCTTATTTCCGCACAAATGGCATATTTTCCACTCATATATCCAGCGCATTGAACTATCTTAACATAAACCTAGTCTATTAATTAAAAAAAAAAAATCCCCCTGACCGCCCTAAAATGAAAACTGCAAACCGCGTGCGCCGACCTGCGCTAATCAATCATGACAGCTGTGAAACCAAAATGGTTCCATATTAACCTCTCGTCTACGCTAGAAAGTCGTAACCACCCCATTGTCATTGCAACTAGGGACCCACTCCTTAAGATTCCTGGAAGACGAAAGCCGATAAGCTACAAAGGAAAGGAAGGGTGAGATTTAGAACAAAAGGACCTGCTCGCTCGCTGAGCTACTAGGTGAGGAACGAGTTTGTACAAAGTACTGACAAAAGAGTTGACCAGTATTTGCTCCCTCTAGCCCCCACCCACCCACTTTGTCTCCACCTCCACTCCGATGCGCTCTCGCCATTCCTCCTCCCCCCCCACCTTCCCAGCCGGCCTACAGGACATTTGTAAGACGCTAAATCTACCGAGGTTAGTTAGTGACCAGTATTCCAGTTATAACCTTCAACCAACACGTGGACCCTTTTACCATGCCATCGAAAGACAGAAGAAAACGTGAAAGTGAACGCCAGCTTCAAAAAGAAGCTAATAAATGCAAAAAAATATCAGCATTCTTCTCTGGAACAAAGGTATGTAATTTTTTTACAAGATTGATGTGCCCGATTTATTTTCTCAGTTGCGAAATGCACAAAAATAAGGATATTACTGAAAGTATGTAAATGCTTAGCCAGACTATTTATTTAAGCCTTGGATTATTCCATTTTATTTAACGTATGATTTTTAGTTTCTGTTGCGAATTCAGATTCATTTTTTTCGAGGCGACTGCTTCAAAATCGCATTTTGTTTTAGGTGCTTACTGTAAGCATTCTTTGTTCGTCAAAACGTGGGTGGTGCGGTGCTCATATGAGGAAAGAATGAATGCCTACGGAAAAAATGCCCACTTCTCGAAAATAGAAAAAAAAAATGAGGCTTTTCTTAATTTCATGAAAAAATATCTTAATTTCAACTAAGCAATGGGCAAAAACTAATCGGAACATTTCCTCCGCTCAACCATATGTTACGTAGCATTATGAGGGCATACTTCCGATTTTGGAAATGTTCCCCCTATTTTGAAGCTAAAATATAAATATTTACGCAATAAAATGTTTGAGCCTCTTATCAATTTCTGCATAGATGAATTGCAGAGTTCTCTACTAGCACCACTTAGAAAAGCAAAAACGCCAACTACACGATCGTGTAGTTGGCGTTTTCCAACTACACGATTGTGTAGTAACTCGAGTTATCAAATAGTGAATGAGTTTTTGGATGCCATGGCTTCTGTCAAAGAAAATGAAATATTGACTGATGTCAATAACAGTCCCTGTTTTTCTGTTTTAACAGATGAAACAGCAGATGTAAACAACAGGAAGCATATGGCAGTTGCTGCAAAGTATGTGAAAGATGGTGAAGCCCAAATATCATTTATTAGAGACTGTAAGTTGCCAGATGGCAAGGCAGAAACAATTTTTTCAGAGCTTACCCCAGTCATAGAGGAATGTGGAAGTTTTGACAAAATGTGTGGTTTTGTCAGTGATGGGGCTAGTGCCATAGTTGGGGAAAATGAGGGCGTGACTGCAAAATTGAAGAGGCAAAATAATGCAATTATACCAATAAATTGCTTGAATCACAGGTTAGCATTAGCTACTAAGGACAGTTTTGAATCCTTAAGATGTTTCATAAAAGCTGATGAAGTGCTAAATAGTACATATAAATATTACAAATATAGTTCAGCAAGAACTAATGGCTTGGTTAATGCTCAGAATTAACCAAGTTAATGCTCAGAATTAACCAAGAAAGTATTAGCAGAATACTTTCACCTAGATGAAGATGAACTCTTACAAGAATGGGACGATTTTAAGACAGTATTTTTAACCAGAACAGATATTGAGAGAAGCACTTTATCAATTCAGAAATTGTGTTTGCTTCTTACAAAATCTTATTTTACTTTCGCATCACGGAATGAGAAAAAAAAAAAACGTTTCTGAAAAGAAAAAAAAAAGAATGTTGTGAGAAAAGGAAATCTTCTTTCAGATCGGCCATTTTAAGGGTCCTGTAGAAGTCGCTCAGAAAATGTTGCAGAAATGCTCTTGGGGGGGGGGGGTTGGCGCTGTTCTGTTTTTGGGACAAGGTCACAGCCGCACATGGGAAGTTACTTGGTCCCTACGTGTTGAAGGTCAAGTTCCTCTCTCCTGGCTGACCGAAGATGCCTTGTGCCTGGTAACATTTATTTTTTTTTCCGTTGAGAGTGCTGGACGTTGCAACGATGCTTACGTGTGAATTTGAAACAAGAGTTGTTCCGGCCCAGCCCAGAAGGTAAATTCTTTCTTGATTTTTTTTTTTTTTTTGGTATTATGTTGTGACCGCTGTGGAATTGTTGAACGAGTGGGTCAGCAGTGTGCAATCAAATTTATAGTTCTGCAAAAAAAATTTCTTTTTTTGAGGTTAGCTGGGTGTAGGACAGATGTCCCCATATTGTTGTCATGTCTGGTATTTTAGCAACTCTCCAGGCCAGTAAATTTTAATGTATCCCAGAAATTTGGTTTAATGTTTGAGCACAGTGAATTTTGTAGCATCGATTGTAGGTTAGTTGGGCATGTGATAATTTAAAAGCAGTGTTATTGGGATTCCGTGAGTGATGAAATAATTGTAAACATTTCTCTCTAGCCTTTCACAGTGTTGAGTTTTTTTGTTTTGTTTTTTTTGAGTGAAGATAAATTACGGGATGATTTATATTGGGATTTTGGGAACATTATAGTGTGATGAAATTGGAAACCTAAAGTGCTGTTTACATTCTTGGAGTGTTGAGTGTCGAAATTAAGATGGTAGGAGTGTTATTTGAGGACCAGTATTTTACATGCTCCAGATGAGTGTTAATCTCCCATTGGAAAGGGGTGATCTTAGGGCAAGCCGGGAACTTGTCCTAGGGCAGAGGGCTCTGAGTAGGGAATTTTCACCAGGATGCGATATGAGCAAAATAGAAGTTAAGGTATTTGGGTTCTCAAGTTTAGTATTTCACAAAAAGAATGAACATCATGGGTTGAGAAGACACACTTTTGCTCACCAGTTCCACTATTAATTGTTCTTTTCTTTGGCCTAAATTTTCTTGTTTTTACTAAAAAGTCTAAATGTAATTTTAATTTTCAATAAGGTGAAAATATTTAGTGGGTTATGTAAATGGTCGGTGTTGTTATCTGCAGTGCGACCTGCGCATTGCCATGGTGCAGAAGAATTTCCTTGCTTGGCGATTTTTCCTGGAATATATGTGGATAGATAGTGATTTTGGATTTCCTGGGATATATGGAGATAAGTGAATTTCCTGGGATATATGTGGATATGGTGATTTTGGATTTCTTGGGATATAGAGAGATAAGTGATTTTTCCTGGGATATAGTGGTGTTGGTTCTGGGCTGGATGTGCCTGGGGTATTTAGGGTTGAAGTACGACAGGCTCTTGCAGGCGTGGTTGATCAAGGTGGGATCATGCATTGGTTCGAAAAGGGGGAGTCCTGAGGACGTGGTTTTTGGGGGAAAACTTGTCTTCAAACCCCCCAGTAGTTTCGCTGCTCACGGAGATATGTACTGCCAGCAAGGGTCAGTCGGGTGTTGCTTCAAGAAATGTGGTGAGATCATGTTAGAGGAAATTCTGTGCCTGATGATGATGTGTCGCACTTGAGGATTTTTTCCTTTCCCTTTGCCTAGGCTGAAATTGGATTCACGACCCAATTTCATGCCTTCAGCCTGACTAGTATTTTCGTCCTGTGTTGGTTCTCAAAACCCAGGGTAGTGTCTGAACTGAGAGTATTTGTCTCACCGCTACCTCAGTAATTCACTGCAGGTGTGAAAATTTAAGTTTTGTTTTGTGATTTAAAGTATCTAAATTAATTTGTTTATGATATGCTGTAGTGCTAGGGATGTAAATTCTAAATTCTGGTTGTTAGTGTTAGTGAACATGATATTTAGTTTGTAAATTTAGTTAATTGGTGTTTTGAGCTTTTGTTTACAGTATAGAGTTATTAAGTATCTTGAGCTATTGTTTGAAGTGCAGAGTCAGGCGATTTTTGTGAGCGGGCTAGTGCAGGAGGATTGTTTGAATTTCTGAATTATGTTGATGATGTTATGAGTAGTGATAATTTTTAAGTTAGTGAGGTTTCGTTATAAGTGAAGTAGGTTCATTCAGGATAGTTCTATAGGTTATGTAATGTTAATTAATGCTTGTGCTCAGTGTAAATTCTGTTTTGAGGATAATTTACTTGGTTTGTTTACTTGCAGTTAGTGGATTTGTTAATGTATAATTTGTGGCTCTTAAAATAACTGTAAATTTTATAGTGACACATTTTCATATACATGCAACAATATTCACTTATTTTTGCACTTTCAGATGACTCAACTCTGCGTGAACACAAACAACACAAACTTTCCAATAACTTCTTGTGGAATGTAAATTTTTAGATGCATTTTTGTTTAGGATGTTCATGGCCTTCATATACTTAGAAAATATTTTTGTTTCGAAATGCATCTACCCATCTCCCAAAGTTAAATTTTAGTCTAAATTCAAAATTTCCTTTCAGATTTAATTTTGGCTATCTATTATAATAACCCTTATATAAAGTGGCTAAGATAACCACACAACACTACTGACAAGATGGCAATTTATGGTTTTTGGTACAGTGCACAATATACTGCTATGGGATGATTTATGTTTTTGAAATAATAAAGTTTAATTTATTTTATAATTTGAATTTGTTTTTACTATGTTTAAAAATTGTCTTTAGTGTATACACTTACCTATGGGATTCTGATGGGAGGGAGCAAGAGTTCCCAAACTCAAGATACTTAACATTATTTTTTGCTTAATTATTATGTAGCATACTGAGTTATTGAATTGAGTGACCATGACAATTAAGCTACATTAAAAAGACTAGTTCCCAGAATACTATGTTTCTGTCTTTCCAAAACTAATTTATACCTTTCTGAAACAATTCTTGGAAATTAATATGTGAAGGATGGTGAAGTAAATTGACTACAACTGATCGCACAACACTTATGACAGTCTGTAACACTGTAGAAGAATTCCTTGAGACCTTTGAATCAAAAGTATAATTGCTATTGCCACATTCTTTTATAGCTATTCAGCAGTCATACTTTCTGTCAAATCTGAAAGAAAACCTTGATGATAATCAGTGTGTTGTGTTGTGCGATTTTGCTGAGAATTATTCCTTCATACTGTAGGATGCAGTCCAAGGATACCACTGGAACAATTCCCAAGCTACTATTCACCATTTCGTCGTGTACTACAAAAGTTCACACACACTTCAGTTGGATCCTGTTTCTTTTGTTGTCATCTCAGAATGTCTTAAGCATGACACTATCAGTGTTCACCTTTTCCAGAGCCAATTGTTGCAGTTTATATCATCGCATTTTGACAAGAAAGTAGAACACATCTATTACTTCTCAGACGGTGCAGCCTCACAGTATAAGAACAGGAAGAATTTTGTCAATCTGTGCCATCATGATGTAGATTTTGGTATCACAGCTGAGTGGCATTTCTTTGCCACCTCACATGGAAAGGGGCCATGTGATGGCGTGGCAGGCACCATTAAGAGATTAGCTGCACGTGCCAGCCTTCAGTGTTCATACAATGACCAAATTATGACACCGCGACAACTGTATGATTGGGCTTTCAGAAACATTCCTTCGTGCCATTTTAAATACAGCACGGACAAGGACTATGAGAACCACAAGGAGTTCCTCGAGATACGTCATGCTAGTGCTCGACCAATTCCTGGTACTCAAAAACTTCACTGAGTAAGCCGCACAGCTATTAAAACCAAGATGTATTCAAACTCAACTGAATACAAGGTTGAGTCAGTATTGCTAAATCCAATAGAACTGGATCTGGAGGATATTCGTGGCTATGTTATTGTTGAGTATGATAACCAGTGGTGGGTTGGTTGTGTTTTGGATGTGAACATTCATACAGAACAAGTTAAGATAAATGAAAAAACCATGAGGAATAATCACTCACCATAAATATCATGGTAACCTCCAATGGACCAAACACTTCCAACACGTCAATTCATCGTGATGTAACTGGGCTTCCACAGGTTTACAGACCTCTTGCTTACGCTTCTTATTTTCGGGTGTGAAACATCGTTTTTTTCCTTTGCCTTATAGTATGTTACTATAATGCTTGTCAATTCGATAAAAATCATACATACAACTCATTCATACAATTCAAGTAAAAACTATGTACATAAACCTTACATTCACAGGTGATTAAACCTTAGTCAATTCTAATTATGGAACTCCTCCTTCTGTTTCACAACCTCTGCTACTCCCACTGCAATTGTCACACCCATTCAGCCCCGCACATCCAATCCTCTAGTACTTTCGACAGATCCCTGTCATCTTCAGGAGGCAGGTGTGTCTCATCCGCCCACCGCAGCTCAAGTGAGCAGAGCCATCGAGGCCTGGGCCCCAGTCGCTATCTCTGAATCGTTGTGTCTCTGGCGCCATCTATTGTCCCTGCTGCTCTTTTTCTCTCTTTCTTTTTACGCTGCTGTTCAATTTTTATTATGGCTTTCCATTGTTCGTTTAAGTTATTTGGCTCATTAATGTTGCATAATCTTGATCTGTTTTTTTCAATTAACACTGATTCTGCAATTCTTAACTGCTTTTCGTTTTTACAGCTCTTAATTTGGTCCATTGGAGGTTACCATGATATTTATGGTGAGTGATTATTCCTCATGGTTTTTTCATTTATGAATTGCACGTAAACTATGCGCACTTTGCAAGAGGTTAATACCTTAAAAGTGCAAATATAATAAGTTAAGATAAGTTCTCTGCACCCACATGGACCTTCAGTGTCTTTCACATACCCACAGAAGCCAGATATATTAGAAGTGGATAAAACAGTGGTCATTACGAAGGTTGACCTACAAACAGCAACAGGTAGGACATATTTTATGGAGAGAAGCAAAATAGAGATGGTCACTAGCAAGATGGTATCACATTCTTTTGGTTTGCAACCTTATTAACCAAGCGGTTCACTTGTATGTGTACACCACTAATATAACCTGTAACACATTGTGAAATTAATACATACATGCATCTGGAAAACAGTTATTGTACATTTGTTCAAACCTAACCTGGAGGACATATACTCCTATTTTATTGATCTGACGTGGAATGTCCCACATCCCAATGGCAATATTAATGGTAAGTAGAGAGGAACTAGAAAAAAAAATAATAGCAAAAGCTCCCAAACCCGCACGACTTTGAACTGATATACCATTTTATGGTATTTTACCATATAGTGTCTAGGGTAAAGCACAGTGCCCATTTCCTAGAAACTTGCAATTTTCTGAAGATATACCCCCTAAATTAAAAAAAAAAAAGTGCATTTTTCCCCACTAGACAGATATTTATGGTCAAAACTTCTACCAGTACCATCGTGATAAGTGTTGCACATACAACCAGAAATATATTTTTCAGTGCAAGTTTTTCATGTCTGTTGACAAATATACATGTTTTCAGTTGCACAAACACTTACATTAACAGATTTAATTCTTCCCAATATTTACAATGCATGGGTTCGATTTGAGCATTTCGCACCGATTTGATGCAACATTCAATTTAAGCTGTATGTATTACATCACATTTATTATCCACAGACCTCGTGAGATGAATCAACAGTTACAAAAATATGCTAATGTTTTGACCTGCAACTGAGTAAAAGAAAAAAAAAAACACTCATTTATTAACAGAACACATGAATCATGAAGATATAAATATGCACAGGAAACCAAGCAACTTCTGTCATAATTTAACACACACACACACACACACACACACACACACACACACACACACAAATCTTAGAAATGCTGAAATATATACGTACCAGCCTTGCCAATTTGTCGCACCTTAACTTGGCTCCAGCGAGTATCTGCATATTCCTTTCCCTTCATAATCTGGCATCTCACTACAGAATTTACTTTGGGCCACTTTGCTGTAGTTTTTTGGTGACAACCAATTCATTGGAATGGCTTCCACTGTGCCTTCATCCATGAACTCAACAATGCAGTACTTTGCCATTATATGTGCTCTCTGCATAGTGAAGGAGAGCAACAAAGAAGAGATTAGATACAAATTAACCCCCACCCCTCAAAAAAATGCACTTTAAAATTAATAAATAATTGCTTTCACTACAAACAAGTTTTGAAACATCTAAAGGTTTTAAAACTAAAATTACTAAAAGTGCCTTTGCATTGGTAAGAAATTCATATAAAAGTTTAGAACTTTGTTTTATGCATGCTGTAGAAGTTTTCACATACGCATTCTAGAGCGTTTTGGTTTGTAGCTACATTTCGGATCCCCGAGTAAAAACTTTGGACATGTATTAAGAACTTTAGGTTTATCCCAATTCTGTGCACTATGAAATAAACCTGAGCAGATAACACAACTTTATCAATGGAGCAGATGTTTTCAACATGAATAGGGTAACCGTATTGTGTTCCTCTGAACACAATATCATACCTGACAGCAGTTTTTTTACGTCTGTGTAAAAAACTGGTTTTCTACGTCAAGTAAATTACTTGTATGATACTTAACACAGCAATAGGACATCGCCGAATAGACTGTAATTGCTGTTTCACACGTGAATTAAATCACATCAGAAAACGTGAAAATTTCAAGTTTTCTTATGCGATTTAATTCATGTGTGAAACAGTAATTACAGTCAATTTGGCGATGTCCGAATGCTGCGTTAATTAACATGACGTATTTACCACGTATTATGAGAAAAATATTTTTTCAACTCTGAAATTACTTGTATATTACTTAACGAATAAGTTACCTTTCCAACCCTGATTGCACCACATTGTCATGGGAATATGGCAGCATCTCTAAACCATATTCTATCATAAGTACAAATTTTACAGATTTTTAATAAATCTGAACAGTAGGGGGAGGAGGAAAAATTACAAATGTGGCTCATGTAACAAAGGTAATGAAACAAATGAAAGGCCTTTTGGTAAAACTACACACTTCCGTTGAACTGATTGTAATGTCCAGATTGAGAGGTTTGAGGACAAGTTGGAGATTTCATAAATATTCAAATGAGATGATTTAAGAGGATATTTAAAAAATGGCTTTTTCTCCTTAAATTCATATCCAATAACGTTAAAGCAAGCCGCTGAACAATGGCTACGATTTGTGCACTTCGAAACAAAATTTTTGGCTTTTATTATGGTTTCATTTGAGAGCATTAGATAGCTATTACATTGTGATGATGCAGACATCATCATGTTAGACATTATTACCTCCAAATACTGATCAACATCCTGATCTTCCACTAGTGGTCCATTGTGGCGTTTCTTATTAGCAGAAAATTTTTTTGTTTCTACAGGAACACTTTTCAGTTCTGATAATAGTCTAAATATTTGCTGTAAAGGCTTATTTGGTGAGCGTATAAGTTTTTTCAACTTGCCTAGAAAATTTTCGAAAGGAAATGCGGAAAAATTATCTAGTTTGCCGAAGTTTTTAACATCATCTGCAATGTGAATTGCTGAATGGACATTGTAAGTACACTGATATATTGTGTACAATTCAGGAAATTCCTTGACAAATAATTTCAGTAATTCTTCAGCATACTTACAATGTTCATGGCAAAATTCTTCATTGATTAAGATACTCATAGAAGCAAAGAGCAGAAGAAAATGGTTATAGACTTTCTTTTTAAAACACCTTTTAAAACAACTGGTCCAATATATAACAAAAATTGTCGGAACTCTGTTGCCTTCCACCTATCAAGTTCATTTACAGATCGAGGTTTGCGTGAAAACTCTTTTGGCATGTACTTTTTCAGCTCCTCTAAATGATTATTTAATTTTTTCTTTAGTTTGCAGCTTATACGTGTTTCATTGGGGCCACGGATCCATAGCTGAAGCATTTTTCTCATAATCCCTAAACATATCAAATGCATATAATCTAAAGGTACATCTCTTACCATGTTGATTCCTGTATCCAGCAATGGTGATATACCAGTATGATGCTCATGCTGAATTTGAGCATCAAAACTCATTTTAGTTCTATTTGGTGCTGCAATATCATCAAGCACCATGCGTCCACATACTCTTTGGCCTTTAACAGTACACCTCTCACAGCTAAAGTTTATTTTGTTTATTTTTTTTTTTTTATTTTGATTGGAGGTTTAACGACCGCCGTGAGCAACTCAATGGGCTATAAGCAGTCGCCCGTCCCTAATTTAGGGCCACTGGTTCCAGGGAAGGGAGAGAGCCAGTGCCATAAGACAAACACAACATCCATGCCTGACCGGGATTCGAACCCGGACCCCTTCGGACGAATGATCAGAGGCCAACGACTTAGACCACTGCGCCACCGGGGCGGCCACAGCTAAAGTACCCAGCATGCCCTTTTATACATTTAATGTATGCTCTTGCAGGTGCATCCGAAATAATCATGCTTAAGGTTATACTGTAAGTATTACCATCATAGACAATACCTTTACTTTTTAATGTGCAGTATTCTGTAATAAAGTCATGTAGAAAGGCATTCAACATCGGCTTCCTTCTGCCACAAAACACTGCAATTAAAAAAGGCTCAAATCTTTCAGAGCTTTTTGTAGCATCGATTTTCCCTAATATCGGCCAAAGTTGTAAGGAAGAACTTTTGAATAATGGCAAACCATCAACATTTACAGAAAATGTCAACGTGCGATTATTCACATTGCACAATTTCAAACACTTGAGTTGCTCTAAAATGCTTTGCCTTAATCCAATGTAGCAATATTCCCCCCAATCTCCAGCAATTTCTTTCATGGGCAACGTGCAATCTCTTACATTAGTATTTAATAGGGTCCGAGAATCATCAGGAAGATCAGGTTTCATGGGTTTCAATATTTTTATCAGCTCATTTAGTGCTTTATGGGTAATATTATTTCTGATAGCCCATGCAGAAAGTTTATTGCGAAACTCGCCTGAATGTTTAGCCTTATCTTTGTGCACTTCAGCATTCTCAATTAATACTGCGTTCTGTGAAGTTGTTTCACCATGAAAAACAGTATTATTAGCTGCAATAAAAACGGGAAAAGGCTGTTGGGAGTTTTCATTAATTTTAGGCATTTTACAAGGAACTCCGTTATCGTTCAAAATAGAATGGCAATTATCAGATGCTCCACTACAAAAAACCGTAAGCATGTCAGCTGCGACACGTTTTTGCACAAAACGAGATTTGGTAGGTTTACTTTTATACATACCAGCTGATATAAAAAAATGTTTCAAAGGAATCAGGCACCGAAGCGAAGTACAAACAGTAATCAACAATAAAGCTCGTGTCAATCATGTGTGACTTGCACCGCCCAAAGAACATCTAACTTTACATTCTTTGCACCGACCACGATTTGCTTGTATCTAAAGGTTACGGTTATTGTTTAACAAACGGGATTAGAATTTTTTTTTTTTTTGATTGGAGGTTTAACGATCATCGTGAGCAACTCAATGGGCTATAAGCAGTCACCCGTCCGTAATTTAAAGACACGGGTTCCAGGGAAGGGAAAGAGCCAGTGCCGTAAGACAAACACAACATCCGCAGCCCCGGTGGCGCAGTGGTCTAAGCGATGGCCTTTGATCATTTGTCTGAGAGGGGTCCGCGTTCGAATCCCGACGAGGCATGGATGTTGTGTTTGTCTTGCGGCGCTGGCTCTCTCCCTTCCCTGGAACCAGTGGCCTTAAATTAGGGACGGGCGACTGCTTATAGCCCATTGAGTTGCTCACGGTGGTCGTTAAACCTCCAACCAAAAAAAAAAAAAAAAAAAAAAAAAACACAACATTGAACCCGGAGCCATCTTGGGCGAATGGTCATAAGCCAACGCCTTAAACCACTGCGCCACCGGGGCGGCCGTTCTTGGCTTAGTTTGACATTGCACTGATACGAGAAGCATAATAGCATTTTGCTATTTCTACTCGGCTATACAATATATATAATACTATTTTTATTTTACATGATGTAAAAACTGGTAGCGGTGTACTTTATATTATTTAATATACCTATCTGCATAAAAGGTGAAGAACGGAAAGATGGGCATTGCCGACATCATGATTTCGGCAATGCCAATATCGGGTGAACATTAGCAAGACGATATCGTATATATCGGCCCGATATCTAGCCGATATTCACTGCTACTTGGGATGAGAAGAATATTTCTTCGACTCTGAATTCCAAACTTCAGTTCTGTATTGCAGATAAAGCAGCAATAAAAATGCAACATCTATAAAAATATGACATTACAATTTAGCAAGAGCTATTTTAAAATTAATTCTTGTATGATAAAAACATGCAGAAAAGTATAATAAGATTTATTCTACTTACATGAAAGCTTCAGTTAGTACGTGTTCTGTGAACAATGGTGGAACAAGAGCCAGTTGCTTTCGGCGAAGTCTTCCTCCATGTTGACTCACAGGCAAAGCGAGTACAAGTTTGGAGCTTCGTCTGCTCCCGTCACGCTTGACTGTAATCGGATTACCAAACGCCAAATCCTTCCCCTCCGTAGGCGGTAGCTTATCAGTTAGAAAATCGTTGGCTTTACGCCAAAATTCAACGTTGACGTCTTGCCTACCAGATTGGGAATAGAATACGGTGGCACAGCGTTGCGCCTACGTAAACTTCATTTAACGTTCTTGGTTTACTTTTTTTTTTGGTTGGAGGTTTAACGATCACCGTGAGTAACTCAATGGGCTATAAGCAGTCACCCGTCCCTAATTTAAAGACACAGGTTCCAGGGAAGGGAGAGAGCCAGTACCGTAAGACAAACACAACATCCGCCGCCCTGGTGGGGCAGTGGTCTAAGCGATGGCCTCTGATCATTCGTCTGAGAGGGGTCTGGGTTCGAATACCGATGAGGCATGGATGTTGTGTTTGTCTTACGGCGCTGGCTCTCTCCCTTCCCTGGAACCAGTGGCCTTAAATTAGGGACGGGCGGCTGCTTATTATAGTCCATTGAGTTGCTCACGGTGGTCGTTAAACCTCCAACCAAAAAAAAAAAAAACAAAAAAAAAACACAACATTGAACCCGGAGCCATCTTGGGCGAATGGTCATAAGCCAACGCCTTAAAACTCTGCGCCACCGGGGCGGCCATTCTTGGCTTAGTTCGACATTGCACTGATACGAGAAGCATAATAGTATTTTGTTATTTCTACTCGGTTATACAGTATATATAATACTATTTTTATTTCACATGATATAAAAACTGGTAGCGGTGTACTTTAGATTATTTAATATACCTATCTGCATAAAAGGTGAAGAACGGAAAGATGGGCATTGCTGACATCATGATTTCGGCAATGGCAATATCGGGCGAACAACAGCAAGACGATATCGTATATATCGGCAATGATAATATCGGAGCGATATTGGCTGAAGAACGGTAAGACAATGTCAGATATTTCTGAAATGCCGATATCGTCTGAAGAACAGCAAGACAATGTCGGATATATCTGAAATACCGATATCGTCTGAAGAACGGCAATACAATGTCGGATATATCTGAAATGCCAATATCGGGGCGATATCGTCTGAAGAACGGCAATACAATGTCGGATATATCTGAAATGCTAATATCGGGCCGATATCGGCTGAAGAACGGCAATACAATGTCGGATATATCTGAAATGCCAATATCGGGGCGATATCGGCTGAAGAACAGCAAGACAATGTCGGATATATCTGAAATGCCGATATCGGTCCGATATCGGCTGAAGAACGGCACGACAATGTCGGATATATCTGAAATGCCAATATCGGGGCGATATCGGCTGAAGAACGGCAATACAATGTCGGATATATCTGAAATGCCGATATCGGGGCGATATCGGCTGAAGAACGGCAATACAATGTCGGATATATCTGAAATGCCGATATCGGTCCGATATCGGCTGAAGAACGGCACGACAATGTCGGATATATCTGAAATGCCAATATCGGGGCGATATCGGCTAAAGAACGGCACGACAATGTCGGATATATCTGAAATGCCAATATCGGGGCGATATCGGCTGAAGAACGGCAATACAATGTCGGATATATCTGAAATGCCGATATCGGTCCGATATCGGCTGAAGAACGGCACGACAATGTCGGATATATCTGAAATGCCGATATCGGTCCGATATCGGCTAAAGAACGGCACGACAATGTCGGATATATCTGAAATGCCAATATCGGGGTGATATCGACTGAAGAACGGCAATACAATGTCGGATATATCTGAAATGCCGATATCGGTCCAATATCGGCTGAAGAACGGCAATACAATGTCGGATATATCTGAAATGCCGATATCGGTCCGATATCGGCTGAAGAACGGCACTACAATGTCGGATATGTCCACAATGCCGATATCGGTCCGATATCGGCTCAATGTCGACTGATATTAACGACATTCAGCTGACATAACCGATATCGGCCCGATATCTAGCCGATATTCACTGCTACTTGGGTAGTTACAGATTCTCATTTGAAGCCAGTATTGAGTTTGGAAAACTATAAATATCTGCATGATAAATTCCGCAGACTTAAATTAAGAAGTTGGTTTCATATAAGCAAATTTAGAAACAAAAAGGCACCTGGTAAAGACTGAATTAATAACAAAATTATGAAAAAACTCCCTGGTGTAGTATGTGCAAACCCTTACAAATTTTACAATAAAGCAATAGAGCGAAAATTCTTACTTGATGACTGGAAGTCTGCTGAGGTAATATTACTTTTCAAGCCTTTCCAAAACCATGCTAATCCAGAAAATCATAGACCTATCTCGTTGCTCCCAACTATGGAAAAAGTGTTGAAAAAATAATTCTTATAAGAATGCAACAATTCTGTGGAGAATATCCAATCATACCCTTTATTCAAGGAGGTTTTCGCGAGAAGCACTCCACTGTACACCAGCTCTCTGGAGTAACTGAGATATGAGCTGAAGGGATAATAAAAGAAAAGAGCACACAGCTGCTATATTTTTGGATGTAGCTAAAGCCTTTGATAAGTTCCCACATGATGCAATTATTTAATTATTTACAAATGATTCTCCCCCCCCTTGGATAATAAATATGATTAAGTCATATCTTGAAAACAGAACATTCTGTGTTAAAATCAACGGAAAAAAAATCCACACAAAAAAATTGAAGCTGGTGTCCTAAAAGCTTTAAAAACAGAAATCTGACTACAGCACTATATGTTGATGACACGACACTTTCCTATTAGTCGAAAAATAAGAATCAGGCTGCTTTTATGCTGCGCACTATATGAGAAAATTAGAAAAATACTTTCTCGATTGGAAAATGAAAATCAACACTGATAAAACGCAAGCAATAGTGTTCTCTCGTAAAACGCTAAACTATAACCCTGACTTTGAAATTGAGCTGTATGGTAAAAAAATACCATGGGTAAAATATGTTAAATATTTAGGTCTTGCTATGGATCACAACCTAAATTGGAACAAGCACATCAAAGAAACCCTATCGAAATCGTTAAAAACTCAGAGGATGTCCCCATCCCTTATTTAAAAGTAAAAAGCTTAGTAATAAAAATAAAACTTTGCTCTGGGAAGCCTGTTTCAGTCCTGTAATTACTTATGGCTGTCCAATATGGGTTAACTGCAATTAGCAGCAAAAAAACAATATCACCTCATTTCAAAATAAAATCCTAAGAATGATGGTAGGACTAGATGGAAGAACCTAAAATAATGCTATCAGAAGCATGCTAAATATTAATTCTATTCATTACATGATGGATGACTTAGCAAAGAGGTACTATGATAAAGCAAAGAATCACCCCAATCCACGTATTAAAGAGGCCCTTAATTACACTGTCAATGATACTGACAAATATAAAAGGCCCAAAACTATTATGAACAAGGTTCTAGAAAAGAACCCAATTCATAGTTACCCACGTAGTAAAAATAGTAACTGGGACTAACTGCCTTTATGGTTATATCAATTTAATTTATGAAAGCCAAAGTTAAAAGCAAAAGACAACTCGAAGTGGATTGCAGAAGAGATAATAACTGGAACTAACTGCCTTTTGATGTAATTTTATCATTATACATAAAACAATGTATTAATTTGTGCCATATTAATGCACTACTTGGTAGTATTTCTTATTGTGGAAAACCCAAACTTTTTAACAATAGTTTCAGCAAAAGTCAACATTGTAGCGGAAAAGTAACAGTTGCTCAACCAATAAGGAAAAGCTTTTCTATGATTGGCCCTTAAGAATAGAGGCAAATAGCTGACTCCAGTTTGAAGACAGAGCAAACGGCAATTTTGGTTTTACCAGGTGCCTGTCATTAAGAAATGACGATTGTGAATTGTGTGAATAACTGGACGTTCCTCTACGAATTATTTCTTGTGTGTACTATTTTTCTTACAGATTCTCACCTCCCTTGTCCTTTCTATTTTTGTTGCAGTTGGTCGCTGCAGGATGGCACGTCGCTTGGCGTGTGATGCTGCTACAGATAAGTACTATGCAGGATAGCTTACAACTTTATTACTTAAAGGAAAACCGTACACTTCTTGCATTCTAATTTTTCCGCACTGTCCTTTCTCACTATTCTATTAGGGCATTCTGTTCCCGCTTCTCTGTGCACTTCTATTTTCTCCTGCCAAAAGGCGCAGCGCGCTGTGGGTTCAGGAACTAAACCTAAGGTTGGAGATGGTGGTGTGTGGCAGACTCAAATTTTCACCTAAGTTTTTCAAGCTGAAATCTTGAACTAGCTTCTTGTTTTTTGAGTGGGCAGTACGTGTATTAGTTGTAGACGTCATTTTTATTCACTAAAATGTGATTGAGTGTTACTGGAGAACGATAGCGGTGATGTCTGATTTCCGTGCCAAACAGGCTTAGTGGTGTTGAAAGCTGTGGCTGCGTGGAAGTTGTCCGGTCGGGCCTGTGTTGCCAACTTAGCCATTTTATGGCTAGATTTATCCATTTTTAACTACGTTTAGCCATAAGAAAATAGTGTTTAGCCATTAATTTAGCCTATGAAATCCGCAAGTTAGCCACATTTAGCCATTTTTGCCTTACTTTACCGTTTCCTAACTTTCAAAGAAAAAGCAAGAGTGACATTGGTTTTTAAAGCGGGACATTACAATTTATCAGTTGGCACCACCACCAACGAGGATAGAAGTAATTTGTCACTTTGTTCTTTTCAGTGTATGTTCAGACCGGAATATACTGCCGACAATAGGTGCAAATTATTTGTTATGATGACCCCTAAATTGTACGCACAGAAGTTCCGGGAAGAATGGCTAAGTATGCCGGAATTCAGGCAATTGTTAATGCCGAAGCATGGGGACTGCACTAAAACTATTTGTAAGCTTATAATTTGCAAGCTCATGCAAAACCAAAAAAACATGCCAATTTACGTGATCAGTTTTTCTTCATCCAAGCGGAAAACATTGGATTTAAAGCCTAAAGAAAAGGTTAACCTTAATAAAGCTGCCGCATAAGCACAGCTTGATTTTTTTGTGGTTGGAGGTTTAACGACCACCGTGAGCAACTCAATGGGCTATAAGCAGTCGCCAGTCCCTAATTTAGGGTCATTGGCTCCAGGGATGGGAGAGAGCCAGTGCCGTAAGACAAACACAACATCCATGCCTCACCGGGATTCGAACCTGGACCCCTTTCGGACGAATGACCAGAGGCCATCGCTTAGACCACTGCGCCACCGGGGCGGCCACAATTTGCTTTACATATTGCTGCGCATTCAGCAATCATGCCGATCGATCCTTTGTCTGAAGTTCGCACAAATAATTTTGCGGGACAGCAAGATAGCGCGGTCTTTGCGTATGCATAGAACCAAATGTAGTGCACTAATTTTGAATGTGCTGTATGACCATTTTAAGATGAAATTGGTAGGAGATATCGGTGATGGAAAGTACAGTCTTCTGCTAGATGAATTAAATGATATAAGCGTTACAAAATATTAGTTATTGCTATAATTTATTATATCACGAAACATTCCAGAGTCCTGTCCACATTTTTGGAATTAGTGCCAATGGAGTCCTCCAATGCCGATACTATAGTTTGAGCCATAAAGAATTGCTTGGCACAGAACGGATTACAAATTAAAATCTTGATGGGCATTGGAACCGAGAATGCTAGTGTTATGGTGGGTGTAAACAACAGTGTATACGTTCAATTCAGACAAGTGGTTCCTTCCTTAATATTGATCCCTTGTGTATGCCACTCCCTTCAATTTGCAGTTTCAGCAGCAGTCAAAGTTTCTTTACCTCGTAATTTGGAGTTTCTCATTAGCGAAACTTATGGGTGGTTTTCGAAATCATCAACACGGCAAGAAGCATATAGCAATACCGGCTGCTGAATGATGGACGATGTAACCCTTTTAAAATTGTAAATGCTTGTAAAACAAGGCGGCTATCTATCTCTGTCGCAGTAGATAGAATTCTCTCGCAGTGGAGTGAATCAAAATTGCACTTTGAAATGGCGCGGTCAAATGAGAAATGTTACACAGCTGAACTTTTAGAAAAAATCATAAGTTTCGATTTGTTGAAATGTTTCAAGATAAGCAAGACTAGGCATATTTTTACTTGGCCGCTCCGGTGGCGCAGTGGTCTGAGCGATGGCTTCAGATCATTCGTCCGAAAGGGGCCCGGGTTCAAATCCTGGTGAGGCATGGATATTGTGTTTGTCATACGGCACTGGCTCTCTCCTTCCCTTTAACTAGTGACCCTAAATTAGGGACAGGCGATTGCTTATAGCCCATTGAGTTGCTCACGGTTGTCGTTAAACCTCCAGTCAAAAATGTTTTTTTTACTTTTTAAGCCCAATTTTATTGGATGTACAAATAGTTAACAAAACTTTTGAATCAAATACAAGTGACCCAATAATATTGCTTAATAGTTTAAAAGTTCTACAGAAATCGCTTGCAAAAATTATCATTTTCCCAAGAGTTAAAGTGGACCCACTTCAACAATGTTTAAACGACCGTGTTAATATGCATTCATATCTGAGTTATAGGTTTGAGACACATATGCGAGAGAGTAAGTTTTCCAGTTGCGAAGCAAAACAGATTCGACAGAGATGCAGAGACTACATTCTTTCACTAGTCGGACAGATACGTTAAGGATTACCAGAAAATGTGAGGATTTTGTAAAATATATCACTGTTTTCAGTGTTTGAAGCTTTGAAAGTTGTGAAACCTTCCCTAGTTCCGGTGCTAGAAAATCTTCAAATTTCGCCATGTGATATAGACAAAATTGAGGGCCATTGGCGAAATTTAACAATTATTACTTGGCATAATTTTGAGAACATAGTTTCCTTTTGGGCTCAGTTCAAGAACTTTGACCCATGTTAGTACGCAGAAAGCAAAATATATTTCTATTAAAGATGAGTATAACAGCAACATTATTTTAGGGGTTAAATTATACAAATTACTACTGATCATCCCAGCATTCCTTGAGATTTTATTAGATAAAGTATGTATATGTGTATTACATTTTAAATCATTTTGTATGATAGTACCTAAATATTTATGATGATTAACAATTTCGAAATAATTTCCATTTAAAGCAACTCCCTGAAATCTAGGTTGAGTATCCATTTTTTAGAAAAAATCATAAGTTTCGATTTGTTAGGATTAATTGCTAGTTGATTCCAGGAAAGTCAATTTGTAATTGTTGCAAAATCTCTTTCAAGGTGATCAATAATGGTATTTATATCATTTTCCCTGTAATAAAATGGTAGCATCGTCTGCATATAGTATTAAATCTGCATTTTGAAATAAATTAAGCATGCCATTAATATAGATATTAAAAAACAGTGGACCAAAGGTCGAGCCCTGTGGGACCCCAGTATTTATCCTTCTTAAGATTGAATCAACATTAAGTTGTGTATATTGTTTCCGGCCAGTAGGATAGTTTTTAAAATGATCAAATGCTGTCCCCCTTATCTCAGTTTTATATAATTTGTTGAGCAAAGTTACGTGATTTATCTTGTCAAAAACTTTAGATATATCAATGAGTAAAGCCAAGATATAGTTATTCCGCCTCAAATTTGTTTGAATTCTATTTGTCAAATGAAGTATGGCAATTTTCGTTGAGTAATTGGGTGTAAAACCAAATTGGTTATAATTTAAAGTAGTATATTTAGAGATAAAAGAGACCGATCTGTCACGGAGCATTTTTTCAATAATTTTTGCAAATATTAATTGGTTGACAATGGGCCGGTAGTTATTAATATTATCTAGTTTACCAGCTTTAAACTGTGCAGTAACATTTGCAATCTTCAAAGCTCCAGGGAAGATACCGGTATTTAATATGTCATTATAGATATGTACTTCAGGATCTACAATAGAGAATTTTACAGATATTAAAATTTTCGGTAAAATGTCATCGTGGCCTAGGCCTGAATTAATATTAATGTTATTTACTTGATTTAATCATTCTTGTCTGGTGATATTTGATAAATGAAATGTATTTTGTCTATTGGTAGTAGAATATTTGGGTAAATTAGATGTATAATGGTGTGGTAATTGACTAATAATTAACTGTTACCTGATGTAAAATGATCATTTAATTCGTTAACTATATCCAGTTTACTTATTATTTGTTTATTTTTAACATAAATATGGAGTGATGTGTGTGTTAAATGTACGACCAATAGGAGATTTAGATGTCTCCATGTTAATCTAGGATTATTTTGGGAGAATATTTTCTTGTAGTAGTTTCTCCTTAGTTTCCTAATCTTAGTGCTTAAGTTATTCCTGGACTGTTTAAAAATCAGAAAAACTGTTTTCTAGAATTTAAGAATTTAGAGAATAACTGATTTTTTTGTTAATTTGGTTCAAACAGTGCGTGGTAATCCATGGTTTACCAGGCACTGTCTCCTCTTAATTTTATACATGATTCCTATTAATTATTTTTTTGACTTTAACTGGGAAGGCCCGGTCATATAAATTTTTAAAACTTATAATAAAGTTTGAAAATGTGCATGTTGAAGTTGCCGTTTGTAAGACATTATATCCCAATTTAAGTCTTGAATAAGCTTTGCAAAGTAGGTAATATTATTAAAATTAATTATTCTAGTAGTAGTATTTGTTAATTGATTTGTTGTTGTAATAAAGTGTGTATATAAAAATTGGGAGGTGGTCACTAATATCATAGTCAACAATGCCAGATAAAGATGATTCGGGAACGGCATTTGTAATTGAAAGATCTAAAGTTGTAGCAGTTTGTGACGTAATTCTCGCGGTCCCAGTAATAGTATTATGAAATCCTGCTGCTTCTATTGTGTTCATTAATGTCTCACAGTGCGTAGTATTTTGAGATATACCAATGTTTAAAACGCCTAACAGAAATCCCTTTATTTTCCAGTTAAGTTTATATAATTCAAAAGTTCAGCCAATTTATCAATAAAACAATTTGGGATCAAAGAAGGAGGTCTGTAACAAACTGAGATTACATAGTGTTAATTTTCTATTGTCAAGATTTCAATGTTAGCATTAAGAAATGTTAGTTCTTCTATTTTGGTGAAAATTCCATTATTTATTTTCACATATAGTACAAACCCCCTCCCCCCACCCCGAGTTTGAGTTCTGCTTTGAAAAAAGGTTTGGTAGTTAGTTAAAGCCAGACTAAAATATCCCTCAGAGAACCTGGTCTCCGTAACATACATAACCATCTGTTTGCAGTTTTGTTATTTGTGTCAGATCTAGCATTCGCATGCATTAATTTTAGAGACTTATTACTACTATTGGATATAATATTATTTAATTGTTGAATTGTATAATGATTATTATTCATATTTTAGAAGTTCTGTCAAGTTATAAATCTAAACCCCTCCCAATATTTGAATAGTTCTCTCAGGTAAACAGTCTAAAACCCTCTCAATCACACCCTATAAAAACCAATGGAGCTTATAGCAACCTCCTGCACATTTTGACACGGAATTCTACCTGCTATATTAATCCTCTTGATCCCTAATAAATGATGGAAGTGAAATCTCCCTAAATTAGGGAGATCAAAGAAATATTGAAAATGTTATATCTGTATAAACTCCTTTGATTTTAGTAAGTAAAGGTATCATTTAATCAAATGGTGTACTAAATCATCATAATCTCAAACAGTCCAATGTTGTACTGCAAACATGAAACAACCAGTAATACATCAATATGAAATTATTTATTAGTACACTAACACAACAAACAGTCTTAATAACCCAAACCATACTAACTCATTTTGTTTCAACATATAGTAGTTCCTTCCAATTGTGTAGTCTACCAAATAAGGATGGATTCCAAATTGCCTGGTGTAATAATGTACGGATCATGTATCATAATACTAATGAATACAAAGTTAAATAAATTAGTAATTCACAAACACATATAAATCATGGTAAAGCCAACATGAACCATATGAACTAGAATAAATCATCTAGATATACCCAATTTAGATATGGGATACAGTTAATATCAATAATTGAAGTGATCGGTAAAAAAGTTAACATCTAAATTCACAATATTAAGTTAATATCAGCATTTAAACTGAGCTGAAGAACAGACTCCTCATGAATAGTTTCTAAATGAGTCAGCTTGCCTTTGATCTAATCCAAATTCTATTACATCTTCCAGCATGAGGACTTTTTTTACTTGAGTCTGTTCCACTTTTTTTAATAAAAACATTTCCATTGTATACCGAGACAAGCTTGACAAGTCGCTTCTGTAATAGCCTTCTTGAGTGCCGATGTAGTTCCCTATAAGCCGGAATGAGGTTCTGATTCAAATAAACCCTAGTGTTTGACAGTGAGATATCAAGATCACTATTTAACAGAGTAGTTCTTATTTTGGATAGCCAACTATCCCTTGAAGTCCTTGTTTTAAATTGAATAATGATTATTGCATTCGCGTTTTGGTATGAATCAGGTCTCAGTGGATGTATGACATCAATATCACTTAATTGAATATTAATTATTCCAAGTTTATTTGCCATTTTTTCCATACAGCCCCTAGTTCTTGTTCATTGTTTATTTTGGTTAAGTCTAATCCATAAATTTCTAAATTCCTATTTCTTGTGTGTAGATTAAATTAATTTAGTTCTGTTTGTAGTTTAATAATCTGTGAATCTTTCTTTTTTACTCGTAGCCCCAAAGAATTATGTGTTTTCTTTACTTCTGAAATTTCTTTGGTGATTTTTCATATTTGCTCTACAAATTTGCAAAGTTCATCAGATAGTACTTGTATTGTTCTTTTGCATTCGGCAAATTCCAGTTTAAAGTCCATAATGGGTTCAAGGTTTTTATTAATCTGAACTATACTGTAGAAGTTCCTGTTTCACCTCTAGATTTGTAATTTAGATTTTTTAGTAATATCCCCTAAGGATTGCATAATCAGTTCCATGTTAACACTGCCCGATACCTCATTGGGCTTGATGCCCAATGATGTCTCGGGCATCAACGTTTATTGTAGCATTGTTTTTTTCCTATTTTACATTATGAAATGCCATAGATGTTGAGAACACCAACCTAATTCAGTAGTCTGTGCTTTCCAAAATCGTCATCAGATGGCAGCACACAGCACAGTTGAATTTTAGCTATTTTTATTCATTTTTCTTCTTTTCCTGTACTGATACTTATAAGTCTTCAAATATACAATCATTTTATACTATATATCTTCAAATATCACTTTCAATATGACAACGTAACTTGAGTAGGGTAAATCCTTTACCTGTGTGTGGAATATCCGACATGAAGATATTGTTTTTACCTCGAATAATGTAGTAATGTCTTAATAGAATTTTATCAGTCTCACTCGAAAACAAACGACAGAGTATCAAATCCCCTGAGAGGTAAGAGTGACCTCCACCGGTGTCTTTTTCAATGAAAGAAAACTTGATTATCTTGCTTTTTATTTCAAAGATCAGTTTGTTTCGAATCAGAGGGCCATGGAAACGTACGAAACCCTGAAACTGCACCAAGATTTTTAATATTGCGAGATTATCTTTGCAATTATTTTGAGAACGAATATTGTTTTTGCGATAGGACGTGACTTTAGTTATACATTGGTCTATGTTATACACGAATGCCCATGTAAATCAGTGGTATTATATCAGTCAAATTAAACCCTACGTGCAATTCTGAATTATGGATTTGCAAATCGTTGGGATATTGAACGAGGTTCTATTATATATACGAAAATACTACGGACATAGCTCTTCTACTGTTGCTCTTTCATAGATGAGCGAATTACCGAGGAATACTTTTTTATTTTTAAATTAGAACGATGTAGTATTTTTCACTATATTACATTGCATAGTTTTGATTTTATCTACATAAATCCCCCACCTTCTAACTTCAAGTAACCCAAGAAATTCAGAAAAATTCACCAGAGGAATGATGCAATTCTTTGCATGATCAGTAAGGTTTTAAAATAATATGGCTAGTGGAGTATTCGAATTAGTATCGGCTATTTTTTTCATTAATAAACTGTTTTACGTCTAACCTGTCCATAAAAATACTTGGAAGGGGAGAGTGGGTCGTATAAACATTGCACTTTTGGCTGCTCCATGACTGGGCTGAGTACACAGAGGTTAGTTATCTGACTTACAAATAGCTTCCACAATTTCATGATTTCTTGGTGGCGATATTTAATCAAAACAGCTAATATTTATTATAAATACATTTCTGTGACTATAGAGATCCATAGGCAAAACAGCTAATATTTATTATAAATACATTTCTGTGACTATAGAGATCCATAGGCGGAACTAGAATAAATTATTAGGGGATACACACTTAATTTTTATTTGAAAGGAAACAAATTACATACACCCATACATTTTCATTGATAAATAAACTGATTACGATTATTGATTAATAAACTGATTAAGTTTATTGAACAATTAACTACGTATTTAAACACAAGGGACGGCTGGCTGCATCGCGCAGCGACTACAGATAGACAATTGCTGCTTCTGCGCTTTGTGACGTAAGTTAGACAACATGTCAAGGAAAGTATCCTGAGTGGAAGTTAGATATACCACTGAAACTGCTATGTTGACATTTAGATAGAGATAACTTTCACTGCACTTTCTTCGTCATTAGCTACAGACGTACCACGGTTAGTTAATCTAATAAACACTGTCTGCTACTTGTGTTTGTCCTAATGACTCAATCCGGCTTTTTTGTTCCTTCTCCCCCTGAAGGCTGGTAATCTGGTAATATAAACTTTTTCTATAAACTAAATTCAGTGTTTCATTACTGTCCGGCTCTCCGAAATTCTCCACGTTTGAACTTCAAAGGGAAGTTTAAGACATGCGGTCACACACTCATTACCCAAAATGGGATTCATTCGTTTTTCATTATTCAAAACTACATCTGTAAAGCTAAATACACTTAGCGGGTGTCAAATATATCAAACCATTTGCTATATTGACACGGGTCAAAGTACATGTCCTGTAAAAACCAAATAAGTGAGAAGCAAGTAAAATGGCTCCCTTTCCCAATACGTATCTGCGGATTTCCGATGTTTGGCTTGTGGTAGTGATACATCAGTTACGGTCTGCTGTTGTGTGGGTCTAACCAGTCCTTTGCGTTTACACTTGCACAAAACATCATAAAGCATTTACCTAAAATGTTTGTAATATTTTGTAAATTTTATTCGATATATTCCCAAGGAAAATATTTTTTCAGTGTCACACAATCAGGTCTCATCCAGGAGAAGTGAACAAATCCGATTGATGTTCATCCATCAAACCGTTTAATAGAATGTTGTAATTACTCCATGTTTCAATCTGAAATTCCTGTGCCTCTATCTTTGCCTCAAACATAGATACTCAGAATATAATGTAATTTGGCTTAGCAATAAGTAATGAGGGATACGAGACCTAAATGATTCGTTTCATAAACAAAAACGTACAAAAAACAGATGATTTTAATCGAACTTGCTTGCGTATCTCCTTTATGTACACAGGTGTGCAAGGAAAATTAATTAGCTTCCGCGGCGGCACAGTGGCCTGAGCGCTGGCTTCTGACAATTTGTTTGTGTTGGGTCCAGATTCGAATCCCGGTCAGGCATGGACGTTGTGTTCGTCTGACGGCACTGGCTCAGACCATAATTTAGGATCACTGGGTGGAACCAGTGATCTTAAATTAGGGACTGGGGACTGGTTATACCTAATCGAGTTACTCATTGTGGTCGTTGAACTCCCAAACAAAAATATGAGAATGAAGAATGTAGTGCAGATGCGCCGGTAGCTGATTGGTCAGAGTTGTAATTTTTAAATAGTCGTGAGATCTAGGCTGGGTAGTAGTCCCAAATGAAGCATAGGTGGTGTGCTTCTTCTGTATGCCACTGGCTATTTCCGATCCGAGGAACAATGATCCAAAATTAGGGAAGGGAGACTGCTTATAGTTCTCAAAGTTCATCGTGGTGGTCCTTGATTTCCAAACCAGCAACTACTAAACAGGAAATGCAAGCATCACGGGAATTTGAATCTACGAATTTTAAGCAAAATGACAATAAAATAATGTTCTTTTTATTTCACTTTATATTATATTAGCGCCTTCAACTTTCGTCGGTGTGAAACTGACGTAATAAATAGGAACAGACAATTCCTAAAGAAAGAAAAAAGAAAGGTTGCTAAAATATTTGTAACAATACCTTAACAATTTTTTTAATGTTTTTGCAACGATATTCATCAGCTTTAGAACGAAATTCTTTTCTAAAACTTAGGTACTTCACAGCACAACAGAGGAGTTGGTCGGCAACACTGGATAACATTGTGAAAAATGTTCCTTGTAGGTTGATTGAATGCGAAATGATTTCTCCTGTAAAACGAGAAAAGTGTGTTTCGTAATCCTTAGTTTCTGTGAATTGTATTAATAAAAGGTACCCAATCGTAGCAAGAGTATAATTTTCTCGCGCAGATTCCACTGCCTACATTGCTTTTTAGTGAATCTCCACAGCATCATTCATCTACCAACTTATTTCCGCTAGCTAATCAATACTCAGAATTCTGTTTTGATTGTTTAATGTGTTTATTTGTTTAAACCAGGGGGCGCCATTTCGATGCATAGTAGCAATATCCGTTTTCATGGATTTGCGCTTGACATCACACAGGATGCACGACGCCGACACTCAAACATGGCGGTTATAGCGAAGCAGCAAGCTCGTTCACGTGCTTAGGGAAGCATTTCGCTTCGGAGAATAGGCCTAAATGGATATTTATTTTTCAATTACTGTTTCTGAATAACTCGTTACTTTTCTTAATAATTTATTATTGTCTTATTATATCAGTGTAATTCAATATGCCTGGATGTGCAGTAGTAGCCTGTTTATCCAGCAACCGGAAGACTAAAGATTTCGATATTGTTTGCGATTATTTTCCTGCAGATCCTGATTTGGAAAAATATATAATTTAAAAAATGCAAGTGTTTGCTCTAAACATTTTACTGTTGGTGTTATATTCGTGACTTAGAAACATAATTACTTGGATTTGTTTGCTAGAAATGAAACATTGAATAAATAATATATTTTAATTATTTCATGAAACAGGAAATAAGAGATCGCTGATAAATATGCTATTCTTTGAAGTTTGAAATTACAAGTATTTGGGAACATTTCCAACGCATTTGTTGCTTTCATTCCTTGTTAACCTGTAAAACGCACGAGTAATGGCTCACGCCATCGCTGCTTTGCTTCCTATGTGACGTCATTTCGCCAACCAATAGCAGCTCCCACTCCGAAATTGCTCAGTCTAAAGAGATATTTAAGAACCTTGGGTTAAACAATGCAATCAAAATCGTTAGAACTGAAAAAGGCGTGAACTAATTGTGGTATTGAACATGAACAGATGTGGCGTTACTCGTAAGAACTATTTGGACGTATTTTATTGTAATTAGCTCTTCATAAGTATTTTGTGACACCCTGCTACACGATCCAGAAAAGCATTCTGACACAAAATATTTGAATAAAGCACTGTAGCTATAGTGTCATCTACATGGAATGTTATTAATTATGAATTTTATCAAACTGGGCGTTCCCTTTCAAGTAATCTGCTTTTTTCTATTGCACCAGCTTCCGAGTCAGAAGATTAACAGCCTGTTCCCGTTATTGCTACGCTGAATTAATGTCTTACACTTCAATCGTATATGCTAAGTATACCTGCACAGTATACTTAAAGATTTGCAACTCACTCTTTGGTGAATCACGGAATTCACAGCATTCTGCCTTCAGGGAGAGTAGCAAAACTAATATTGTTGCCAGTGGAACCTGTTTACAACGAATGTATCTCGAATTACTATTCACTAAACGTCAGGAACTTTATCAGATCAGCTGTCTGTAGTAAAACTTTACTGGC
The DNA here is from genome assembly GCA_039090855.1 of Macrothele yani. NCBI lineage: Eukaryota > Metazoa > Arthropoda > Arachnida > Araneae > Macrothelidae > Macrothele > Macrothele yani. Next base: position 55,150 of record JAYWMT010000194.1, on the reverse strand, counting down.
CGCCCCGGTGGCGCAGTGGTTAAGCGATAGCTTCTGATCGTTCGCCCGAGATGGGTCCGGGTTCGAATCCCAGTGGGGAATGAATATTGTGTTTGTATGACGGCGCTGGCTTTCTCCCTTCTCTAGGTTAAGTGGCCCTAAATTGTGGACGGGCGACTGCTTGTAGCCCACTGAGTTGCTCACGGTGGTCGTTAAACCACAAATCAGAAGAAGAAAAAATTTACCGAAAGATAACCATCTGAATGGCCATTGAATGCAAAATCTACTTTCACCAAACTATAAAGAAGACCATATTTTGTTATGTTTACAAAAAAAGGAGAAAATGTAATATAATTTGATGCAATCAGAAAATGCATATCAATGAATAGTTGTTATCAAACTGCTGCAATTCGATTCACATTGATTTCTTCCGAAATTGACTTTTGTTTTCACGTTAAGTACGTATTTTTCCGAAGAAAATGCCTGACTGCAGTATTTTATTTAAGAACAAAGTATACATAATAATAAGCCTCAGAGGTTTCAGTAGGCAGGTCTTGACTCGTATTCTATTTCTAGAAACGCCCTCGTGGCGAACCTCAAAGAAAAGCAAAGTGCGAATAGCCGATGACGCAATCTACAAAAGCTCCTTCATTTCGTTTAAACTCCCTACCTTGCTATTCGGCAGAGAGCGATAAACATATGACATTCATGTAACAGTATTGTATTTATTGTTTCAGAAAATTAAGTTTATATGTACTTAATTTTATAAATAAATTACTGAAACATGGTTCATTTGCTTGGGATTTTCTTGGAATGTGAAGCTATTATGAATACTGAGCTCTGCCAAAATATATTTACGCCATGCAACGGAATAACGAAATCAAAAAACAAAACAGAAAAAAACATTAGGAACAGCACAAAGGGAAATGTGGTATGCATTTGAATTATGAAATTCGAAGCGTTGTAATGTAGGAAGACGTTCAGTGTCTATGACAACAACTTGCATGATCAACAAGCAAATGTGATTGTAGGCTCGTTATTACGTACTTTGCATTCTAAACATTTCAACAACTCTACGAAATGCTTCTCCGCAGTGAGAAAGAAAAAGCAGCATCGCGACTTGACAGGCCAGTTCCTTTGGATATGATACACGGTTTTAATGTAAAATGACCTCTTTTTTCAGTAAAGTACTGAATTGTGATATCATCATCATCATCATCATCATTGTCAACCATTATCAATCCACTGCTGGACGAAGGTCTCTCCAAGTTTCCTCCACAGCGGTCTGTCTTGTGCCAGTCTCCTCCATGTCACCACTGCATACTTTCGAATTTCATCCACCCATCTCCCATGTGGTCTTCTTCTGGGTCTTTTCCTGTCCCTTGGAATCCAATCTAAAATTTCGGCTGTCCATCTATGGTCTGTTCTTCTGGCAGTATGTCCAGCCCATTGCCATTTCAGGGATTTAACTCTGATCATGATGTCTTCCACTCTTGTCATTTTTCGGATCCACGTGTTCCTCTTCTTATCTCTCCTGGTTACACCAAGCATGCACCTCTCCATGCTTCTTTGAGTTGTCTGCAGCCTTTGTATGTCTCTTTTAGCTAAGGTCCACGTCTCTGCACCATACGTAAGCACTGGAAGGATGCATTGATCAAACACTTTTCTTTTAAGACATAATGGCATATTGCTCTTGAAAATTATGCTGTTTCTTCCAAAAGCTCTCCAGGCAAGTTTTTTACGCCGATTAATTTCTTCACCAATGTGACCCTCACTTGATATCTGCTGTCCAAGATAAATGTATGTGTCTGTTATCTCCAGCTTTTCTCCATCAATCGATAAATCTTCATTTCTTGTAAAAGCATTGAACATCACTTTTGTCTTCTGAAAGTTCATTTTTAATCCCACTTCTTTACTCTTGTCAGCAAGTTCCTGGATCATACTCTGTAGCTCTGATGGGGTAGTTGCAAAAATGACTATGTCATCAGCAAAACGAAGGTGGGTTAGATAATCTCCATTAATCTTTATCCCCTTGTTTTCCCAGCTCAGCGACTGAAAAACACTCTCCAATGTGGCATTAAAGAGCTTCGGAGATATGGTGTCACCTTGTCTCACTCCCTTTCCAATTTTTACGTGTGTTGTAAAAAAAACAACACACGAATTGTGATATATAAACAAATTATTCGGAGTTATTTTGGATTTATCTTCACAAGTTAGAAAACAAAGAAGGCGAATATTTTTTAAGTGCACAGTTTACCAAATAAAATCGGTACTTATTACAGTACCTCTGATGTTTCACTTTCCGTTCACATTTTGCAGCCTTTTTAACACTTACACCTCAGACAAAGTTCAGCATATGGATTTTTATAAAGTAATTAAATGAATGCAAAATACCATCTTGTTCCATTATCGAAGACATAAACTAAAGCTCCTATGTTTGGTATTATTTGGAAACAATTCGAATATGCATTCTCTTAGTCCACGAATCTTTAACCCCAACCCCTACAAAATGACGCTGCCTGTAGAACATGGCACTCTGATGCTACTAAAGGGAATTTTACAAAATTATATTGGAAATTATTATATAGTACATTGAGCTTCAGAGTTCTAAAGAAACCAAGCATTTCAAAGGGCATCCAATACCTGTTTTGCCGAATTAACCGCATTTCTCATTGGTTTTGCCGTTGGCGCAGTGTTCTAACCGATGGCTTATGACCATTCGTCCGAGATGGGTCCGAGTTCGAATCACGGTGAGGCATGATCTTGTGTTTTTCTTACGGCACTGGCTCCCTTCCTTCCCTCGGACCAGTGACCCTACATTAGGGATGGGTGACAGCTTATAACCCAACGAGTTGCTCACGGTGGTCATTAAATCTTCAATTAAAAAAAATATTTTCTTTTCTCTCCTATGTTAACTATTATTATGACTGAAACATCATACTATCGAGGAAGCATTAAAATACGAAAACCGGATTCAATGAAATATGATCCATATTTAAGGACACTTATACAGTCAAAAGTACACCTATGAAGATCGTTTTTGGACACTTATACAGTTAACAAGTACACTTATGAAGATACCATCTGAAGACGGTTATGATTACAAATTCAAGTGCACCTTAATAGAGAAATAAGAACTGTAAGTGTAAGTATTTCAGCATTTGTGTAACTCGTTTCATAGTATTTCGAACTTTGAGCTAAGAGTAACAGGATTCAAAACTATTTCAGAAGCGCTGTTTATGCACAATTCACATAATCATTGATTGCAGTACAGACGACGTTTGGCAGTACGTATTTCTTCTCCAGTCATTACGAAATTTCATTTACATGACTTTATTACAGGAAGTGAGAGACGTTTGGAAAATCATTTTTCGCATCTAAAATGGAACTGAAGAACTACATGATTTTCACTTCAAACATTTCAAAGACCTGCTTTTCCTTCAGTATATTTTGCCGAAACCTAGCAAAATCATTAGCGTAAATTATAAAAATGTAAGGATCTATGTTATCGGGAAATGTATTACGTGATGGACACCAGAAATTAAATAACTGGGGTTTACAGTGTGACATAAAAGTACTGTGCTAACCTAACCGCAGACAGAAGCTATTCCGAGGTGGTAGTGAAACCTCCATTAAGCGATACCTCCGAATAACGGCAACCTCCGAGCAACTGCGCAAGTGTTGATTGATACAGAAGAGCTGCCGTACAATTAACATTTACGATAACCTCCGAACAGCGAAACCTCGTAACAGGGGCCAACGGACACCCCAGTCAGTCCCGAAAGAGATCTAACGATGCCTTGTCCTTTCGAATTTCACGTAGTTTCTTCGGTACTTCTGCTAAAATGATAAAATAGGGGAAAGAACGCAACTGTGAATTAAGAATTTTACTATGCCTCGAGTTTGTTGAATTGGATTACGGTAGGTACACTAGCATGCTTAAGTGAAAAGAAAGGAGATAAAGTATAATTCTACGTGAGGCGAACTGCAGATCCTGTGTATGTTTCCGTCGCGACCTGGGGAAGAGGCGTTGCTGTTGTGTAGGATGTTTTCCGTTTGTCGAAGTATATCTTTGATTTGTCCTTGCAGGTTTTATTCATATTTTTCGGCGCGCGGCTAGCTACCTGTGCAGTTCCACTTTACTGTCAAGCATTTTTCTTTTCCTTTTTCTTTCCCTTGGCGTACCCAACACTTAACGTCCTAGCTTGATATTTGCAAAGGGAAGTTTAAGACAACGTGTCACACACAATTTTCCTAAAATCTTTTACACCATGATTTTATTTTAAATTGTTATATTGAATTTCATTCAGCATTAAACCTTTGTAGGAAGCTCTGATACTGTTTTCTTTGTGCATAAGCGTTGTACACTTATTCTCCTTCTATACAAAGTAACGTACTAGAAACGTTAACCTAGGTCTAACCTCCGAACAACGGCACCTCCCAACAATGGTCACTTTTTCCCTGCCCGAGCAGCGACCGTTTTTCGGATGTTTCACTCTATTTATCGGTATCTAGCAAAATAAAGGCCCTGGTGGGACTACGTCTCATATTTGACACTACATGTACTGAAACACGGCCAAATGCAAAAAAAAAAAAAAAATGATTGCCGTGGGGTCGAGAATATGGAATGGAATCGGAAACATGGGATTTTAGTTCTTCGCGAACAGTCCAAGGCTAATAAAAAGAATTGGAAACAACAAGAAAATTTAATGTAAAGATCGAAGATAAAGGCGAACGAAAAAGAAAGTCATCGAAAGCACACGCACTTTCTCCATATTAACAAATAAACAGAAATACTATATGTTATAGCTATAGTTATGGTAAATGTGTAGATTGCAGATTAGCGTCCTAAATTATTCCGTCGGAAAAATATCAGTACCTGGAAAAGGGTGCGACGTACGGATTTTAGAGTATGGATATTAATTGCAAATGGTGCAGAAATTTCATATTTTAAATGAGTTTTAAAGATTTTTATCGTAATATTGCCCTGTGAGTGCGATGCTGTGAAGAGACGCTGCGGTAGTCCTAACGCATCGCTACGGCGACGATGTGAAGCGTTGCTTCGTTGAAAGGAAGATTCGGTGCTGCGTGTAATTCAAGCGCGGACAGCTACAAGTCCAAGCGCGCACCTTCTTGCCAGGAGGGCGAACCATGTTGTACTTATACGCTACAGAATATAGTTCGCTAATGTTTTGTCATTGTTTTTAAAGCAGATATTGAGAAATTTTTCGTTCTTTCGCATACGATTCCCTGCTTTGAAATAGAAAGTACTAATATGCTTTTCTATGTTGTACAGAAAACTGGGGAACTATAACTTTCGGTTCTGGTTTGAAATGCTTCCATCCGTAGCTGATTTGCTGTGTCACTGTACTTTTGGTTCTCCTGCTAATAGCTTGTTCGCAGATCAGTTTCTATCTTACTTATACGTGTCTTTTGCAAATCAAAGAGGTTTTATTCGATTTTTCCTGGCAACAACGTACAGAATACAGCAAAATAAAGGGTGGACGATGTTGACCTATTTTCTGTAGCGTATCACTACAACATTTTTCGCTCTCCTGCCAACAACATAACATCTTTCTCTTGCACTCTTCCGCCCGTCATTTCGGCACAGCAAGGAACCTTCCCTTTTAACGGACCAAAGCTTCACATCTTCGCCAGAGCGATGCATTAGGCCTACCGCAGCTTCTCTTCACAGCGTCGGACTCACAGGTCAATATTTCGATAAAAATCTTTAAACCACCATAAAAATACGAGATTTCTGCACTATTTGACATTAATTTCCATACTCTAAAGTCTGTACGTCACACGTTTTCCAGGTACTAACATTTTTCCGACAAAATAATTTAGGACGCTAAATTACCATAGTTATTTCGCCCAGTCTTATAAATTATGATATCCGATTTTGCCACAACATATTCGTAGTTTTTGTTGTTATCCCTTGACTTTTTCATCATCCAACGAGATATCGAGGGCATTCAAATATCTCATGTATTAGAAGACATGCAGTGATGTAGTGAAGAGAGTCACACACCTGACGACGAAAGCTACTCATGCGCGCTCAGCACATCATATATGTGCGATGAGACCAGCGTGTGATTTAGTAGCTTAGCAAAGGCTCACAGACTGAAACACAAAAATAAATATCAATACAATCGAAAGGTACGTTGGCAGGTTTTCTGACTTTTGCAGGCTAACAAGTAGTACGGAGTGGTCAGCGAAAAGAAACAGGAAATGACGACATGACCTGCAAATTTTGCAGTTAAGCAGCTGCTGAGATCGATTACGCGACTATTTGGTTCCAGTCAACTGCTCTAACTGCGGCCTTGAGACTTATGGAATGTCATAGGAGAGTAAATTGTTTAGAAATGAAACAGATCAAATGTAATTTGAAGTTATTTACATCTTAATTAACAGCCGAGTGTAAATTTGCAAGAGTTTCTCACACAGACAAGGAAATAATATCCGTTAAACACTGGTGAAACTAACCATTATTTATGTGGGGAATATTAAAAATAAAAATATACATCATAATTTGTATTGATCATACGAGATCAATTCCTTTCGAATAAGCGCAATAACGAAAGCATTTTGTTATGGAGGATATATTATATACTGGAGTATTGCATTATTATTATAATCCATGAAAAAATTTAGAAGATTCCACTTTTTTACCAAATACTTTTTCTGCAATTTTCGACGCCGCATTGGTGGCGCAGTGGTCTAATCGATGGCTTCTGATCATTCGTCCGACTTGGATTCGGGTTCGAATCCCGGTGAGGTATGGATGTTGTGTTTGCGTTTCGGCGCTGGCTTTCTACATTCCCTGAAACCAGAGGCCTTAAATTAGGGACGGGCGACTGCTTAAACCCCACTGAGTTGCTCACGGTGGTCGTTAAACCACCACTCTAAAAAAAAAACATTTCGACAGCAGAAGGGATTCTATTAGACATGTACTTTATCATTATTTTTAATGCGAAGCTTTGCAGTTTATTTTAAGTTTTTACTGAACGTGATAAAGTCCAAGAAATGAACGTTTTGGTAAAACAGTGCACAATATGAGGCAGACATATGTCAGAACATTGCATTTGTAAGCTGGAAGGCATATATTTTTAACTGGTGCGGTTTCAGTTTAGGCCGACAGCAATAATTATGCTAAACATTTGGATTTTAAATATCAGAGATAATATACAGGATGATTCATAAAGAAGTATACAGTTTCATCGCACTATAAAACAAGAACAATGTAAGATATTTTATGTTACCTGTAACAGAATTGTAGGGGAATGTTTCAAGGTTTTTTACAGACAGTCACAGATGTTCTATGTGTGCACTCTTAGTCACACGACACACATCGAGCCGGTAATCTATTTCCGCCCAAACGCGAGGTAAGATATCTGAATCAAGTGCTGTGATACTGCACTTTGTATGGAGTCATTTTCAGCTTCTTTCTCAAAATTCTTCAGACAGTGGTCTGTGAAATCTGCACTTCGCGACTCACCCTCCACGTTGAATTTTCCGGGCTTCGTCGAACGGCGATGCAAACACTATAGAAAACTTCTTCCGATACACGCGGTCGTTCAGGACTTTTAAGTTTGCACGAACAGCCCGTAGTTTAAAATTTTTTATGCCAATCGTAGATAGATTTTCTGGTTGGAGGTTCTTTTACGAATCGTGATCGAAAATACCGTTGCACAACAGTTACAGATTCCATTTTGCTCAATTCAAGAACACAAAACGCCTTCTCCACTGCCGATGCTGTCATTTTGACTGACTATTCACGTTACACGCGCGCTCTCGCCTACGTCACTTCCCTGAGTAGTGGGACACAAACTTTATGAGTACATCTACCTAACGGTTAGCAAGTGTGGTCCGTTTCTTCAACTGTTACTGTTTTACAGCATCTGGAAACTGTATACTTCTTTATGAATCACTCTGTACAATTCTGAACAAAATATGTATGCTTAAAACCACTAGGGATTATCTGCACTACAGTATTGTTACGTGTTTTTATGCAGAACCGATTCCCATCAGAGGAACAAGGTAATGGAGTTGTGTGAAAGAAATTTTGGAAAGTATTATTTTGCGAGAAATCTCTTTCGGGACCATCCTAAACATGTATAGTAGATGAGTACAGATGAATATCTGCTTTCATCGGGAGGACATGTTCGACACCCTCCAGCAGAATGGCGTCGTCCAGCAACATCATATATTACACCTAATAGGGTCGGTACATGTCTGATATACGCATTGCGTGCCTTATGTCGTGATAAAGTTCAGCCGCGACGGTACATACAGGCTGTACCATGGGGACAGGACAGTTGCGCGTAACTTTTAGCACTTCATGGGACAGGGTCAAACTGTACCATGGGGACAGGACAGTTGCGCGTAACTTTTAGCACTTCTTTCGTAAGAAAAGATCGCACTTATGTTATCGGTGTGTCCGTCCATCCGTCTGTAGACACGATATCACTGCAACTATTAGTCCGATTTGAAAAATTCTTTTTGCATTGGGAAGCTTGAAATATCCGAATGATGATCCTTCATTTCGTTTTTTTCCGATGTGTAATTTCGCCGCTACAGGGCGTAAATGCAGATGATGTCGAATTCAAAAATACGTTGTATTCCACATATTTGCTTCTAAACATCCGATTGAAAAATTCTTTTGTCTTTCTATTCTATTTATGTTGAAGAGTATTTTAGGTATAGTACTTTTTCAAATGGCGCATAGATTTTCCGCTAGGGGCGTAAACAAATTATGTTTTTCCCGATATCTCTTCTTCTAAACCTCAGATTTAAAAAATGTTTTCTTTAGCTCATGATGGAAAATCTTTTGCATATAATTTCAAATTTTTGGTAAAGAATACTTTTACCACCAAGAGGCGTAAGTGTTAATTTCTGCTGCTGATGTATTTGCCATAAAATCTGAGCTTCTAAAATCTCGATTGAAAAAATTATTTCGTGGACCGATGCCACTTACATCAATAAACCTTTCCGAATGTTTTCGTCTTAAAATATTCCATGGTTTCTCCGCCAGGGGGCGTAGATGTATATCTTATTTTTGTCAATATCTCTACTTCTAGGAGTCCAATTTGAAAAATTCCTTTTTTGTTGGATAGTATTTTCAGTGTGACACTTTTTCATATAATTTCAAAAAAATTAAGTAATTCATAGACTTTCCGCTAGGGGGCGTAAAGGTAAATTGCATTTCCACCTATGTCTCTGCTTCTAACTCTCCGATTTGAAAACTTCTTTCTGCACCGGATACAGCGCTTGATGGGAAATCCTTTACACATATTCTAATTTTTATAAAAAATGGTTTGGCCACCAGGGGGAGTAAGTCTTAATTTCCGATTCTGATATATTTGTAGCAAAATATGAGCTTCTAAAATTTCGATTGAAAAAAGTCGTTTGTAGACCGATACTACCATGTCAACAAATCTTTTAGGAACGTTTTCTTCTTCAAATAATGCATGGTTTCTACGGCAGGGTGCGTAGATGTAAATCTTATTTTTGTCAATATCTCTACTTCTAGGAGTCCGATTGTAAAAATTCCTTCTTTGTTGGATAGTGTTTCTGATGCGAAATGTTTTTCATATAAATTCGAAATTTTCAAATAAATCATAGACTTTCCGATAGAGGGCGCAAAGGTAAATTGCGTTTTCTGCGTGATTTCCGCTTCTAAAACTCCGATTTGAAAAATTCTTTGTGTATCGCCTACAACACCTGATGGAAAATATTTTTCTTATAATTTCTAATGTTTGGTAAAGAATGGTTTGGCCACCAGAAGGCATAAGGGTTAATTTCTGGTTCTGATGTATTTGCAGCCGAATCTGGGCTCCTGAAAACTCGACTAAAAATTTATTTTTCTTGGACCGATACTACTCATAGAGAAAACCCTTTTGAGAATAGTTTCTTTCTAAAATAATGCATGGTTTTCCTACCAGGAGGCGTAAAGTCACATCTTATTTTTTTCGATATCTCTGTTTCTAAGAGTCCGATTTGAAATATTCTTTCTGCGTTGGAGAGTGTTTCCGGTGCAAAAATGTTTCTCATACAAATTTATGTTTTTCTTAATTCACAAGTAAGCAACCAGAGGGTGTAAGCTCGCGATTCCGTTTACAACAATATCTGAGGAATTAAAAACCCGATTGAAAAACGTCTTTCTTCCGTCAGATACTATTGTTTTCCATACTAGTTCCATTGACTTTGAATAGCTTTGAAAAATTTAATTTGCATCAGAACGGATTCAAAGGACGTGCTTATTACACCCGAAATTCGGTGTCATTTTTCTTGTTTTCTTTGAATTTATAGTCGGACATTTCTCAGATATAGTGGCATGAATCATTATTGTTGCGTTTGGGCAGGGTACTGCGAATAAGTTCATCATACGCTGATGGCTCGCATAACTCAAAGCAAGAGACACCTCGCTTGAAAAAGATCACGTCAGAGTACGCCTTCCATGACGTACCTCCGCGTGAGGACGTCAGAGGCAAGACGGAAGAGTGTCCGCAAGCCTTTTTATGAAGGTCACGGCATAGTGGGCCAGAGATGGAAGTGATATATATGTGAAGTGGGAGAATACATTCACTTTTAACATATGAAAAAAATATCATTTAGTATCAACTTCAAATGGTACCATGTTAAGCAAATCCTTAAGTGTCATACCTGTCATACATTGTGTTATTTCTGATATGCACTAATAAAAAAGGTTTTCTTTGCATATCTCGTACTTGTGGCACATGTGAATTGGAATAAAACAATGGAAACACTAAAATAAATTCTCCCAGAAATTTAGATTTAGCATGATCGTAAGTGTAAATTGTGAGATCCTCAATTTTTGCCCCAAGTTTTATCCAGCTTTAGTCAGTGCTAAGGTGGAACACATACCAGTGATAACAATCAGAAACAATCAACCTTCTACAAGATTCACTGCACACACAAAGGAACAGATTTTGTGAATAGCAGCTTTGCCTATATTTATTTTATCACAAAGAAAAATTAACCGAGAACACCATTCACTACTTTTTTTTTGCAGGTCATGATTAAGTTACAATTCAAATCAGTTATGCTAATTCATAGCAATAACATTTGTGGTAACATTTATGGAAATTTCTGTGATTTTCAATTTATAGCAATTGCTAATTATTATGTCTTTTCTGATTTTCACAATGAATTTGATTATACCAAAATAAAGAAACTCTTTTTGTTTATTTCCAGCCACACGGCTATGTTAACTTCCTAGTTTGAATGACATGCATGGTTACGATGACAATTTGACTTTTCGACTATGAATATATGTGTACTCAGTGACTACTGAATTTTCATTAAGCCACGTCCAGGCGATAGTTGAAATGCTTTGCTAATAGACATATTTTTTTATGAATAAAATATTCTGTCCAGTTCGTATTAATCATCAGTCTTTCTTTGTGTTGTATATCATTCAAAAAAATAAGTTGAATTTTCCTCAGCTGCTTAGAAATATTATGTTTTGTTACCGTCGTATAGTTCAGTTCCAGAGCCTATTTCCTTTGCATTTTGCTGTTCCAGTATCACGTGTTCTGAGGTTAGCAGCGGCTCAGAACAATCAGGAAAAAAAGTATCTTACCTCGTCTTGGGTGTGGTGTTTACCAGTCCGATTAGTCAGACTGAATTTGCTGCTCACTTAGCTGAAGTTGATATGGAAACTTAGCAGTACATCTTATATCAGGACACCTATTTTTCCATCCAGGCATGACTGTTTTGGCGCACTGCAAATTCTTCTTAAGGCATGGCTATTCACGTCAGCAGGATCCGGGAAATATATGGCTTCCTTTTTCCGTCTTTCTTGAGCTGGATTTGATCAGAAAAGATCAAATAAAGAGTTGTGTTCGAGCTAATGTGTGAACACGACATACACACATCAGCTCGAACACAACTCTTTACAGATTGCAGTAGCGAGGGAGAGAAAGAGACGTTTCAACAGCGCGAAGAGCAAAAACGAGAGAGAGAGAGAAAATGGGTTACCCTCCTTTTAAGGTACTCAGGTCAACCATCTAGGCATTTAACTCTGATTGGTCCGTAGGCTGCCTGGGTCCACGTGAACAGAGAGTGACTTACAGTACGACTCGCTTAGGAATTTTGATCGCCTGCAGCAAATAAAAGCTTGTTTCTGGGTGAACAATTACTAGGGGTTTTCTTAAGGAAACCTGTGCTTTCACAATTTTTGAAGACTGTAATTTTGATTATTTCATTCCGCATTTCATTTAACGCTTGTACATAATTTATACACGTGACATACATTTACAAAATTTCAACATTTTTCCACACGGGAATGTGTTTCACAAATTTCTAACATTGTTACATGATGATATCATGTTGCACCAGATTGAGAGCAAATCAGCTAGCAGACGTGAATGTTAAAATTAGCTATTAATTCTGAATCTCAGGTTTTTAAGTTTTTGAATTTGTTATTTTAAAATAGGTACACTTTATTTTCCTGGCTATTTATTGATTAATTATGAAGCTGCTTTCGTAAACAAACAAATGTATAAAATTTACAAATCATTAATTATTCACATATCATTTTCTTAGCATTTTTTTCCGAAAATTATGCATTATCTTTTTATTTATTTTTTCTGAGCTTTTCCAGTGTGCGATCATTTATTCAGAGAAAAAAAAATAATTACGTCATGAAAATGAATGGAGTGAATAAATTGAAACGAGTGGAATGAATAGGAAGAACTCCTTCAATTTTTCTTTACTGAATTAATTTCAGAGATAGAATTAATTTCGGAAGTTGAATTTCTGGGATGATAATAGGATAATTCGCGCAGGATCCCCATTCATCATTCCCGAAGGGAATGTGTGGATCTGTCGCGTTGGTTTTCCAGTCGTCTAAGAGAAGTGGCCAATTCCTCCCAAACTCAAGAACATCAGCGACAGAACAGAAGTATAGCCGAGTATCCTCTAAAAAAAGTTGTTTTAAGGAATTTTTAGAATCGAACAGTCCCTTGCACAGAAATATAAGCTTATCTCCCTCGACGGAATATTTTCAATAAAAGAAAAGTAGAAAATTTGCTAACAACTATACGCGTTCTCGGAGCAGAGCCAGCGGGAATACAGTCTCGATATTTAGGCAAACGTCGAGAAAACTATGCATTATATAAAAAGAATAATGTTCCCACTTCACTGCAGCGAATGACATGCATTAAAAAAAGAAATTCTGCAAATGTATTCTTAGAAGCGGAAATACATTTACAAATAGAAATGGAGATTAACACCATACAGCGCCAGAACTTTGAAGTAACGATTAATGAGTAAGCGCAAAATTCTGCATAATGGGAATAGTACGCGGTGCCCAAAAAACTTTTATATCGCACTTTCGGAAACATTGATATAAAGAAAAACAGGCCAAATATTTGCACCAGTATTCTTGCGCCCCAGCGGATCAAGTTTATGGTCATCTGGGATGGAAATGAAGATAAAATGTGATAAAATGTTTTCGTACATACTAGTGTCTGACCGAAAACGAGAATTTCCATTTGGGATTTTAAACCCGTAGATATTGCGCACATTTCTGACTGGTGTTCGACTCCCGGTTCTGCCGGCCATCTAATCTGTGGTTTCTCCGGTGTTTCCTGGTGGCTCCCTGTGGTGGTAGGGGACGCGAATGCGTAGATGATTCCATGTGAAGTTGTCCACGGACGCACTTTGTCCCTTCCCTGTATGCAGCAGATGAATGGCAAGCCGGCTGCATTAATTTTCCAGTAACTCTCAAGGGCGCATAATTATTTTTGCAGGACTCAACCCTCCATGGGTGGACGAGATGGAGGGAGAAAGGGATATTGCGCAAATATACGGTAAACTTAGAACTGACTTACGCCTTCTAGTGGAAAACCTCTGAGTTACGAACATTTTGAAATTATATGGCAGCCATTCTCCAGGAGACACGGTGACCGACAAAGATAAAATTTCTCAAATCGCACTATGAGATGCACAGACATCGTGAAAAATAAGATATGGGTCTACGCCCCCTGGCGCAAAAGTTATGGATTATGTTAAACAGAAATTCTGCGGGAAAATGTATTTTGTGGCAAGCGGTATCTAACAGCAAAGAAACATTTTCAATCGAAGTTTCAGAAGAGCAGATATTACAGCAAATATATCGGAGACGTAACTTACACCACCCCCACCCTCCTTAGTGGCAAAACGGTTCTTAACCAAAATTAGAAACTAGAGGCAGAGCGTTTCGCACAAGAGACTATCTGATGCAATAAAGATTTTTCAGATAGGACTTTTAGAAACAGAAATATGACAGAACTTGGAATTAACCTGTACGTTTCCTAGCAGAAGAATTTTGCATTACGTATAAGAGAAACTGCACCCAAAGTAGTGTTCTATAATAAATGGTATCGATGTTAAAAACGTATTTCTTCAAAAGGATACTTAGGATCAAAATAGGGAATAAAATGTATTTGAATTCCATAGCACCTGCATCTAAGCTATCTAGCGGCAAAGTTATTCACCGTAGAAGAACCGGAAGGCAAAGATCATCGTTCTTTAATTTTGGGATTCCCAATGCGGGAAGAATTTTTCAAACAGGACTAATATGCATATGGTGTGCACGATCGGTCACATAGGGCCAGACAGAAGCACGGAAGAAGTGATACTCTAAGCACTTACTATTTCTAGAAAACGAAGGACTAAAAAGGATAAAGGAAAGAATTAAAATCTTGAAAGATCTCACTTTCGCTCTTTATACGTGTACAAAATTTTAGAACCCCTTAGATTTGATTTAAAAAAACATATGCACTGTATGTCGTTTCTCAGAAAAAAAAAACAGAAAGTGAAAGGGAAGGATGATGCGTTGGCAGAGGGGACAAGTATTTTTAGCCAAAGAGAAAGGCAGGGCAAACTGGTCAATACCATTTTTGCGTTTAGTAACCACTCCTCATTTTTCTCGTCTGTAAAACGAAATTTGGCTACAGGATCTCAAAAAATATTGTTTTTTCCCATTAGGCTACATTTAAAATTTTATAAGAATTGCTTTGTTAATGAAGCCTATTCAACGAATCATCTATTCACAGCCCTAGTGCCGCCCCGGTGGCGCAGTGGTCTAAGGCGTTGGCCTCTGATCATTCGTCCGTAAGGGGTCCGGGTTCGAATCCCGGTCAGGCATGGATGTTGTGTTTGTCTTACGGCACTGGCTCTCTCCTTCCCTGGAACCAGTGGCCCTAAATTAGGGACGGGCGACTGCTTATAGCCCATTTGAGTTGCTCACGGTGGTCGTTAAACCTCCAATAAAAAAAACAGCCCTAGTTCTACATGCACTCCTACGAAATAATCCATACTTTTATCGGGTTTAAAAAAGCAAAGTTTTGCGATTTCATTCTGTATAATGACAACTTTAGTGAAACACTTCTAGGCAACTTTAATGTTTCTTTTGAAATGCGTCTTATTTTTCTGCTTTCGAGAGCATCTTTTCCTGGACAAACAAAATTTTAGCCTGAAAATACGGTTTTTCTTTAGAGGTACCTGTTATTAATATTTCAGTAATTGTTTTTTCCTACCTTTACCTCACACGTATTCTTTAATGAATCACAGGAGATGACAACAGAAAGCAGTTTTACGTGATTTGAAAAACATTTTCATGCCAGCAGGCAATTTTAAATTAAGAATGCTATATTGCTTAAGGCATACTACATTTACTGACGGCTGAATGGGTCGAACGTAAGTTTCGCTTCGTTTTGTTGATATTCCTGACAAACTAGGAAGTGAATTTAGCTCTCGATAGCTTCATATAGGGCACTTATGGACAGCATTTCTATTTCCCAAAAGCATACGTCCTCAGAAACAAAAACATGGTACTTTTGCGAAAAAAGTAAAGGGAAAGAACGATATGTGGAAATTATGAACGTTTTGTAATATACAAATATTTGCAAATAATTTTCGGCCTTCTCGGTGGCGCAGTGGCCTAATCTCTGGCTTATGGCCATTCGCCCGACTTGGGTCAAGGTTCGAATCACAGTGAGATATGGATGTTGTGTTAGTCTTACGGCGCTGGCTCTTCCTCTTCCCTGGAACCAGCTGCCTTAAATTAAGGACGGACGACTGCTTACAGCCCATTGAGTTGCTCACGGTAGTCGTCAAACCTTCAAGCAAAAAAATTCCAACTTCCTGAAAGCTGAAAGTATTTCAAAAATGTAATTATATGTATCTCTCAGTTCTGAATTTGAAAAAAGATATTATGTTAAGGAAATGATCTGTTTGTTGGTTGTCAATTGAAAATTTATTCTGAATAAAAACGCCTTTTACCCAGATTGGGTTTAGAAGGTAGAAATAATTGAACGAATTATATAACACCTGAAAGAGATTTAAAAAGGATATGGAATTTACTAGCACCAAATTCCAACTTCCTGAAAGCTGAAAAGGTTGGGTGTCTGGTTGTCGTAATGGGGAATAATTGCTTCGAACTGAGGGTATTTAACAATTACAGGGGATTTCAGTTATGTCTTAATAATATACAATTTGAATATCACGTACCAGCACTACCAGTTTTGATAAAAAATGCAACTCAAATTTATTCGCTAAGGTTACTGCTTTCTAGTTCTATTCTGCTTAATCAAAATATGCCGAAATCACAAACCTATTCTTTTATGATAAACAAAGCAAGAATTGATTTTTGTTAAAAAAGTGACATAAGAAACAACTTAATGTGTTCATTCAAAAATAATATTGAATTTCTTCTGACTTATTTTGAATATAAATTTTCATACGTCATTCTACACATTTTTGTTGCGGTTCCTCTGTTACCTTTCATAGACGTTTAAAATGGTTCCACCTCAAAACAGTACTGCTGGTTTCAGTACTAAAAACTTCTATAGACATTTTCTTCGCAATTAATGTATTCCCAAAGATGAAAATTTGCACATCGATAAAAAAAGTTTGAAATTATAGCATGGAATACATAATACTTGCTAACACCTAACCATAATTATATTAAAATTCAGTTGTTTACTTTCCATGGATAACGTTGAGACTTGCTAATAGATGGCGCGACATATACACTGGCGGAAAGTGAAAAAAGAACACCAAGAAGGAATTGGCGGACGATCATGAAATTTACATATGTTAATAAGGTCGAGTTTACGTAGGTGTGATGTTAATTTCGGGACCAACCGGTGAGCGCTTATGCCACATCACGGCATAATATGCAAATTATCGTCGGTGGTATTTAAGGAGTACTGCGAAGTGAATGTAATCAGTCGTCGGCGTACGGACACGTGCAAAGACCCTGAAGAAGCTGCAATGCCTGGACATGGAAGACGTGTACGATTTCAGCTGCTATCGGACTTTGAGCGAGGTCGTCTAGTCGGACTTCGCGAGGCCGGGTGGTCGTATCGTCGTATTGCGGAGCGTATTGGACGGGAAGTATCGGTGGTGGTACGATGGTGGCGTAGATGATCCGAGGAACATTCCCACACGAGAAGAAGTTTAACCGGGAGTCACATACGGACCGATGAATGGACCGGATTTGCGTCGCAGTGGATGCGTTGTCAAGCACAACATCCACTGCGACGCTAATCCGAGCTGCCGTTGCACCTAAGGTGACTGTGCGAACAATCCGCAACCGTCTACTGGATGCAGGACTACGTGCACGTGTGTCTTTGGCATGTGTACCTCTGACTCCAGCCCACCGTCAGGAACGGCTGCAGTGGTGTCGCCAACGTCTGCACTGGAGAATGCAATTGCGATCTGTCGTGTTCAGCGATGAAAACAGATTCTGTTTGGGAGCCTCCGATGGCCGCATGCGTGTTCTCAGACGCACAGGAGAGCGTCTCCACCCTTCTTGCATCCGGCAGCGACACACATGACCTACACCTGGTCTCCTGTTGTGGGGAGCGATCAGCTATCACTTCCGTACACAACTCGTGTTTGTACCTAGTACGTTAAACAGCACCTCCTACATCAACAACATCATTCAGCCCGTTGGTGTGCATTTGTAAGGTCGATCCATCGTGGTGTTTTCCAGTATGATAACGATCGCCCACACACAACACGTGCAACGCAACATGCACTTCAGTGTGTGAGACAACTTCCATAGCCTGCACTTTCACCAGATTTGTCCCCCATTGAGCACGTGTGGGATTTTATGTGACAGCGACTTATCCAGTGTCCACGGCCAGCCACGACCATCCCCGATTTACGCGTCCAGGTTGAGGATGCTTGGAACTCAATACCCCAAACTAACATCCAACATCTGTGCGACAGACTCCATGCCAGAATTGCACAGTGTGACGCAGTTCATGGCGGTTCAACCTCGTACTAACCATGTTACATGGAAATGTTATTTTTCAGTTTACCAGCAACAACAGCTGTATTTTGCAATAATGTTTTGATCACGTTATCCTCTGTATTCCGTTATTATGCTGTATAAATTTCGTTGGTATCAGACGTCTCCTTCTTGGTGTTTTTGTTTTCACTTTCCGCCAGTGTGCATTGATGACCTCAGTGACTCATTTTGAATTAGAAATCAACACTAACTACAGTTCTGTTGATATTTTCCGCTAAATTCTTGTCAGAACATTTCATCTAAAGGGCTCATATCATTCTGCTTCTGCTGCCTTTGAAAGATATAAATGTGAGATTCGTATTTTAATTCCATTTCGAAACTGAATGAAATTATTGGAAAAGAAAACAGAAGTACTGTAGGTACTGCTGATTTCGAATTCCGAAGTAAGCCAACAAACATCTGTTTGTATTCATATCCAGGTCGCGCTATCTTTTAGCAGGTATCAACCTTATCCTCTTAAAAAATTATCGATTCATGTACGTAGGTGATACTGAAAGTAATGAACACAGCTGCATTACACAGCACGATTGCGCATTTTTTTTTTGATTGGAGGTTTAACGACCACCGTGAGCAACTCAATGGGCTATAAGCAGTCACCCGTCCCTAATTTAGGGTCACTGGTTCCAGGGAAGGGAGAGAGCCAGTGCCGTAAGACAAACACAACATCCATGCCTGACCGGGATTCGAACCCGGACCTCTTACAGACGAATGATCAGAGGCCAGCGCCTTAGACCACTGCGCCAACGGGGCTGCGATTGCGCATTGGGAGAACGATAGTTGGTGGACACTTTGTGCTATCTCTCATTGTAGCCATGAATGCCAAATGGCGTCACTAGCGTCAGTCATGGGAACAAACAGACGCGAGAAAATATGGCCGACAGTGATACATCGTTTCGTCAGCGTGCTGTGAATCAGTCCTTTGTGAAAGAGGAAATTCCGGATGGCGATATTCACCATGGCTTCATCGTGCATACACAGATGCGCATATGGCTGTCAACAGTGTGAGAAGGTGGGTGAAACATTTTAAAGACGGTTTCACAGACTTTAGCAATGAGCCTCGTAGCGGTCGCCATCGAACAGCCTCAACATAACAAAACAAGGAAAGGGTTGATGCCTTAATCAGTGATGACAGATGTGTGACGGCAAAGAAAATTGCTGCAAAGTTTGGCATAGGACACAGCGCAATTTATGAAAGGATTAGTATCTTGGGATATCGGAGAACTTGTGCCCACTATGCCCAACGTTTATTGTCAGAAGGCCACAGATGCCAGCACAAAAACATCTCGTCACAACTGCTAGAAATTCGGATGGCAACTTTTATCTCACCCTGCTCACAGTCCAGATCTGGCACCCTCCCGCTATTATCTTTTCGGATTCTTATAGGACCAGATGCGCGGCAAACATTGCCAGAGCACGAAAAAAATATAGAAACTGTACGTCCCTGTTTTCGCGCAACTGGAACGGAGTTCTTCGGCAAGGGTATCTTCAAGCTGACAGAACGATGGGATTTTGTAGAAAAATAAGTTAGGATATGTAGACTAAGGTATCGTACTTATTTGTTCAATCATTACAATGAAGACAAAGACATTTCAAGTGACTACTGCAAATCCATCAATAAGAGTATGCCACATCGTATACTTTCCGTTATGAAAAACAAAGTTGGCCATAGCTGACTTTGTTTTAATATTCATAGCTCCCTCACTAACGGTAGAACCCAGCTAAGGATATAACTGATAGGACAGAAAACTATATTTAGTGGCTCGGAGTAAATGCGCCCCTCTGTTTCAACGCTCATAAAACACCGTATGCCGATAGATGGCGAGCCAAAAGCGAGAGTAATGACAAAGAACGCCGATAGGCCCGGGGTTGTTCAAACACATTTCAGCGTTCTCTAAGCTCACGATTAAATGTGGGGAAGGCGGAATCCCACCCAAGATATTGATAACAATCGGAAAGGTAAAAGTGATTATTAAAAAAGATAAAAGTCGTAAGTCGTGGTGCAAGGAGAATGTGAATCTAGAAAAAGGTGATCAGGAAGCTTAATAAATTTTTCAAAACTAGATGATAGTGAAGCGGGAACACTGAAAAGTGATGAATCTACACATTTCTAACTTGTTGCGAGTTCCAAGATGCACGAGCATTTTGCAGTTCACGAATGTGAAATTTAAAGTGTTAAAAGTAAAACGGTAGGTAATGAGCTTGTTTTTGTTATATCTGAATACTTCGATGATAACCGAGTTCTGGAATTTGGGAAAGCCATATCCGAAAATGCAAATACTAGAAGTCTTTCGGATGATCATCCTGTAATTTACATCTAATTCTTTCCTATGGAATGCGTCATTTTCATGTGAAAAAAGCCCAGTCCAAATTATTGACACTGATTTCTCTGTAGTTTGTTGCTTTTACGCCAATGACCCGACAGGAGGTATTATTTTTGATATTTTATTACGTTAATCGTTTTAGTATTAACGGTAGCTTCGTCTGTTATTTCAAGAACAGTGGTATTTACAAAATGCCCGGGATTCAGTTTTCATAACAGTTGTGTTCCATAAGTAAAATATTGTTTTCTTGATGTCATACGCAGTCTTAGCATGTTTAATTACGAAATCCCTCTTTAGGAAATTTAAAATACAGTATATCGTAAATATATTTTTTATATTTACGAAAATATTACTAAATAACGTTTAATGTTCATGTCAAATTAATGAATCTAAACGTTTGCCTTGAAATGTGAAAGTAGAATTTACTATTAACATGAAAAAAGGATATTCGTTGCTTTCTGTTTCATAAACGAAGCTTTTCTTTCGTAGTAGAACAGTAAACATGGGATAACCATTTGCTTCTTTACGTTACTGATATACCATATTTTAAGACGAATTTTCATAAAAATGCAAATGTTTATTCATCGTGAAATGTAGGACTTGTAAGAAAATCTTTCTACGTTTTTAAACACTGTGAAAAAGATTTTTTTCTATGTCAATCGAAGTACACCTAAAAGAGCGGTATCAATCAAAGTACACTAAAAGAGCGGTTTTCTGAAATTTTTTAATGTGAATTATTTCGAATATACTAAAGGAAAAAAGATTGCCGAAACTGTAAATGTTACAGAAAATATAACGTAATAATTTTCTGATTAATTCTAGACTATATTTTTTCTCTTCCCTAAAATTACATGGTTTTCAGGCTATGGTTGTCGAATAGAAAGAAAGTCTTAAAAACTTTACTTTGGCGTTTTATAATAAAAGTGTGGAAAATGAAACATGACTAAAAGTGAATTGCTTTTGGCGTAGTGTGGTAATAGTTTACCACACTACGCCAAAAGCAATTCACTGCTGACGAATCACAGAAATATCACAGAAAGAAGGCGAACAAAATTCAGAAGATTTAATGTAGAACAAAGAGATCCATAGTGTTGTTTGTAAGTAAATGTTAAGTGTTAAATGTTCTTTAACATCAACAACAACAATTTTTTTTTAATTTCTTTGCTGTAATCTTTTTAAGTTATAAGCAACTAAGTGATAAGTTTTGCAAATTTAGGGAGTATTTCATGGATATTTGATTTGGACGGAGAAGGAAACTGTTTTTATAAAAGTATTTAATGTTCCTTTGTATCCTGCAAGCCAGCCTTTTGAGACGAATTCTGATGCGTAAGATAGTATAAGGATTTGGATGTTTTCGTAAAATATTTCGTACGACAAAGAGATCAATGTTATTGTTGTTCTTTTTGTGTGTGGGAGTGTGTGAAGAAACGTTCGTGTTTTCCGTCTATGTAAATTGGACACAAAATCGAATGATATTCTATGAAGATAATCCAATGGTTCACGATTAAAGATGCTGAAGCTTTTTCTGGTACTATTGATTATGACAACTAAATGAAAAACTCCATACACCGAAGAGCCAAAACATTGTGTGTGACCACCTGCCTAATATTATGTTCGCCCTCTACGTATCACCAAAACAGCTCTTAGACAGCGAGGCAAGAACGCTACAAGATTTCTACGATGTCTTGTGGTATCTGGTACCAACACGTTACCCACAAATTCTTTACCCCTTGTAAGTTACGTGGTTGAGTTGCCACAGATGGGATTTGCTGTTCCGATACAAACCACAGATGCTCGATTGGACTGAAGTCTGGGAAATCTGGAGGCTATGGCAATACATGGAAGTATTCCTTATGTTCCGCGAAAGATTTTCGAACAATCCGACCAGTTTTGCGTGGCGCATTATCCTTGCTGGAAGAAGACACTACTAGGGGGTATACAGTTGCTATGAAAAGAAGTACCTGGTTTGCACTGATGTTTAAATAGGTGGTCGACGCCATAGTTTTCCGCCTATCAATAACTGGAAAAAGAAATTTCCCAGTAAATCATTGGCCAAAGTATTAGACTTATTGAACTGGCTTGTTTTAGTTCCACGGTGTGCCGGCACTTTCACGGGTGAATGACAACATGTACTTGACCTTGAGCATTGTGCAACAGTAAAGGAAATTCATCGTACCAGAAGGCTTTCTTCCAATAATTCAAGGTCCAGTTTTGATGCTCGCGTGACTATTGTTGGTGTTTTCGTCGGTGAACCGAGGTTAGCATGGGCACTCGGAGCGGCCTGTTGGTACGCAGACCAGCTTTCAGCAGGGTTCGATGTACTGCGTGTTGTGATACCAGCATTCAATTACCGGCGATTCACATCACATTATCGCTTCTGTTGGCTCGTACCATACGGGAGGGTCTTCGTTCACATTTAGAATCAAAGAGCCGTGGTCGGCCACAAATTTGCCCACCGATCGTCGTTTTTCCCTCTCGCACCACTTTTTGAAGGCATTTACCACGGCTGACCCGTGAGCACTACGCAAGCCTTGCCTTTTCGGAAATGCTTGATCCAGTTCTTTGGCCATTTTCTCGCTTAAGTCCTCTGTCGTTCTCATCTGAAAAACATGAATAACACTGACTAACAGAGCTCTGTAACAGGTGTTATCTATACCAGTTCATGATCTCCACTCTCGTCGTTGGGCACTTGAAGTTGCTTCATTTTTTGCATAAACGTCATGATGTTTTGGCTCTTTGCTGCAAATAATTTCATGAAGTTATAATGTCGTCAGTAATGAACTTTTAGCTGTTATTTCCTGATAAAATTTTCAGATGATTTGCTCCGGATAAACTTTTTTCCAAGCTCTTGTTCCGCTTTTTTTTCAGGATATTCAGTTATTTTTCGTTGGTTTTTAATGACCATCCTGTGCATGTGGAGGGCCACAAGTAGTTGTCCATCCTTTGTTTCAGGGGCATTAGCGCCAGCGAAGGGAGAGAGCCAGTTCCGCAAAACTAACGCAACATACAAGCCTCACAGGAATTCTAACACGGAATCATCTTTGGCGAATGATCAGAAGCCAGCGCATAGACAGGTGCGCCGTCGGGGAGCCGAATATATATCGCCAATTTGGGGTAGACTAATCTTTCTTTTGTGGTTTTTCTTGTTTAAAACACATGCTTAAAATAAGTCGTTGCAACCACAAAATGTATGTATTGGGTTGGTGCAGATGAAATATCTGCTTTCAGCGGGTGGACATGTTCACCTGCAAAGAAAAATGGTGAACTCCAGCAACTACAGAAGTTCGGTAGGGATCTGGTGTACGCGTCTTTTGCCTCATTTCGTGATGAAGTTCAACCGCAAGTGCACAGGCTTAGGTCAAAGTGAACCACTGAGATGAGCGGATGTGTTAATTTTCTTAATGAGTCCAAACTCAGACATTCTGCGGGTATGGCGGCGAGAAACATAAACGAGGCATTTGGGCAGAGTACAGCGAATGAGCGCAATATACGCCGATGGTTCGCCAAATTCCAAGCAGAAGACAAATCCTTTGTAATTACGCCTCTTGGTCACTCATCAGTAAGTCAGACAGATGTTGAGTTGAAGAATATCGTGGAAGGCCAAACAGAATAGAGAGACCGTGAGATTGAAGCAAAGTTCCGCGTTCATCACTCGACTGTTATCTAGTGTCTGGGAGCCATTGAGAAGGTGAAAATGCTGTATGTTTGGGTGCCTGACGAATCGACAACAGTTAATTTACACATCACCTAGAGGTGTGCATTTTCATCCTTGCCATGCGCAGACGGAGGGATTAATGCATTGGATCGCAAGCTGAAATGAAACATGGGTACTTTACAACAATCATAAGCAATGCTCAGATTGGTTGGTCTTCAGCGAGGTACCTAAACTCTGTTCGAAACCACCCCTTCACGCCCGGAAAGTGTTGGTTCTCTTACGGTGATCGGCTGTCGCCTTGATCAGTGATTCGTTTCTCTGACCAGGTGGGATAATCAGTTTAGACCTCTACATTACAGAAATGCAGCAGATGCACAAAAGTTCCGCACCGAGCAGCCAGTCATCAGACGTCATTATGTTGTACGACAACTCGTGCACACATTCCTCCCAAACGACCGACCAACAAATCTTCCATTTGGACTTCGAAACTTTGCCGAACCCATGTTCGCCAGACCTTGCATTCATGAATTATCACCTTTTCTGCCATCTTAAACGTTTCCTAACGAAGAACTTTTTCGAACGACTAATCTGTGTGTCAGTTGCCACCGGCTTTGCCTCACAGAGTACTGTGTTTTATCGCTGTGTGATCCAATCGACCGTTAGGAGCGTGTCGATGAAGGGGTCAACAGATTTGACTAGCCAGGTAGGTGCTTTTCTATTTTTATAAATGTTTTCAGGCTACACTCTCATTTCGGACATTTCGTCTGGAGCAACCCTATACGTATCTCTTCATTTTAGTCTTCTACAAATTTTGCATACATTCTTCTGAATCATATCAATGCGCACAAGGTTTGTGGTAACATCAATATCTCATTTCAGCAACCCATGATAATACTTTGTTGTCTTTGTGGTTTTGCCTTGTTTAGGGAAGCATTTAGACATGCAAAATATATAAAAACTGTATGTAGTTTTGAAAAAATGTTCCCGGCTTTAAGTATTCTTTACGATAAAAGATTCAACAGTTTTACGTTTTCTGAGGGTTTTCCCATTTTCTGTTCCATTTTCAAAGCCAAAATATTTCCCTACACAAATTTTCAGCTTTCGGAAAATTTACTTTCTTCAAAACACTCATCCCTAAAGTTTTTCAGCATCACAAACGGTTTTAAGCAACCCCCCCCCTCAATTGCAATTTCTCGATAAACCCATAGTGAATCAGATGTCAGATTATATGAATGATGCTTGCGCTTTTGTGTTTCATTGTAATTAGTGCTTTTTTTGTGTTATGCGTCTTCGTTAGGCGACCGAGGCACCTAGTTGTGTTTATTGAAATTACTTTCCGCGATGAAAAGACGAGCTATAAATAAATCTTGAGGTTGGTGTTGAAGAAATTTTAGGGGCAGACAACTTTGGTCTAAAAACTGTGCAACAGTGTCGCACTACCAGTAAGTTTGGAAATTAAACGTAGTAAAATAATGCTCTGTATTTTTTTCATAAGTCAACTGAAAATGAAAAAAAAACATAAATTGGGTTCCACAAACTTTTATAATAAAAATCTCGCCTGAAAATTTCTCAAAATCTTCAGATGGTGCTGTAAGTATTTAACGTTCTTGTGCCACCTACTGCCATACGTTAATGCCGTCTTTGTAACGGTGCATTTAATTAAAAAATGTTACAGAGGCCAAATCGGAAGCCATGATGGGAATGCGCGAATGATGCCACAAATTATTCAACAGAAATGACGAGAATACTACAAATGTAAATTCTTGAAGGGCAAAGTGGGATAATGAAACGTAGGACATGGATGAAAGTCTTGTAATAATTTTAAAGAACAAAATACGATCGTGAAACGCAGAACATGGATGAATGTTTTACAATACTTTTGTCTTTGTTGGAGTTATTAATAAAAATGAAAATAGGTCTTCTGCGTGCTTTTTTCTCCACTAAATGAAAGCACTATTTTATATTAATTTTATCTGCGCCTTCTGAAGGCTACTCGCTGATCATTTTTGTATTTCACAAATCAGGTAGCATTTGTTTTACATTTCTTGGAGTAGCTTTAAACATTGTTAAAGTGAAATTTCTCAAGAACGACCACCCTCCGTACCGATAAAAGGGTGGTCGTTGGGAGGCTCGCTTAAAGAGGTGTTGATACTAAGTATCGGTATTTTCCTCAGACATCAAGAACGAGTTAAATTGCAATGTGTGAGGTATCTAAGTAAAATAGTTATAACGAAGTAAATTTCTCCGTCATTTCTGTCCACGCCAGGATTCGAACCCGGATCCCCTCATTCCGGAATAAGTCACTCTACCAATTGAGCTACGCGGACGTTTTATTCTGATTAATATCTGCCTCTATGTCGTGTGCGTCCTTCTGGAAGGTACGTCACATCTCCTGGTACGTTACATCATCTCCCCCTTTTTTTCTTTTTTTTTTCTTCGAAGTGCTGCTCTTATTTTTCCTATCTCGCGGTGAGGAAATAACATCACACCAATGCGAGATTTTGAACGGTCGGGTCATCCGGATAGTTCGGGCGCCATTATAACGAAGTAAATTTCTCCGTCATTTCTGTCCACGCCAGGATTCGAACCCGGATCCTCTCATTCCGGAATAAGTCACTCTACCAATTGAGCTACGCGGACGTTTTATTCTGATTCCTATCTGCCTCGATGTCGTGTGCGTCCTTCTGGCAGGTACGTCACATCTCCTGGTACGTTACATAGTACATATGTATAAAATAATTTTAAAAGACCAATGTTTATTAAGAAGAAAACATAAATCGAACTTTTTTGAAAAAAGATGTAAGTTCAGTTTGTATGAAATTTTTGAACTTCTCACTAACTACAGATTTTTTGATTGTCTGTTTTATCTGGGAAAATAACATAGATAAATGCTCATCGGCCGTGCATTCAGAATGAATCATTAGTTCACCTATAGTCTTTAAGGTCTCTTGGGCTGAAATAACTGGCTTGGCTTCGTCATTAACAATATCTTATTCAAAATCTGAATCAGCGTCTGAAAGGCACAAAATTTGGATATAGGTAAGACCTTGTGAATCCGAAAAAAAACATATGTGTGCAGTACATACGTAATAACAAGTTTAGTGTAATCAATTTACCTTGCGCAACGACGTTTTCCACAAGTCGTGCCTCCCAATTTTCACCTAGGTCATCGAAGCACTCGATGTTTTCCTCATAGTCCAATGATGTTTGGTCATATTCGATGCCAACAACATTGGAGAGTTCAACTAATATCTCATCGCTGATGCTCGTTTTATCAAGTGGCTTAGTTTGGTTTTCAAGTTCTGAATTCGTAATTTCACAACTATCAAAACACTTTTTGATAAGATCTGGACTAACATCCCTCCAGGCGGGTTTTATCCATTCTACAGCGTCTGCAACTATGATTTTTTTGGCCAATTCCGAAGCAGTTGCGCTTTCATCAGTTCGAACGAGGATCGATTGCAATACATAACGCTGGTATTCATTTTTGACTCATTTAATCACACCGTGATCCAAAGGCTGTAAATTAGCCGTAGTGTTTCGGGGTGAAAAGAACAATTTTACATTTTTGAGACTTGCTTCACCTGCATGGCAAGTGGAAAACTTTGCGAAGCGAATCCGCTTGACTCCACGAAACTTGAAGTCCTCCAATTATTTTAAAATTGTAACGTTGTCCTTGATAATCTTGTTTATTTGAGTCTTGCCGCAGTTAAATGATTCTGATAACTTCCTTTCAGATTTTCCACTTTCATGCAATTTTATGATTTCAACACGCTGCTCAAGAGATAAAAAATCCCGTTTTTTAGACATTGCAAGAAGCGAAAATTATCCACGTTAATTCGTGAATGAACACTAGATTCACCATTGGCCCGAGACGACAAGAATTTCTTTCGTTCGTCCGATAATTCAATGTTCGAATGCCCGCCCTCGAATGAGCAATCAGCGATCACACGTGTACACGTCAAAGTCAGACAGCTGTCTCCTTGTTCCCCCGCATCCAAGCATGTCAAATTCTTCTTTTAGGGAGTGAAGAAGAGAAAACCGCTCGCTCGGGGCTTTTTAACATTACGTCTACGGTCTAAAATTCCGTGACTAAGAAAATCGGTCGTTAGGAGGGGGTATGTAGGGGTGGTCACTCGGAGGGGTTTCACCGTATCACGCTATTTATAAATCACAGGTGACAATTCAAGTGGAGTATCATTCGTCACGATTGAAAAAAATTCCCACAAAGTCAGAATTATTTACTTATGCGTAGGAGCACTCAGCTGAAGAGTGTTACCGATGAGTTCGATGAGGCTGACTAGCTAGTGCACAGAGAAACGTCGAGGAGAGGTGCAACAATTGGTGTAGTAGTTCCAGCCCGTTGCGGATACATCTGTTCAGTCCGTTGCTGTGAGCTTTCCCAAAAATAAGCCGTTCACTGTTATATATATTAGGCATTCTAAAATCTAGCTATCCAGAAGTCTACCCTCCAAAATAAAAGATCACCAATAACGACAAAGAAGTTTGTTTGTCATTCGCAATTCAAAAATTATGCGCAATAGCAAATATTTCCGTCATGGGTTTTTGTTTCACCTCTAACGTTTGGCATATACTGTATAATATATACTGTATAGAGTCATTTTACTCTTATTGTTTCATAGTGGAAATGATGTGGTCTCCGTGGATACACAGTATATTTCAACTTTGGTTATAAAAAAAGGATTTATTGCTTTTCTTAAAAATTTATAGAAAATTTTAAACCTTACAACTCACCTTTGTTTACCAGAATCAATCATTAGAAATGCTACCATATTAACACAACACAAAATTCTTTGAAGACATAATTTCGTATACATATTGTAGTCTCAATACGAACCAGGAATTCGGCTTTTCTGTTAGTCAAGGGATGGGGATGTTTTGTGCATTTCCAAGGTGTCACTTAAGCAATCACTGGTGATAATACTATATTTCCAAAATTTCGCTGTTCCTTATTTCTTAGAGATTTATAAAAATCATTAAATTAGAATTTTGAGTTATTTGACGAAGCAGCTTATTAATTTACATTAAGTGTCGCGTAGGTACTTATTCATTACTTCAAATTTTTATTCATAATCAACCCGGAACGGCCACTTATATGGCTATAAGGTGTTTAATATGATAAAGTAAGATGTACTATTTTGGTTACAGACCAGCTAAATCTGAAAATACTTATAATTTTTTTTTCAAATGATTTACCGAAAGCTGTATAAGCTGATAATTTTTGAGAACAGAGGGAAAAAATAAGAAAAATATCATTTGCAACGAACTACTATTAGAGTATCTTCACTTGCAAGAAATTATGCTCTTAAATATCTGAAATAATTACACGTATCCGGAGCACCCGCAGCATCAGTCATTTACCGAAAACCCATATGGAAGAATTGACAAAAAGGTTTGATCTCGAATGGTAAAAAGAGTTCATTCTTGAAAAATGAGATAACGCCCGGAATGGTGTATAGTGAAATCTCGAAATCAGGTATATTTGGTTAAGCGTACACTCAAGCAGCAATCAGATATACCATGAGAAAATAGTAAGCACTTGTGTGAATTTTCGAAAATTATGAAGTTAGTTAAAAAAGAAATTCAGAAGGTAACTGAATTCAATCCTATATCGAACCACAATCATGTTTCGCCCGCGTGTCGAAAGCTCTTCGTCCCAGAATTCTGGACGTTATTTATTTAGTTACTAATTTGCAAGGGTCATTAAAACAATTCTTTCAACACCGGATGCCATTTACCTTGTAGAACACTTTTCGTTAGTAATTAAGGAATTTTATAGTTTTCAGTTCTACCGCTAAGTGGTGTTTATGTACGTCTGCTTACAGTTGAATCTCCGCTTCTAAAAATTATATTGAGAAATTTCTTTGTTACTGTATGTCGTTCGCTGCAATAGAGATGTGGGCCATTATCCTTTCCAAATAATGCAGAGATTTCCTGCTAGGGGGCTTAACGGTCAAAACCTTTTTCTCGCTATCTGTGCTTCCGGGAGACGTATTTGAAACGTTCCTTTTCCTTTCGTGGGAAAAGGAACGTATTTGAAACTTTCCTTTTCCCACGAAGAATATTTTTCTCATATTTTCAACTTTTTGCATTATGCCAAATACTTCTGCTAGAAAGCGTAGAGTTATATCACGTTTCCTTTTATGTACTTTCTTTTAAATTTTTCTAATTGAAAATCATTTTGTCTCGGATACTTTCCTTCTGCTGCGAGAAGCTTTTTGTGCGCCGTCTGTTAATCTTCGTAACATACTTTTTAGCAACAGTTGTAATTTAGTAGCTGCTACTATTTCTGGATGTTTATCAATTGTGGAAATCCGGTTGATTCCTTTCGAACTGGTTGCATTGACCTTGAAAGAATGATAAATTTAATTCGAGTCAGAAACGACTCAAAAGACGTGCTCATTACAACCGAAAACTTGGTTTCTTGTTTGTTAGGTTTTCATTGTCTTTCTTCATAAAGAGCAAAACGTTATAGAGAATCTCAGGCTGACTAAAATATTCAAAGCACTATCTTCATAACGTACATGCAATTGATAAAGCTATGCCAAGTTTATACGTGAAAATACGTAAAAAATAATCTGTTGTTACTCTATCGCGGGAAATACATTCTAATCACGCATTTTCTTTTGCGTTCTGATGAATTCTGCCTGTGAAGGCATGAAATTCTTATAAAGATTCAGTTTCATCTATTGCAATCAAGCCTTTGGTTTTCCGGATGTCCTTTTAACATTAGTTTTCTCATGAGCATAATTTCTAAGTGTTTATTGTTCCAGCCTTACGATTTTGGTACACAAAGTTTTAAGGACATATTTGTTCCCCAATTTTAAATTACGTATTTCCCTTTCCAACATGACAACATGTTTGATAAGAATTCTGTTCATATTTTACATATCTGAGCACGACACGTACGCCGTTGTTGGTGTTCATTTTTTTTATTGGCGGTTTAACGACCACCGTAAGCAACTCAATGGGACAGAAGGAATTGTCCGTCCCTAATTTAGGGCCACTGGCTCCAGGGAAGGGGAGAGTCAGAGCCTTAAGACAAACACAACATTCATGCCTCACCGTAGTTCGAACCCGGACCCATCTCGGGCGAACGGTCATAAGACAGCTCTTAGACCACTGCCCACCGGTGTAGCGTTCGTGTTTTTTGCTCTTCTGAATGTGTGTGTGCTTGTGTGTCTGTAGCAGAATCGCGACGACGGGTGACGTATGTCACAGATTTATTTTGGTCCTGCAAACAAAAACGATATCCCCGGAACCCTATTAAATCTTCTTGCAGACTCCCGATCTTGGATGCAAGTATTCCGTCTTTCAAAATTTCGGAAAATGAAAGCTATACGGGGTGATGATTTCTCCCGTAACCGCAATTTATTTTTCGGGCGATATTCCCTCGGTGTTCCGAGAGAGTCCGGTGTTGTTGTTAAATACAGTTTTTTTTTCGCAAAAAGTTTTGTATTTCAATTTGAAAATGAATGCAAGATTTTCCGAAAACGGAAGTTACACAGAACCCTGTGATCTTAAATTATTTTTCTCGCGATGTTCCTTGTGCCCTGTATATCATTTTATTAGATCAATATTTGTATTTAAGACTGGAAATGGAGGAAAATTTTCCAAAAACGAAAGTTGGGTGTAGAGACAATGTCTCCCGCAATCGTGAAATGTCGGCAAAAGCTTACGACAGCGGAAGTTAAAGCCAGCGAAGAATTCTCCCGTAATTCCGCTTACAGCTGATTTTCCCTCTGCTGTATTATTTTTAATCATCATTAAATCACCTAAATGTCTGTATTCGAAATTGAAAATGGAGAGAAAATTTCATAAAACGGAAATAGGACGGCACGAAGATTTCTCCTGTTATAGTATTTTTTTCTAGTGATGCCTTTGTCTTTATTGTTGTTATATATAAGTTTAATCCATAAATCTTTGTGCTTCAGCTTGAAAATGATGGCAAATTCTAGGTCAGAGGGTCAGATTGTTCTTGATCCTAGTTATCATTGAAATTGCTGTAGCACTGAGATTAAACATTTTTTAGGTTGAAGAAACATAAGGTGGTCAGTTCTTTTCTCTCTTTTGTAAATTTCTACCAGTGCAATTTTTTTTCGTTTCCAGTTATTTTCCCTAGTTATCGGCAGTATAATATTTTGTGTCAACATGTTATCTGTCGCAGACTGACCAGAAACTTTCTGCTGGGTAAGTAAGTGTGTGTGAACCTAATCACTTGATATGTCTTTGTTGTCACGCATTATCGACTACGGTGGATCATCTTTCAATGTTATTCAAAACTTGGCACCGCTGTAGCCTTCGGAATTTTTCATTCATGGAGTCGGAGTGTACGATTTAATATGCCATTTTAGCATTTGGTATTATGGAAATAATCACTACAAATTCTTACCGGTCCAACTTTAAACTTGTATGTTCTCTTGCTCTTAATGATCTACCCTTCTATCATGACGTTGGTATTTACAGGAAATACATGATACAACCACAGCACCACCCTTAGTTTCCCTTGCGTGTATTTGTACAACTAAGCGCCGCGATCATATGACCGCCCACCCTTACACTAGCAGGGCAGGACAGCTTGATATAAGTACGTTTTCCTTTGTATTTAGTAAGAGTTGACGAAGTGAATAAAACTTCTATTTATTTATTCAGATAAATTACTTTATTCAAAACGTTTTATGCTGTTATCCTAAGCAAAAGTACTGAAGTCAAATTATAGGATTTGCTAGACCCTTTCCAATACAGCTATATAAAAATAAAATATATTCCTGACATGGTAGTACACCGCAAACAAAAAACACCAATATAAAAATAAACAAAATTAATGAATTTAGTTAAGAGTAAAAACCTAGTTTCATCACTTAGCATTTAGCCAAAAGGCAGTGCATACACTCTACCTCTAATTTTTCATCGCGTTTACTTTGCAGCTTTCCTAGCTGAACAACTGTTCATTCCTATTTTCAAGACGGTTGGACCTTCCGGCGACACCTCCCTTACAGTCATCCTTGAATGTTTTAAATAGGCTACTTAAAAGGCAAGACATCGAAATAAACAGATAATGCATCTTTGCCCCTAATGGCGAAATTGTGCGTTCTTTGTGGAAGATAATACACACAAAAATTTTAGCAGTTAGTAGTACCTGACGGAATGAGAATGTTTTCAATCGGGTTTCTAGCCCCTCAGATATTGCTGCAAATATGCTGTAAATGGAAACGTGAGCTAGCTTCCGCTAAGCACTTGTGCGTTAAGTGAAGTTTGAAACTATATTAGAAACATTTCGCTCCAGAAACATTCTTCCATAGAGAATTTTTCAAATCGGAATGTTAGCAATAGAGATATGGACAAAAATATGATACACATCTACGCCCTTGGCCGAAAATGTATGCACTACTTTTAGCAGAAGGTATTCTCAAAAGATTTTCCGAGGTGAGCAGTAACGATCCACGAAAGGTTTTTTTCAGTCGAGTTTCAGAAACTCAAATTTTGCCGCAAATGCATCAGAAACAGAAATAAACACTTACGACTCCGGGTGGCGAAATTATTTTTTTACCAAAGAGGCGCCTGATGTTGTCCTGCGGCAGACTGGCCCACACGTGTTGGACGGTGTGCTCCAAATCCCGGATAGTGCGGCACGGCGGCAGCTGACGTTTCAACTGGTTCCACACATGCTCGATAGGGGACACGTCCGGGGAGCGGGCAGGCCATGGAACTGTCTGGACATGGCGTAGGCCGTCCTGGGCAACCCGAGCTTTGTGCAGGAGGGCATTATCCTTATGGTATAGCGCACCTGGAATCCCAGACAGGAATGGGAGCACATAGGGCCGTAGGATCTCATCCACATACCGCTGGCCCGTCAATAATCCACGTACCACTACTAGAGCTGATCTACTATCATAGGCAATGGTTCCCCAGACCATAATGCCTGCAGTGGGGAGGTCTGGCGCTCGAAAGCGAAGTTGGAATTGTACCGTTGACCCAGGGAACTTTATACCCGCACTCGGTGATCATTTTTCTCTAAAACGAAGCGGCGCTCATCGCTAAACACCGCACGTTGCCAGTCTTTGGCGTTCGACATAGCTTTGGCCTGGCACCACTGCACATGGTGCCGGTGATGTTCCAGTGCTAATGGCAGCAAACGTAAGGGGCGATGGGAGCACAGATTTGCTTCCGCGAGGCATCGGGAAATGGCTTGTAGGCACAAGGAGGCCGCCGCATCTGCCCAGATCCCTGTGTGATGCGTTCATGCCTGGCGCACGATCCGTCGGTAGTCTCTATCGGTGGTCCTCCTGGCCCGTCCGGAGCCTCTCAGCCGTGTGGCAGTGCTGTCACGGGCCCACTGCTTCCAAAATAGTCCGACGGTACGGTCATAACGATCCACGTGGCGAGCTGTACAGCGCGCCGACCGCCCGCGGTTTTTAGCCTGATAATCAGGCCTCTTTCGACGTCCTTAAGCTCGTAAATTCACGTCTCGGACGTCTACCCAGCATTATTTTTGCTCTGTGCTCTGCTTGCGTCGGCCGGTGATTTTCGCTTTCGTGGGGCATCGACTACACGCCTGTTTATTAGACTGCCGCTTCGTGCTTGCACCGCCACCACAGGGTGTGTGGTCATGCGCAATTGCACCAAACGTGGATCATTTGCATACCAGCAAGCACTCCAGCTATTTGCAAGGTTTCGCGGTTGTAGCCTGTTTTCCTTTATGTGCGCAAATTTCATTTATCGTGAGTATAATATGTTTTTTTTTATTTTTAAAGGAAAATATTCATGACTGTTGAGATTTAAGGAATAAGTTAAAAATTACACATACATACATTCATATATATAGAGACATGCGACCAACATTCCACAGTTATGTTGAAGTTAAAATCAAAACAGCTGGGTGCAATCATATGTGACATATAATGCCACATGCATTCTCCGAATCTATTCTACACTGTAAAGTTCCAATTTAGAGTAAACTCCAAAACCTGAATTATGAATAAATAGTCCTATCTCAAAACGTAATTTACTTTCCTGTGTTTTGGATAGAACGATTTTGTAGGTAAACAAATATCTGCCTGCTAGTCTTAGCACTAAAGTAATTCACATGGAAGCTGAAGAAGCCGTCAGATCTTACCGTACCTCAGATCTTTATTTTTTTTTTTTTTTTCAGATTTTTGAAGAGGGAGAAATCAATACGGGCAAGTTCAGGTGAAAACGGTGGTTGAGAAAGTAGTTGGAAGCTACATTCTGTCACAGCTTGAGTGAAAACACCGGCGGCGTGAATTGGAGCATTGTTCTAAAGCAGAACACCCCGTCGCAATGTTCCTCACCGTTTACTCCTGATGGCTTCACGCAACTGTAGTAGTAATTTGTAATTTTTCGTCTTGAGATGCAGCATTAATAGTATTTTTATGAAGCAAGTAATCAGTTAACAGTTACCCTTCTGAGCCCCAGAAAAGGATGACTAATTGCTGGGAAATAAATGTACGCACTGCTTTATTTTATTATGAGAAATACGATTTGTATCTTTCTACATACTTCGTGCAATAAAAATTATAGTGTCGGCTTCACGCTTCCACGGTGATGTCATTCGCAGATCGGGAATACGACGATTTTATTGTAAGATATCATCGCACGTCCTGAGTTTCAAATTCATCCCACCAAAGAACATATATAAATATGTTCCTAGAAGGAAAGAAGATATATTTGTGTCCAAATACTTTTTGATACAAAGCCGAAGAATTTTTTCCAACAGTAATTTATTTTAAGAACAATTTACTGCCTGCGTAGATAGGAAATGTTTTGTAAGATTCTGAAGGGTTTTTTTTAAAATATACATCTGTCTGAAAACAATAATTCAACGGGTAGCTTTAAACAAACCACGTTGTATGTTCTTCAGATTCGAATAAGAATATGTGATTTTTTTAATATCAATGGATTCTTCGTAAAAAATCAGGGCAATATTTTCGGAGAGAAATTCTGTAACTCTTCAGTTATGTTTAGTTGAATTACAGGCATTTGCTGCTGACCTGTGTTGCAGTGACTCTTCACAAAAGTGTGGAATGCAGAGGGGAGGTGTATGATATTTCCTATTCTCATTTATTGCGATGCATTAAAACGAAAACTTATACGGATGCACTTCCATAGCTAACCTGCGTCGTCTGCTGCAATAGAACAACGCGAAATCATGGGTAATATGACGTTTCCTGAGGGGTACAGCGCTGTCATCTATCCGGCAACGTAAAAAGCACAGCGTGTGGTGTATCCAGGATACGAATGTTTCTGAGGTATTCTGGCTGGCCCTTAAAAGGGCCTTTGGTGACGGAGGATTTTTTTCGTATTCTGAAACCTTTACAGGATCAGAAGGGACGGCTGTCGTGCAGAATTAAAACCTGTGTTTCTGGCATATAATTAAATAAATTAATTACGTCCAGGAAATAACTGTTTTATAATCTGAATCATGACCTCAAAGCAACGTTCTGAAGAAAGGCAACATTTCCGTTGGAATAAATATTCCAGAATATGGTGTGCCAAATGAAGTTTGTCTGTTCCATTCCTAAGTTAGCGTTTGAGAGGTCGCCAATTGCTCTCAGCACCTTGGGTATGAGCCTAAATACTAGGATCCACAAAGTTCAGTGAGTCGTTAACTGTCAGATGTTCGTATCCACAGCTTTCGAGGTTACCATATGCAGCCGACTGATCTGTCATGACAGTAGGTCGTGCTTGTACATGGTTGTGTATGAGCGGCAGCAATGTGCTCGCAGATCTGTCATTCTGAGAGCAGATCACGACCCCGAATCGCTTGGTGTCACGTTCAAAGATAACAAGGATCCAGGTACCCTCAACGAGATGACCGCAGTAGTATTTGCGCTTCCCAACATTCGCCTCATCTACTGCATAAATCACCTATTTAACCTTTGCCTCTATAATCCAACCATATGCTCATCCATCCAACCTTTGCCTCTTCCTAGGAAGCTACCATGAACTCTGAGATTAGTTCTCTGCAATACTGATAATAGTCAAATGGACGATGTCATCACTCTTTCCACGTTATTTTTTAAACAACGCATAGCGACTGAAAAATTGTATTCCGGCACTGCTGGGATCGAACCCCAGAACTCTCGATAACTAGTCGAGTGCGTTCGAATTTACGCTACAGCGCCAACAATTCTCAGCGCAATGCGTGGTTTATCAGTCAGCATCTGACTACACGAATGCGTATTGATGGTCTCAGCAACTGAGATGTCGTCATCTGGTGGCATTTAACGCAACAGCTATTTTAATTGTAGCTGATAAATTCAAAGGGCGATAGAAATGGTTAATATATATCAAATACGTGGAGATAATGTAAATGGACGATGTCATCACTCTTTCCACGTTATTTTTTAAAATAAAAAATAATATGCGTGTTTAAAAAATAACGTGGAAAGAGTGATGACATCGTCCATTTACATTATCTCCACGTATTTGATATATATTAACTGATAATAGTCGCTGTCTCGGTGGACGTGGTAACACCACACTGGGAAGATTCCTCAATGGCATCATCATAGGATAATCCTTTGGCAAAACAATACACAAGAGTTAGCACCTTATCAATGGGAATGCGATCGGCGTGAAATCATATCCCAAGTGCACGGAAAGACTGCTCAGATTTCTCTGAAACGTGATTCCTCTGGCATCTGAATTGCCCATGACGATGAAACCTATCAAATCTGAGAGTCATTGGAAGACCTTTTGAACATGTTCTACTGGTTGGAATCAATCCCTGCCGCTCACAAAACGAAACACAAGTCTTCCCATCCTGGGCAAAGTCTTGGAAAAAGAACTTCCTATTCCACATAGTGAAAACGCATGCAGAAAGTAAAACAACAGAAGAAACACGAAGCAGGACATACAGAATCAGGGGCAACACAAGCGAACGAACTTCACGCACGGAGCAAACAGCGGTTACGTAACGTAGTTACCAGCCTCTGCGGCAAAGCAGCGAAAGCGCTACCTATCGACACTTGCTTTGTTGGAGCATACGACGCAGGCCAGATACGGAAGTACAGCCAAAAATTGTAGGTTATACAAGACTTTACAATATTCTTAGCCATTTTTTTACATCTGAAGAATACTCAGAAGAACATGCAGTATTGTCAAAATGAACCACAATCCAGAAAAAGGAAGTAAAACATTTGCTTCATTGTAGATAATGGAGGAAACTGCGAACTTAGTGCCTAAGTTGTTACGGTTTAGCGTGGGGTACGGGGGGTGGGGGTGTTCTAGTGTGACAAAAAATTTCAGTCTTGGCAATGCTTCCCAGCTGTCACCCACTTGTTGAATGACAGTCATTCAACAAGTTTTAGGGAAGGAATGCGCAGCATTAGTTTTGTTTTTTCAGCTCGCCGCCGCCGCCATAGAATTTTTTTTAACGGCGCAGACCTTTATTCCACATGCGGAATGCAGCTGACGCTTTACATTTCACACTAAAATATTCAAAGGTTTTCCACTAGCAACTTTTGCTAGAACCACTTTTTAATCACTGTCAAAATGCCTTGGCTTGCTAACATATTGCTACTAACTACCGGTCGAAATCGCGCCCTGAACCTACTTTCTGGTTTTTACATTAAAAGTTTTAAACTTGTAGATTTTAATTATCTGGGGTTTTATGTGCATCATGGATAGATGATGTGGTGTGTTTTTTATTCTAAAGTTTGGTTTAGAGTATATTGCTTCTCATGTCTCAAAGATGGCTTCCCTATTACAAATGAAAAAATTCACTGCACGATTTCTATGGTTTTACCAATGATCGCATGAAACTTGTATATTTTCAAGCTAAGCATAGTTGTTTAAAAATACAGAACTATTTTCGAAGTGTGGAAATGGAATAAAATTAAGCTGCAGATAAAGTTCATGTGTTGTAAAAGCGGGAGAGCACCAGACATAAGGAAAATAGATACAAAACACAGACAAAAGTTTTCCTCTCCAAAGGGCATTGTCTTTGAAAACGCAAAAAGTATTGTGGAATAAATCATTTAGTTTGTTGCGCCGTGGCTAATACTTCTTAATCCAAGGCACACTTTGTTTGAAATCAGGTGCACTTTATCTGATCATACAGTCAGGGATTAATCATCCGTCTGCCGAGTAACTTATATATACTGGCCCAGAAAGATATCAGAAAAATTGGAAAAATACAAATTGTCATCGATATTGATAATCGTCGTGTAAGGAAATGCAAATTTTATAAAGGTAGGCGGCATAAGGGCCTGTCGTTTTCGTCTAAATACAGTGTGATGGCGACGGAATGTTTGCTGTACCTGTTGGTAATTGCAAAAGTGAAACTCTGCTGTCAGTGATAAAGCAATTGGTCCTGTCTGGAACTACTACAGTATTTTACCTTTCATACGCATGCGTATACAATCGAGAAATTGCCGTGAGAAATATGTCGTAATTCGCTTCTTTTCGGGGAGAATCTATTTACGTCTGAT
Organism: Macrothele yani; assembly: GCA_039090855.1. Taxonomy (NCBI): domain Eukaryota; kingdom Metazoa; phylum Arthropoda; class Arachnida; order Araneae; family Macrothelidae; genus Macrothele; species Macrothele yani. The sequence goes on along the minus strand of JAYWMT010000194.1, from coordinate 15,388 downwards.
ACTTCTGCGAATTCTTATTTAAGCACGCATATTCTTATCATATTGTACTTTTGTCGATCTTTATCTTCATCCATCTCGTCTGATGACAAATTAAAATTTCTACTTCATTGCCTCATATATTTGAAAATGTCTGTAAGTTCGCAAACACTTTTTTCGCTGTAATTTCGGAAGGATATTTTTCAATGCCATGACATTTTTGCACATCTTAAGATGTTGAGGGGTATTTTATTGCAATTTATATTACCACTAATAGAAGCTGAAGCTACAGCTGTGAGAATCCATATATCTAGAATGGAACATTAATTGGCTGATGTTTTGACGCAGGTTCCGAATGCAGCTTTGCGATTTATTTCAGGAATTAATCAAGGCAATTCAGTTAACAGAATAAAAGTAATGCTCCAGGAACATTGTAATTAACAATTCAGTAGCAAATAACGAACTATCTGTGCAATAAATGTCTTCAGTCGAATTTCTGTTCTGCACGTCATATATCAAATTGTTTTTGATTTCAAGTTTTAAATATATACTATTTGAAAATAACCCATGTAAGACGTAATATTTCTTTTTGTCCAATGTTTTTTTTATCTTATTTAAGCGGCCGATGTATTTTCTTTGCCGCTTGATAATGTATGGGCGGAGGCGTTATGTAAACAAAGCGCAGTGATACGCAGAACTACTTGCAGAACTGATTACCAGAAGTCCACCCGTGTTGCTTTTTTTGGCATTTTCCTTTAAAGCCTTTGGAGTTGTTATAGGACACTGCGAAAGTTCTAAATCATTAAACAAATATGGTTCACTTGCATTCAGAGAAGACGACAATTACGCAGAAACATCATGTAAAATATTTTGAGTGCCTTCATCATCATTGTCAACTATTATCAGTTCACTGCTGGACGAAGGTCTCTCCAAGTTTCTTCCACAACGTTCTGTCTTGCGCCAGTCTCCTCAGATAGCAGTCTAAACCCCATGCAGCACAAAACGTTTCAGATATGTATCAGTGATGTTACAATCTCTCATTTTTATTACACTTTCGGAGATATCTTACAATTACGTTTCAGCAACATCTTTTTTGGAACATAACTCTTTGTACATTACGGTTACATTAGAAATAGCATTCACCGATACTACTGCGTTATAGTTTTTACTGCACGTAATTGTTACCTTGATGTTACATTCCAGCGATATTTCAGATTTTTGATTTGGCAACGGCGTGGATGCGCATGCGCATTTATGCCATTTCATCGAAGCACTCTCGTAGTCGTTCCACGTGCTACTGGGATATTATTTGGTGATACTGGCGTACTCGAGTTTGCTGGGTGTAAGAGAACCGGCCACCGAAGAAATGGCCACAAAAATTTTAAGGGGCCGTATAAAAATTGCGTTTTTGACCGCTTCGTGTCCACGACTCCCAGAGGTTGGTTATGTGAGTCATATAAAGTTTCCATAATTTCGTCTTTTCTTAATTGCGATTATTAATGTAATTCTTTATAAAAAAATGTTTGTGATCTACAACTCAGCAAAAGATTTCAGGGTTTACAAACAACAAGTCTGCAAATTATCTGAGGGCATGTGCTGACTCAGGAAAACTGTCAAGGGGGGGGGGGGGGTAATACCAAAGGTGTAAAATATAAAGGATTCTGGTCCGATCGGGATATTTTCAGCATTTAAAAGCTACAAGTCAACAATTTATCTGAGGGCATGTGCTGCCTCAGGAAACCTGTTAACACCAAAAATATAAAATATAAAGAATTTCTGGTCCGATCGGGAGATTTTCAGCATTTTCAAGCTATAACGCGACACGTTTTCTCAGGGCATGTGCCCACTTAGCAAACATGTCGGAAGGGGGTTATACCGAAAAGTATCACCCCCGCTTCCGACAGGTTTGCTAAGTTCTAAATGCTGGAAATCTCCCGATCGGATCAGAAATTATTTATATAAATAATTTCTGATCCGATCGGGAGATTTCCAGCATTTAGAGCCTGCAAGTCAACAAATTATCTGAGTTCATGTGTGGCCTCAGGAAACATGTCGGGGAGGGGGAGGGGACCACGAAAAGTATAAAATACACTGACGGAAAAAAATCCCAACACCAAGAAGGGGTTGTGTTAGATAAACGACAGTTGGTAGGCGGTGAGGGTACATCTGTAAGATGACGTCTATGCAAATTTCGCGCTCGGCGCATACGTATGGCGCTAGTAGCGCCCCTCGGAACATGCAAAGCAGGTTTGCTGTAAATACGCCCTGTAACGTTCGTGAGCGTTAATTATCGTTGAGATTCGACGTAGTGTGTTGACGTTTGTCAAGAATGCCTTTAAGAAGACGAAGAAGCCATTATCAACAGCTGACGGAGTTTGAACGAGGTCGTGTAATAGGGCTACGAGAAGGTGATTTTCTTTCCGCAATATTGCAGAACGACTCGACATGAATGTAGCCACTGTGCATGATTGTTGGCAGCGGTGGTCAAAGGAAGGTACTTCCTCAAGAAGACCGGGTTCCGGCCCGCCACATGGCACTACTGAGAGGGAAGACCGCCGTGTACGGCGTATTGCCGTGGCGCATAGTACCGCGTCTGCGGCAGCAATTCGAGCTGCAGTTGCCACCACAGGGACACCACGAATTGTTACAAATCGGTTATTTGAAGGACAGCTTCGAGCCATGCGCCCTGTAGCGTGCATTCCACTTACTCCAAACCACTGCCGTTTGCGACGTCAGTGGTGTCAAGCTAGAGCTCATTGGAGGACGGAGTGGAGATCTGTTGTGTTTTCTGATGAAAGCCGGTTCTGCCTGGGTGCCAGTGATTGCCGTGTGTTGGTTAGAAGGAGGCCAGGTGAGCGCCTGCAACCAACCTGTCTGCGGCCGAGACACACTGGACCTACACCGGGAGTTATGGTCTGGGGAGCAATTTCCTATGACAGCAGGAGCACTCTCGTGGTTATCCCACGCACCCTGACGGCACAGTTGTACGTCGGTCTGGTGATTCAACCTGTTGTGCTGCCATTCATGACCAGCATTCCAGGGCGTGCTTTCCAACAGGATAACGCTCGCCCGCCCAACTGTTGCAACAGTTGGGCGGGCGAGTTGTAACCCAACATGCTCTACAGAGTGTCGACATGTTGCCGTGGACTGCTAGATCACCAGATCTTTCACCAATCGAGAAGGTATGGGACATCATTGGACGACAATTCCAGCGTCACCACCAACCAGCATTAACCGTCCCTGTATTGACCGACCAAGTGCAACAGGCATGGAACTTCATCCCACAAACTGACATCCAGCATCTGTACGACACAATACATGAACGTTTGCGTGCTTGCATTCAACATTCTGGCGGTTACACCGGTTATTAATGTACCAGCATTTCACATTTAAAATGGCTCTTCTCGCGCTTACAATAAGCTGTGATCTTGAAACCGTAATCGATTAAATATGTTTCCTATTCAAATGTATTGCCGCCATTTCATTCCTCTACAACTATTTTTTCGTGGTGTTGGGATTTTTTTCCGTCAGTGTATAAGGAATTTTTGGTCCGATCGGGAGATTTTCAGCATTTGCAATCTACATCGCAACAAACTCTCTGAGGGCATGTGCTGACTCAGGAAACCTCTCGGGGGTGGGATACCTAAAATATAAAGCAAAGTATTACTGGTTGAAAAGGCTGAAAATCTCCCGATCGGACGAAAAATGCTTTATATTCTACACTTTTGGTCCCCCCCCCCGCTCAGACAGCGTTCTGGGTTTGAATATACCCGCAGAGGATTTGCTTAGCTGTAATTTATAATTTTTAAAGAAAAATATTCATGAATGTTGAAATTTAAAGAATAAGTTAAAAATTACACCTACATACACAAATATATAAAGGGACAGGTGACCAACATTCCACAGTCATGTCGAACTTAAAATCAAAACAGCTGAGTGGAATTATATGTGACATATAATGCCAAGTGCATTCTTCGAAACTATTCGACCCTAAAAGTTCCCTTTTAGAGTGAACTCGAAAATCTGAATTATGAATAAATATGTAGTCCAATCTGAAAACTTAATTTGCTTTCCTGTGTTTTGGATGGAACGATTTTGCAAGAAAACAAATATCTGCCTGCGAATCTTAGCACAAAAATAATTCACATAGAAGCCGAAGAGTCTAGCGAGGAAGTGAAACACTCTTTCATCGTTCTATTAGTTCAAATTTTGGGTATGTGCGAATGAAATGTCAAGCGCGAGCAAGCGCTGGAGGCAGGCCTCTACCACAGCGGAATGGAACCGCCCATAGGTGTTCCAGTTATCACGCCCAAGAAGTACTATAAATAGCTAGTACGTGTGTGAAGAACAAATTTCAGGCGTGATTTTTTTGGACGTAGCGGGGCTTGTGCAGGGAACATGCAAATGCCGGATTTGAGAGTCATATTATGTATGAATTCAAACTGGGCCATTCTGCAGGAATTGCCGTCCGAAATATTAACAAAGATTTTGGGGGAGAATACAGCCAACGAATGAACCATTCGGCGATGGTTTGGGAAGTTTCGACGTGGCGATAGGGACCTGCAAATCGGAGCACGTGGTTACCGACCTGCTGCTGTTTCTGACCACATTCTGTTACGTGTGGTTGAAGCGGACCCCGAAAAAGGTGTTGTGAGTGGCAGAACTAGGTGTCCACCACACGACAGTTGTTCGGCGTCGTGCTGTGCTGGGTAAGGTCAAAAAGCTGGACATGTGGCTGCCGCATGAGTTGACAACTGCCAACAAGACCAGGCGTTTGGAAGTCTGCTCGTCGCTGATTGTCAGGAATAAACAGGAACCTCTGCTGCATCGAATTCTCATCTGCGACGAGAAGTGGGTCATGGTTAAGCAAGGCACAGCCTGCTGTACGGTATCCTAAGCCACCCTACATACTACGAAGGTGATGCTCATTGTCTGGTGGTCCACAGCTTGGATAATTCATCGGAGTTTCTTGGCAAGAGGTCATATCATCACTGCAGAACGTTATTGTGCTGACGTACACTAGATGCCCCGGAAATTGCTGCCGGAACAACCAGCTTTGTTCAACAGACATATTGTTCTTCTTCCCCAGGACAACGCTCGCTCTCATGTCGCCCAACAGACGATGCTGACACTAAGTGCCTTGGGCTATGAAGCACTGCTTCATCCTGCCTATACGCCGGACTTGTCTCCGACAAACTATCATCTGTGTCGTCGCCTGGATCACTTCCTGTCCGGGAAACAGTTCACGACACACAACGAGGTTCAACGTGCTGTTAATGAATTCTTAGAGCCCAGCCACAAGACTTTCTTCGTTCCGGGATCATGGCCTTTCCGAACAGAAGGCAACTATGTTTCGATGTCGAGGGGGATTATTTTACCTAGGTAAGTTGTCCTACTTTTTCGTTCTCGCCGTCCGCGTGTGCTGGTCATTTGCCGGACATTTCATTTGCACCGACCCAATATATTATGTAGGAAAACAGAACAAAATGTTACGAAGAAGTCACAGGCTCACCTATCATCAAGTGACGCTCTTACGTCAGTACTGCATAAATACACAACTGAGCTAAGATATCTCCACCGTACTCCAATGCATGTTTAGCACCAGAGCGTCATTCCATTCTTAACACCAAAGGTTTTGGAGCTCGTTTAGTAAATTATCCCACTCCAGTTGGAAAGCTATAAGTGCTGGAGTGGATTGTAGTGTCGGATTCTTTTGCGCCACAAGTCTCTCCAGAGTGTACCATGCATGTTTGATTGGTTCAGATCAGGGCCATTCCATCCAACGGATGGTTGCACCAGCCAATACTTCACCCACAACTGCAACCTGATGAAGACGTCCACAGAAGTAAAGTTTACTCCCGAAGAACGACGGAACAGACGAACGTGGCGAAAAATCCCACTGCTGCAGCGCCGCTGCCTAGTTATTTTCCCTTCATCCATCGCCTGGAGTTTCGTACGTCCACTGGCCAATGATAACGGCCAACAACATGACGCAGAGACCGTCATGTATATATCCCGTTCAACGAAGTTCCTGGTCTCACAAATAGTCAGTCTCACGTTCCTCCAGAACAACTGCCTCTTGAAATTCAACAAAATACTAAAGCGGTTTTCATCTTTAAACATTACCTTGGCCCATTAAACTGAAGATTGAACATCATGAGACATACAACACTAATGGAAAGCTGTACGAGGTACCCTGAATAAATCCATACAACATACGTGTTTCCTATCATACAGGTCTGCTGTATTTGCTTTATTTAGACGTTTTGACACAGTTTGGTACAAAATGTGCACAACTGTGCATGACTGATGACAATTAGCAACATGAACCGTATTATTTTTTCAACTCCGTTTTGCCATTATGGTGGGGTAACGGTTATATCGCTGGCTTTTACCACAGATATCTCCAAAAACATCTGCTAACGTTTATCGCTTCTCCTCAGTGCTAACAGAAACCGCAATGCTATATTGTTTTCCGCTTTAAACTTTCTCCTGATATCAGTCAGTCTGGCTTTCTTAGAGACTGCGGATAATTCAACCTGATGCTAAGTCATTCTCATGTCGTCTACCAGATACCTTTTTACCATTACCAACATGCAGTTTCTCGCTACTTTTTTTTTTTTTGGTTGGAGTTTTAACGACCACCGTGAGCAACTCAAATGGGCTATAAGCAGTCGCCTGTCCCTAATTTTGGGTCACTGGTTCCAGGGAAGGGAAAGAGCCAGTGCCGTAAGACAAACACAACATCCATGCCCGACCGGGATTTGAACCCGGACCCATTACGGACGAATGATCAGAGGGCAGCGCCTTAGACCACTGCGCCACCGGGGCGGCTTTCTCGCTACTTACATGAGATACATGAAAACCATTGTGAACACATGCTTGCGTCACACCGCCCTCGTTTGCATAAGTTACGATGCTCTCTTTTAGATCCATGGCACTCCGTAATGGCTAGATTTCATCTTGTCCTTAAGTTTGAGACAGGTACAGTGTTGATGCTCGCGTGCCCATTGTAGGCTCTTTCGGCGGTGAATCGAGGTTAGCATGAGAATTCGAAGAGGCTTGCAACTACGCAGCTCCGTTTTTAGTAGTGTTAGATATACTGTGTGCTGTAATACATCGCGTCCGTCACCAGCATTCATATTACCGGCGAGATGCGTCACAGAATCCCTTATGCCGGCTCGAACCATACGGGATAACCTTCACTCACCTCTAGCATCGAGAAGCCATGACTCCTCATGCCTTCCCAGCGGTTCGTGGTCTCTCCCCTCTGACAACTTTTTAACTTTTTCTACTTTATATTACATGATCAGGCATCGTAGATATGGAATATTAAAAAAAATTTCAGTCCACTACCGGCAATTCAATATCATGATTGTTGGTCAATTTTTAGTAAAATCAGTCGGTGTGTTTTCCTGAGACATGCATACAGTAAAATCAGCCAAGGATATTTTGTATTAAGATAGAGATTTATTGCATTCTGATATGTCGGTATTTACATTTCAAGATCTGACATTTTGTAGACGTTACACATTTTCCCCTCTTTTCGGGTGAGTGTCTGACGCTCAGAGCTCTACCATTTAACCGAGTTGTATCTCGGTTGAAGTCCTGGATGAGGTATGATAGGTGCATTTGTCCTTCGTCACTGGCTCTCTCCCCTCCCTAGAACCAGTGGCCCTGAATTAAGAATAGGTGACTCCTTATTTCTTTACGAGTTGCCCTCCCCAGAAAGTCATGGACGCTACAAGGTATCTAAAGATGTCTTGCCGTATCTGGTACCATCACGTTATTATAATACTAGCAGATCCATTAAATCTATTAAGTTGCGTGGTTGAGCAGCCGTAGATCGGATTTTATTTTTCAACACAAGCCACAGATGCCGACTGGATTGCTCTCTTGGGAATTTGGGTGCCCTGGCAATATCTGGAGGTCTTCCTCGAGTTTGCCCAATATCTTATGACAAAGATGACAAATATAAAACAGCACGCAAAAGCAATGAATCGTATGATCTTTGCTTCAAGTGAAAAACAGCTTCCTCCTTTCTTTCACCCCGGTTATCAAAAGTGCCAAATGATACTGCTCTCTGCATCTGATGCACCCCTTCCCCCAACTTGACCACTACTCATGGGCATATCCTCTGTCTTGGGTGTTTTTTTTTTTTTTTTAATTGAAGGTTTAACGACCACCGTGAGCAACTCAATGGGCTATAAGCAGTCACCCATCCCTAATTTAGGGTCACTGGTTCCAGGGAAGGGAGAGAGCCAGTGCCGTAAGACAAACACAACATCCATGCCTCACCGGGATTCGAACCCGGACCCCTTTCGGACTAATGAGCAGAGGCCATCGCTTAGACCACTGCGCCACCGGGGCGGCCTTGGGTGTTTGTAAGCAATAACAGTATCAGTCTACGTTACAGTGCACTCCTGCTGTTTCCTTTCTGTCAAGCAATTACCTTCGCACTGATCCTCACCCACTCACAAACACCACACAAGCAGTGGGGACCGTGAAGGGGGGTATGGAGAGGTATGAACTTATTACCCCACTGCCTGTTTACGTAACCTTCCCCTCGAGTTTCCCCGATTGTCAGTTTATTGCCTCTGTGTTGTGAGATGCCTCCCCTTACCACTCCCCTCTCCAAGTTATACTCAGACTGTGGCGTGTCCAAGGGGGTCGGGGTATTAACACCCCCCCCCCCCCCAATTTTTTGGAACCTTTCGATATTTCAAAAACGCGATTCTGATAGGCAAAGTTTTGTTAGTATTTGAAATAGTTTTTATATCTCATGGCAAAAATTGAACGTGATTTCCTCATAAAGACGAGGAAGCGGCATGGAGCCAAGGACGAAGATGTCCTATCGCAATGAAAAGCCACTACATGGGTATACTAAAAGTTTCTGTGGCAAAGAGGCAATGCCAAATTTGAGTACCATGACGTATTTAAGATTAATTTAAAGCACGCTGAAAAGCAATGAGTTTTGATTAAAATACAAGAATCACATCAAAACAAAACGAACGCTGTAACATGAAGACAGAAAACCCAGAAGACGATTACAGGAGATCTATTTATGTACCATTTTTAGGCTTGTTTAGCAGTGCTTTCGAAAATTGATTTCTCGCACACAAATAGTCCTTATGAGGATACCAGGCACTTTTCCCAACACATTCCAATGTGCCACCCTTTTCTCAAGATAATGATAGCTTTAAAACTTTTAATTGAATTTTATGTAGGTGACTTGAATGGCTCGCTAGAAGAACTGACCGCAGAATTGAAACTGTGGTACCGTAGGATCGCCCGCAAAGAAAAGATGCATTAAGTGCTTTCAAACTGTGCTACTGTGCTAGAGTGAGGAGTTACCCAATACAAAAAAACTGTTTCACATAACAGATACTCTACGAGAGACAACTTTAAAAAGTGAGATTTCGCTTTCAATCCTGCGTCTCTTAAAATCATATCTACGTAGTACCATATTTCGAACTGAGACTCAGTAGGTTAGTATTACTTCACAACATTCGTTGAGAATACACACCGAAAGTTGAAGAGCTGCCCCGGTGGCGCAGTGGTCTAAAGCGCTGGCCTCTGATCATTCGTCCGTAAGGGGTCCGGGTTCGAATCCCGGTCGGGCATGGATGTTGTGTTTGTCTTACGGCACTGGCTCTCTCCCTTCCCTGGAACCAGTGACCCTAAATTAGGGACGGGCGACTGCTTATAGCCCATTGAGTTGCTCACGGTGGTCGTTAAACCTCCAACCAAAAAAAAAAAAAAAAAAAGTTGAAGAAGTTTTAGATGAACGAGCAAAAAAAAAGGAAGAAGAGAGGAACACGATACTGAATATACCACTCAAGTAATAGTAAGTAAAAGTAACATAGGAGTTTAATCAAATAAAACAATACTTGTATTTGTCGAAATGAGTGTCGTCAGTGTCAGGGATTGTTAGTCTTATTGTACAATGAAAAAAGCGCCATTATACAAATGAAGAATGTTTCAGTAGAAGGTAAATTTTGATTTATTTCTAGAATTACTTGTATCTTTTAATCATTTAACAGTAAGTAGTGTAGCATTCTTGTTTTCTGCACAGATAAATATCAAAATACAAGTGGTCAACCATTGTGTGGTGATCAGAATATAGGAAATAAGAATATTGATAATAATTTTCGGCAATATTTATTTGAACATTTTTGCGCAAATGTTGCATACATCTTAAAAATGCAGTCATAACACATTTAGTTGCCTAGAAAAAAAATTCGTATGCTCCCTACCGAAAAAAAATTCTGGGCATGCCACTGTTCCCAGATAGACAGAATCAGCTGAAAGTGCGAGGCTGTTGAATAACTTCTCATATCAAACGTAAAAAAGTTGTATCCTAAAGTAGCTCTGACTTTCGAAAAATTTGTTTTAGGTTGCAATTTTGTCAATAAACTGTTGAACAAGCCAAATTGGATTATTTTCAATACTTCTGCTGTTTTCCCCTCTAAACGCCAGGGACTGTTTTTCGTAGCGGAAGTAGCTGTTCCATAACTTAATCAGTGATTATAAAGCTTAACACTCTTAAGTTAACTTGGGGTATAGTCCTACACCTTTGGGGTAAGAGGGAGAAGAACGTCCACTGTTTATAGTAAAATTCACTGGCAAGCGTTTGTGTTAAGGCATTCATCTATTTATGGGCCCACTAGAGTTCACTTCTGAAAATACGATAAATCAGCAAGATTTCCAAATTCCTCCACCCTGTCATCAACTTTTTATTAACCGACAGCAAAGAAAGTTATTTAAAAGAAGCAGACAAAAGTCTGATATTTTTATACTGAAAAAGAAAATGCCTGGTACGGCTATAGCCAGATCTGCCGTATAGGCTCCTCCTCCTATGTCCGTTAGCAAAACTGAAGGATTGGATGACGTATTAAAATGCCAGGAGTTGCGTTTTTTACTTCTTCTCCTGCAGCAACACGATACAAACCAATCATCGTATTCACCACAGTGAAATGCAAGAATCTGCAGCGAAAACCTCCCCAAACAAATCCTTTCTCTAAGACGTACTTAAGTTATTAATTACTTTCAGCTTTTTGTGAGAAAAAGTAATTATGCTTACAGAAGACACAAATTTATGTCAAACACTAGGCCGCGGGTGGCCTAGTGAGCAACGTTCGTGACTACCACGAAAAGGGCCTCAGGTTCGATCCCAGCTAGGTACGAACGCTCGATCCACTAAATATTCGCCGTGGGTCGGATGGCACGTTAAGCCGTCGGACATTGGATACTTCCTCCCCGTAATAAATAAGGGCGTCTTCCTCCCCCTTTCTGCATCGTTTCCGTGTCATTTTCCGGTTGGGCACTCTAGCCCAAATCACCTGGCTTCCTGTTTCAAAGGTTTTCTTTTCTTTTTTTTTTTTTTTTTGATTGGAGGTTTAACGACCACCGTGAGCAACGCAATGGGCTATAAGCAGTCGCCCGTCCCTAATTTAGTGTCACTGGTTCCACGGAAGGAAAAGAGCCAGTGCTGTAAGACAAACACAACATCCATGCCTGACCGGGATTCGATCCCGGACCCCTTACAGACGAATGATCAGAGGCCACCGCCTTAGACCACTGCGCCACCTGGGCGGCTAAGGGTTGTTTAAGACCAGGGGTCAGACACACCCTTCCTAAAATCCTCTACATATGATCTGATCTGATCTTTTGTCAAACACTAAACGTCAGGCGTTTAATATATCTCAGACGCTTGCGAAGGCGGAATTCGAAGCCGGCAAGTGTGCAGGATTTCTGTTTGGGAGACATCTAAAACACTGCATATATATATATATAGGGATGTAAGGTCAGGTGATGCGTAACATCACAGCCTCTCCTTGACAAATGTCAACCCCGCCTTCTCGTGGTGCATCCTGTTCGCACTAAAGGGGCTCTGACGATCGCCAATAGCGGTATAACTATACCATCGGGATTACAGGAAATTATATCCCACACTCACCAACCCGCTTGGCCAGCGTGGTGAGTTATGGCCAAACCCCTCCAAAATGATTCCACAACTTAAATCTTGGCCCTCAGTCTCCGGCAGCTGGAATGTACCTGGCCAAGGCAGCGGCCAGTGCGACATGAAGGCAGAGGGTGCTAAGAATCACCGGAGGACCGGACTAGGCTGCCATCTGATGCTGACCTTGGCAACGTATAATGGACGCTCCCTATCTTCTGATTCAAGGCTTCTTGAATTGGAAGAGGAACTACAAAGGATCAAGTGGGACATCGTGGGGCTAAGTGAGGTAAGGAGAAAAGTAGAAGATCTCATCGAACTGAAAAGTGGACATCTCTTCTATTTCTGCCAGTATCGTGGGACAGATACTGGCAGAACTAGTGGTGTTGGATTTATAATAAACAAGAAACTGAAGGATAAAGTTGTAGAAGTTGAAAGTTCCTCTGACAGAGCTGCAGGACTTGTTATCCAACTCTCGAAAAGATACCAGGCTCAGATTATTCAAACTTATGCACCCACCACAAGTCATCCTGAAGAAGAAATTGAAGAATTTTATGAGGAAATTTGTCATCTAAATAATAAAGGTAAGCAGCACTTGAAAATAATTATATGAGATTTCAATGCAAAAATAGGGCAACGGCAACAGAATGAAACTTCAGTAGGTAAATTCGGTCACGACAGCAGAAACCAGCGTGGAAATACTCTCGTTGAGTTTGCAGAGGCAGAAGGGTTTTTCATCTTGAACTGCTTTTTCAAGAAAAAGCCACACAGGAAATGGACATGAAGACATCCAAATGGGACGACAAGTGAAATTGATTTTATTATGTGTAACAAAAAATTCGTCATAGAAGACTGCAGTGTGCTAAACAAGTTCAACACAGGTAGTGACCATAGATTGGTGAGATGTAAGATGCACCTCAACACTAAACTTGAACGTGGCAAGCTCATAAGACAAACAAAATCTATTGACATAACCAACCTTAAAAAACACCATATTACCTTCAAGTTGGAACTGAAGAACAGGTTCTCTGCTTTCGAAGGCCTAACATCGGAAGAAGTGGACATCTCTGAAGTTAACAGAAAAGTAACCAAAGCTCTTATGGAAACAGCAACAAAATTAGCTGGGTCTAAGAACAAGTTGCATGTAAACAAATTATCAGGAAAAACGAAAATGTTGATGCAAAAGAAGAGAGATGAGGACAACTAAAGACGATGTGACTTCCAAAGTGGAATATATAGAGCTATGCAAGACAGTAAGAAAAGGTATCACGGAAGACGTAAGAAAATTCAACTGTGAACTAGTGAGGAAAGCAATTGAAAACAACCAAAGCCTAAAGATAGCAAAGGGACATCTCAGTAAGGGAAGAAAACACATTATGGCACTGAGAAAAGAAGATGGTTCTGTAACAAGAAATAGAGGCGAAATTTTGACAAGAGTGAAAGATTTCTACTCCAAATTATATGAAAGGGATGATACATGCACTCCAGACATCATGAAAGATACCAGTACCAGAGTTCCTCCAGTCCTTCCAGCAGAAGTTGCACATGCAATCAAGAACATGAAGCGCGGAAAAGCTCCAGGAGAAGATGGAATTACTGTAGACATCATACAAGAAGCAAGTGAAGAAATTGAAACAGTACTCGCCCAAATTTTCACTCGATGCTTTAATGAAGGAAAGATTCCTGAGGATTGGAACACCGCTACAATGATCCTGCTACATAAAAAAGGTGACATTGAGGATCTCGATAACTACAGACCTATCAGCCTCCTATTAGTAGTTTATAAAATCTTCACTAAAGTTCTTTCACACCGCTTGAAGTTAACACTGGACATGGCTCAACCGAGAGAACAAGCTGGATTCAGGAGTGGCTACAGCACAATAGATCATATCCACGTACTGAGAGAACTAATTGAAAGAGCGAGGGAATATGAACTTCCATTGTGCATGGCTTTTATCGATTATGAAAAAGCCTTTGATTCGGTGAAACCATCAGCAGTTACAATGGCTCTAAAAACCTGCGGTATTGAAGATGCATACATTAATATTATTAATAACATCTATGAAAATGCAAGTGCAAAGATTCGGCTGTTTGAAAATACAACACACATAAAAATTGGAAAGGGAGTGAGACAAGGTGACACCATATCTCCGAAGCTCTTTAATGCCACATTGGAGGGTGTTTTTCAGTCGCTGAGCTGGGGAAAACAAAGGGATAAAGATTAATGGAGATTATCTAACCCACCTTCGTTTTGCTGATGATGTAGTTATTTTTGCAACTACCCCATCAGAGCTGCAGAGTATGATCCAGGAACTTGCTGACAAGAGTAAAGATGTAGGATTAAAAATGAACTTTCAGAAGACAAAAGTGATGTTCAATGCTTTTACAAGAAATGAAGGTTTATCGATTGATGGAGAAAAACTGGAGATAACAGATACGTATGTTTATCTTGGACAGCAGATATCAAGTGAGGGTCACATTGATGAAGAAATTAATCGGCGTACAAAACTTACCTGGGAAGCTTTTGGAAGAAACAGCATAATTTTCAAGAGCAATATGCCATTATGTCTTAAAAGAAAAGTGTTTGATCAATGCATCCTTCCAGTGCTTACGTATGGTGCAGAGACGTGGACCTTAACTAAAAGAGACATACAAAGGCTGCAGCAACTCAAGGAAGCATGGAGAGGTGCATACGTGGTGTAACCAGGAAAGATAAGAAGAGGAACACGTGGATCCGAAAAATGACAAGAGTGGAAGACATCATGATCAGAGTTAAATCCCTGAAATGGCAATGGGCTGGACATACTGCCAGAAGAACAGACCATCGATGGACAGGCGAAATTTTAGATTGGATTCCAAGGGACAGGAAAAGACCCAGAAGAATACCTTATGAAAGATGGGTGGATGAAATTCGAAAGTATGCGGGAGTGACATGGAGGAGACTGGCACAAGACAGACCGTTGTGGAGGAAACTTGGGGAGACCTTCGTCCAGCAGTGGATTGATAATGGTTGACAATGATGATGATGATGATATCATTGTCAACCATTATCAATCCACTGCTGGACGAAGGTCTCCCCAAGTTTCCTCCACAACGGTCTGTCTTGTGCAGTCTCCTCCATGTCACCCCTGCATACTTTCGAATTTCATCCACCCATCTCCCATGTGGTCTTCTTCTGGGTCTTTTCCCTGTCCCTTGGAATCCAATCTAAAATTTCGGCTGTCCATCGATGATCTGTCCTTCTGGCAGTATGTCCAGCCCATTGCCATTTCAGGGATTTAACTCTGATCATGATGTCTTCCACTCTTGTCATTTTTCGGATCCACGAGTTCCTCTTCTTATCTCTCCTGGTTACACCAAGTATGCACCTCTCCATGCTTCTTTGAAGTTGTCTGCAGCCTTTGTATGTCTCTTTTAGTTAAGGTCCACGTCTCTGCACCATACGTGTTAATT
>JAYWMT010000193.1:0-245129 GCA_039090855.1 Macrothele yani | reverse complement strand
TGTACTGATGTTTTGAAACACACTTCTCGATAGAGAGCTCTGGATGATGAACCTTCCTTTGAGACTTTTTTATGTTCGTTAATTTATGTCCCGAATAAACGTGCTGTCATTCCGATATAATAACGTTAAGTCCCACAAGGGTGTGATAATGGTATGGCATAAAAACCACCCTTATTTAATCGGAGGTCTGTCTGAGAATGCCCAAATAAAACGCTTAAAATTTAGGAGACTTGATGTCTACACCGTGTCTTATCTTTCTTAAGAGATCTCAATGATGACAGAAGCGAGTAGAACTTAGCTCATTGATCGCAGGTACTGGAGTTGGGTGAATGAATTAATGCGTTTGAATTATGACGAGTACTTATCATTTTTTATGACATCGCGCATATGTTTTTATTTCTGTCCTGCTTCTCTGGTTACAGGTAGATTCATCTTTTTCCCCAGTTTGGATTGTCTGTCAATGACATCCGATAAGACAACAAATATTTTTCGAACTCGGGATCTGAAGAAGATTGTGTTACATTAAACTGGACAGGATGAACTGCAGGAATTCGGGTTAAGAGTTGCTGTGAGAACATGATGTACTTGGGAAGGATACTGTTACCCGATAATTTCTAAACAATATATCTAATTAGGCTAATGATCTGTTTGTCTCAATCCACATGGTTAAGTTTATCGAAGATAGCATAGGTTGATTTTGTCTAGAGAGAACAGAAGGGTCTCTTTTCCATGATATAAACTAATAACATGTCATCAGCATATTTTACTTAGACATTGCTTAATGGTGGTAAAGATATTTTCTTTGATGCTGCGTGCAGGGCTCCGACAGGAATAGGTGAAAACCTATAGGAGATCTGCCAGTGAATTTATTTTTGGAATCTGTAAAATTTTGGAATTCGTGAACATTTTATGTTTTATTTCTGGCGTGATAAAAGGTGTAGTAATTTCAGTTTTATATGCTTGGTGTGTCAACAGTTTTCTTATATGTTTTGAGTTTGCTATATAATTGACGGCATGGCTTTCAAATCTCAGTAAGAAGGCAAATACTATACGCCAGATCTCAAAGGTTTGCTATCCTCTTTAGTAAAAACAATATGAGAATAACTTGGACAATACTATGAGGCATGTATACAAACCAATATTTGTAGTTTGAATACCTTTCAAATTACTTTGATTAACATTTGTCAAACGAATTAACACCAAGGCACAAATTAACTTGTGGTATAACGAAGTAAATTTCTCCGTCATTTCTGGTCTACGCCGGGATTCGGAACCCGAGGCCGCTTATTCCGGAACAAGTTGCTCTACCAACTGAGCTACGCAGACGTTTTATTCTGATTCCTATCTGCCTTTATGTCGTGTGCGTCCTTCTGGCAGGTACGTCACATCTCCTGGTACGTTACATTGGATAATTTCATATCTTCAAGACGCCCCTAGAAAAAATCTTCAGGTAATATATTACTAACCGACACGTCTGTATCTTTCAGTATTTCGTAAATTAGCTATACTTATATCTCTTTTTTTTTTACATGTACGTTGCAGGAAAGATCATGTTTTTCATTAAACGTGTAAGACGTTTTGTCATCGCATTAATAAAATCCTTTACTTTTATGTCCGACGTCATGATTCACAGTTAAGCATTTGGGTATCATTTTGAGACATTTCATGTAACTACTACTTACATTTCCATCAATTACACAAAAGTATTCTATCGCAAATTGACATACTTCTAAGTATTCTATCGCAAATTGACATACTTCTAAGTATTCTATCGCAAATTGACATACTTCTAAGTATTCTGTCGCAAATGGACATACTTCCGTTCGAGACCAATGAAAAATAGTTCTCGTTCATTAATGCCGCTCACTCGCCTAATGTATGAAATAAACTATTTTGTCCATAGCATTGTTTCAATGGGACACAATCACATATCCTGCTCGTATTTCGACTCCATCCTTTATATCCATGTTACACTTCATTAATTACACTCGTGTTTGTAATCCCTAACATGTCATGGAGCTTTAAACTATCTTCTTATGCTTACATACACATTACGTAACTATACATTCAGTCAGGAAACAAATTAATCCTATTCCTGTTCAGTGTAAAATATTATCTATCACTGTCTGGAAATTTTCGTTGCAGATATTTGGAAAGTGTATATTAACAGAAATTTAACTTTCAGTACTATTGTTGTATTATGCGAGAACACCTCAGCTTCGAAAGTAATATACGCTTTTGCAATCCAGTTTCCTAACAAACTACATTTTAAAACCCGTAACTTCTAATCAGTACAGACGAAGTTACCTGGGATTAAACAATTTACCACATTTAACTTAAAAGAAAATAATACATTTTGTATTAAAATTTACTTTTAACAGTAAATTAATAAAAACTACTGCGATCAAAAACATGTTTAATTAATGTAACTTCGGTTCACTAAAAAATTAAAGTTTATTTAAAAAATCTGTAATTATTTTAACGACTTTCCGTGAAAACATTTGACAAACTATGTGTTGTTCTTATTAAAAATCTTCGCATCGTATTTTTGAACAGTATGCATTATTTAGAGCCATAGCCACGTAATAAACTGAAATACAAACCAATAAAAGGCAGTGTGAATGTTTGCAAGTAAAATAAAGTTGAGAACGAAAGCAAAATAAAACCTTCGCTTGGTTCTTTTCTGATTGTAAAAATTGAAACATAAATCTGTTCCAAAATGTCGAGTTTTCCTGCACTGGTGACAAATATGATCCGAATGCAAAGCACTTTGCCCAGTAAAATCACAGCATTATTATTTTCTGAAGTTTGGACAGCGACTACATCTCGGATTCCTTTTCGTAGGGTATAAACAGAGCAAATCATTTGGACGTCCTTGTGTTTTACTGTTTTGCTTTGTCTTGCTGGTACACTGGAATTGAGACCCTTTAACCGGTAGGAACGAATTACATTGAGGTTAGCACGATGAGATGTGGTAAGTACAAACGGATATATTCCTTTTCTAATAAGTGAGCTCAATGCAGAATGAACACTGAACTCAAAAAGCGTTGTTTTCCCCTTGCTGTTCTATTCAAAATGTCTAATTAAAGAGATAAGTGACACTAACAATTTCTGACTGACTTACCTACTAAATATTCACTAACACTGGCATTCAAATTAAATAAGGAGAGAGAAGAGGCTTGAATAATATTTCAACCCAAGGGCACGATGTTATTCTCTTCGTAGGGCAGGCCTTCATTGTTATGCCTCTGGTCACAGAGCAGAAAACAGAGGACAAGAAGAGAGTTCTTATCACATGTGACAAGTTTATATTAGGAGATGCTGAAATGTGAAAGGCACGTGACTCGTTTTACCATAACTTTCGTGAATAATGGCTGCTACCTGAACATTTCTGCTTTGGGAGCGTGGAATAATCTTAGTCACAGCTTTGTGCGGCTACAAAAATCTCTTAAAATTTTAAAATTTATAGTTAGTGTCTCGTAATGACATCCGGGCAGAATTAGACTAGAAGAAATGAAAATACGAACGATTAAATACAGATATTAAGAAAAATTCCCACCATTTTTCAAATAAAATCTGTTGCAAATGCATTTTCCAGCCGAGACTTGTAGTCTGACCTACGCATAAATCCATCGCAATTTCATGTGTACTTTCTGCTTTATCATCTGATTTCATCTCTGTCGAAACATTATTCTGTTTATTTCTTTTCTCTCAAGAAATTTTTACTGCGCACAGATCGCCACACAAAACGTAAAATAGCCTGTCTTCGGACAACTCAAAGAGCTGCAAAGGAACGACGAAAATGACAAGACAGCATGTATCATTCCAAAAGTAGAAAGGAATGTGTATATCTAATTGGCCGTCGATAACGACTGCTACCCAGGCGTGAGTCGGGGTGTAGAACCAGTTCTTCAAAGTCACTATGACAATAAAGTATGGAATCGCCCTCCAACCAGACAACCCATGCGGTAAAAATAAGAAAAGAATAAATGGCCTTAGATTTTCGTGTTTCTTTTATGTGTGTTTGTAAGGGGAGTCGATAATTCACATCATGTGACGAATTATCGGGGTTTTACTTTATTTCACCATCCGTTCTGAAGAAGAATGCCGTTAATTAATGTAAGCAAGCTAGGGGATTCGCACATTATTCGTTTCAAAGTAAGGCGGCAATCAAGCAGCTCATTCACTGACTGCACAAATCGAATATAGTTCAGGATTTGAGAAATATACTCTGATAGAAAATTGGGTTGTGGGTTGTACGCCACTTACAACAATACGATATAACACACTAATATTTTTTTTTGTTAAATCATACTCATATTTGATTTATAACATTGTAGTACGTATTCAGTTTGTTCTGTCGAACAAATTGAATACGTTGGCCTTGGCAAAGCTAACTGAATGTATCAGCCTTGGCAAAGCTATACGTCGATGAGTTAAAGCTCTGCCAAATTTGTTCAAATCTTTATCGCAATCCGCAGTTACTTTTGAATTTAACATCGATTTCAGTTAAATGATCAAAAGTATTGCTTTCTATTTTTTGCAACGAGCTTTAGAGTGCAGTCCAGAGCCCGCGAAACAAATACTTCAACAAATTACACTAGTGAAAAAAAATTACATTTTACATCGTATTAATAATGTATTTTAAAATCTTTTTAATGCCAACTATAACTGCATGTTTGCTTTTTGTTATTGTTCAGTAAGCAAAGGTAACAACCATGGCTGGCCGTGGGCACTCCATTATCATCTTGGAAATGTTCTAGCCCAATCGTTTGGCTTTTACAATTTAGCGTTTGTCAAAATATATATATATCTCTCTCTCTCAAGTCCGATGCATTTCCCATCTTGAGAACGAAAATAACACTGATATTGAGGGAGATCGGTTTTAGATGTTATTTATACCATCCCATGTGTTTCACACTAGCCATTTTTATTAAGCGCAATTGCTTCGATTTTCATAAAGACGCACAGGTTATAGTGTTTTAACTCTGGCGTATTTTGTATGCACAGTTGTCCTACATATTAATAAAGTAATGGGGCTGTGGCTTACTAGAAATGGGTATCCGGCGTTATGGTAATGATAAATACCAAAGTTGCGAGTTAATACATTTGTTAAAAAAATCACAAGCATTTTTATTTGTTAATTGCAAGCACTTTTAGGAAAGCGTTATTTATTTATTTATTTATTTTAAAGGTGAACTGTATTAAATAATGGATTCTAATACATACAATATCAGTGAAAAATACTGTATCTAAAGTCGAGTTGACAAAGTTTTTCCTATAGATTTTTACTGAACTATAACACGGATAACAAGGATGACAGCAGCAACGCGACGTGGAATGGACTCCACGAGCTGTCTGAATTATATTTTCACGTTTCCAGTAATCTGTTGTCTGAGCACAGGCGAGTCGTAAAACCTTGTGGTGTCGGGTTAGCAATGACTCCCGGGTAAGATGTCGCCTCGGGACACCATAGTACACAGGGAACGTTGCACTGTCCGAACGCTGATGCAACTACTGGCTCTAGATTGAATCATTCTGCGATTTGCGGCAATATTGCACGCCAGGTGGATAGTACGATGCGTGTCAGACGCCGCTGACTACGATTGCCCCGGGCTTTTCTACGGCAACACAGCTCACGCATTATGGATCTTTTCCCCGGGTTGGGGTAGTCCAGGTAACACCGGTGAAAGTGTTGACCGTTTAAAAACAAATTCCTTGGTAATTTACAAGATGGAGAGCCACATCTCCCGGGCGTCAACTATCATACAACTTTCAAAATCCCTTAAATGCTCTTAATCATCTGAACTACGAATGCTTCCACTTGACCTTGCGGAGATATTTGCCTCTATGTACACTGAAGAGCAATTGAATTAGGGACAGCTGGCATTATGCAAATGTGGCGCTGTGGGCGTCCCTGTAAACGGAAACGACATGACGTATGCACCGATCTGACAATATAAAGAGTGATGCGACAGGAATCAGTAAGTGTCGGACGCAGTATGGGTATGACGAAGGATCTAACCGCATTTGATCGTGGGCAAATTGTCGGGGCCCGACGAATGGGTCACTCCATCTCGGAAGTCGTGCAGGCACTGGGATTTTCACGAGCTACTGTGTCACGGGTTCACCGTGAGTACATCGAATCCGGTAAAACTATCCTTGCAAGGGCCAACTGCCGTGGAAAACAGCGTGTGGATGAGCGGGGTCATCGTCGGCTAGCTCGCATTGTAACAGGGGATAGACGGGCCACAGTGCAATAAATCACTCGGCAATTTAAAGCTGGTGCACAAAAACGTGTAAGCAGCCACACCATCCAGAACCATCTCCTAACTTTGGGGTACAGAAGCTGTCGTCCCACGAGGGTACCGCTGCTGACCGCACATCACAGGGTACAAAGATTAGCATGGGCGCGGGAACATCGCCACTGGACCCTACACATGTAGAAAAATGTTGCTTGGACTGAATAGTCGACAATCACTTTGCTACATGCGTCTGGCAGGATACCAGTACGTCGCAAAACACATGAAGCGATGGATCCTTCTGGCCAGCAGGGTACTCTTCAAGCTGGTGGGGGCGGCATTCTCGTCTGGGGACTGTTTACGTGGTCTGAAATGGGACCCCTGGTATGGGTGACATCGTCCCTCACAGGTCAACGTTACCGGGATATCCTGGGCGACCATTTGTTCCCGTTCGTGCGTTTTCAACATCCCACTGCGGACCTCATCCTGCAACAAGACAATGCACCGTGCCATCGCTCTCGAATTGTACCAGAACAGGACAGACCGTGGAACCTTTATCACGGTAATCTTGTGTATTTGCAGCGTCCGTGAAAGACCTTCCCGTTCGTGCGTCTTCAACATCCCATTGCGGACCTCATCCTGCAACAAGACAATGCACCGTGCCATCGCTCTCGAGTTGTACCCGAATGGTTGGATGAACACTCCATCGACGTGACCTCGTTTCCTTAGCCAGCTAGGTCACATGACCTTGGGAAAAAATATGGAAGTCAATCTGTGAACTTATTAATGGCCAAGTGATGGTGAATCATTGACACAACGTGGATATGGGGGACTTTGGGTTACCGATACAGATGCTATTTCTGAGATATTTAACTCTTTCTTTGTTGAATTACCCGATAAATTTAAAAGAAATATTCCGCAGGAGTCTGGGGATTTTAAGGGATGTATGTCTCACCAGAGACCCTCCACATCTCTTTGTTTTATTCGGTTTCGATCGACCTATTGACCATTATCAACAAACTAGATTCCAATAAGAGTGTCGGGCCGGATGATGTTCATCCAAGGGTGATTAAGTCTGTTGTGCAATTCTCGCTTGCTCCACTGGAACATATCTTTAATCATATTTTACAAACTGGACCGATTCCTTCTTCATTTACTTTTGGTAGGATATCAGCTTTCTGTAAAAAGTGTCTTAGACACAATGTTGAAAAATATTGTCCGATTACTAATATTTCTACCTTTGCAAAAAATTCTAGAAAGATTAGTTTTAAGTAGATTGCAGAAATACTTTAATATACATAAAATTCTACATTCAGGGCTGCATGGTTTTCATCAGGGTTTTTCAACGAAAACGGCGGTCTTGAATGTCTTCAATTTGTTACATACTAATATAGATTCGGGAAGATATGTCTTAGGTATGTTCTGCAATTTATCAATAACTTTTAACTGTGTTCAGCGTGATATTTTTCTGTCTAAATTATTTCATATTGGGATCAGGGGAATTTTGTACCTGTTTTTTAAAAACTGTATGTCACAAAGGATACAGTACGTGCATCTACGCGGAATCCGCTCGTCTGTATGTAAAATGTGCTCTGCAGTTCCGCAGGGCTGCGTTCTGGAACGAGTTCTTTTCCTTATTTATATTAACGATATATTTAATGTAACTTCGCGATCTCATCGTGTATTGTTTGCAAATGATACCAGTGTTTTTTCTGGAGGCGCACTGCTTGAAATGACACCCACAGTTAATCGAGATATTCATAAAAACTTTCTTTGGTTCTGCTGTAATTTTTTAACTGTAAACCCAGACAAAACTAATGCAGCCCTTTTTTCTCGTCGTGGTACATATTTATCGGCTCTGAATGGACTTTTTTTTAAAGATGTTCCTGTTATTTTTGACCCTTCAATTAAATTTTTGGGAGTTTTCTTGCATAGGTCCCTACGTTGGGATACTCACATTAATCATCTCGAAATTCAGCTTGGAAAGCAAATAATTGTCATTCACAGGATATCGGGAATGTTTGACGATTCGAATTAAAACAGTTTTATATTATTATTTCATCTATTCTCTTCTTTCCTACTGTATATTGGCCTGGGGTCAGAGCACGTTTGGTAACGTCTCTCGATTAGTAGTATTACAAAAAAATACATTCGTTTATTGGGTAATGACCCTAGTGCTAACCGGGTTTATTATCTATACCACATTTAGCCATTTAATAAATTACACACTTTTCATTTATTACTTTTCATGCATAATAGAATTTATTCTGATAGACACTTGGCCGTCCTGGAGTTGATGCAGTTTTAACATTTCCATGATACTAAGGGCGTTCTGAACATTCTGGTCCCTAGGGTTCGCTCGAACATAGCATACTACGGTATTAATGCAGATGGTCCTCTAAGATGGAACGAATTACCGTCAGACATTAGAGGTGTTGGTAACTACAGCCATACAGGAAAATCTTATTTACCAGTATAGTGATTACTTGGTAATTTCCTATATTATGGTGTGCACCTTTTAATATGGATTTTTTACTCTAATTCAGTACTGCCCAATAAATGTCGTGTTATCCATGTTATGGGCCTCAATGATTGTGATTTCTGACTCTTCGACTTTCACCTATTTGCCGTCTTTTTTACTTTCTGACTTTAAATTTCATTAGTAACTCAGATCTTTTTAATGCATGACTCATTAGTCGAAATGGTTCTCACGGATATTTATAATGGTACTATGATTATAGGCATATATAATAGGATATCATAATCGGATTATAAATTTACTGTATTCCGGTCATCCACTCTGGGCGTAACTTATTGTTTAGTGTGTATTATATGTTGTCTATTGTCGGTATGGTGATATATTGTTAATATTAGTCATATGGTTTCTCATATCGGCATGGTTCGTGGGGCACAGTTGGTAGAGTGCGGATTATATTAAGTTACTTTTTGTTTACAGTTTCCACCTACTGTTACATGTATGATTATTATTTCATACGTAGCTTCGAGATGTAAGTTTTCGGACTGTTCTCATGCATTGTGTTACGCGCCAGTGCACGTACCACATACCGTGCTTAACATTTTACATTGGTTTAACTTTTGGCGTTTTGGCTTGTTAAGATATTGTAATATTTAAAAAAATTTACATTAAGTATTGTTTGGTTTCTTTGGTTCATATATTGTTATAAGCTGGTTATAGTTTAGGATATTCTTATTATGCTAGTTCCCATGACTAACCTGCGTTATGTTACGCTTTTCTGTTTCGTGCTTTCTGGCCTGTCACTTATTAAATTGGGGATTAGGGGCTTGTCATACTTTTTACTAAAATCTTTTTCCTGGCTCCATGCCATTCAATGTGGTGATTCATGGCGCTATGTGTTTACAATACTAACTCTACATGTTTCGTTTGTTGAACAGTTTATGAAATATCTAAAATGGTACTCATGTATATTGAATATTTTTTGACTAATTACTTAATATTTCATATAGTTTTATTGTGGTTGAGTATAATGTATAACTACTGTTATGTATTGCATTATCAGCTGTATGCGGGAATATTTCAATAAAACAATAAACAATATCCGTAGTGATAGAGGGGTAATTTTCTCATAAAAATAAGTCCCCCCAAAAAAATCGCAGGTCACTCCATGCCATACGGTCTCTTTGTGTTCGCGCTTTGGTGTCCGGCCAGTGTACACAGTTATTTGAGTTCACTAGCACTGTTAGGGTAAAATCAGCTTCATCTGTCCGAAGAATTCGCAGTGGTCAACTGTTATCGGCGTCGTACCGTATTAGAAATCCATCTGTGAAGTCTAAATGGTGTTCACAGTCTCCTCTTGAAACATGTGCGCACGATTAAACTGGTACGGTAATACGTACAGGACAGACCGTGGAACCTTTATCACGGTAATCTTGTGTATTTGCAGCGTCCGTGAAAGACCTCTTGCGTTTGATTCTGAATCTTCATGGTGGATTTCAGCTACAAGTTCAACTCCCGAAAAACATCGTCAAGATCGAGATATGTCACACGTGCATCCTGTATCTTAAAACTCACAAACAGCTTGAGCAGAAAACTGATGTCGGCGTAAATGATGACTCCTGCCGAAGAAGTAACGCAGCTGCAGCATTGCATCCATTTAGGTATTAACTTTCCACGAGTTCACCCCGTTGCTTTCTTGAGAGCGGCATCTTGATCGTTTCTGGTTTTCGGTAGCACGATGCGTTTAGAAAGTGTTTCAAGTGACGTCGTCATATGTGTTTGTCGCTGACACGATGCCTCTAACATCATCTCATTTGTTTGTCACTTCAAAGTGACATCATCTCATGTGTTCATTCGACTGGAGTGCCGTTTGTTGTACTAATTCCATACTTCTCTCGCCGTTCTTCATTTGACTATATCCCATTCTCTTTTTGGGCTAATGTTACCATTCCAACACTATCTACCGTTGTCCATGCTGCTTCTTACAGTGACATTACCAAATTAGGACTTTGCCACTCAATTATTCTGAAAGACGGTAACCGCAACCTTAACCTTGCCAGCTTGCACGATATTTCATTTGAGCATCCCGAGCGCATGCTGCATAGCATCTACATTATGCTTTTCAATTTCATCCATCCATTACAGCCATCCATTGAGCACGTTCAGTTGGCAACATAAATTTTTCGCCACCCTGTACATATGAATGCCTCCAGAGTCAAAACAATTATTTTCAACATGCAAGGTAGACTTAAAAGGATATGCAACGTGCTCTAACTTTCAATTCCGAGTTATTTTATTCTGGAAAGTAGCATTGATAAATATAGTAACGTTACCAATTGTGTATGAAGCTGCATAGTTTGTCTTTTTTTTTTATCTAGCAAAGCATAATACACTGCTCAAAACAACAATGGGATATCGTAGTTTTGATATGAACTACAGACATCAACTGTTTGTATGTTAAAAGATATTGAAGGAAAGAGATTAGAATGAAACTTTTGCACTCTTACAAACACTTGAGTATGCATAATTTTATGTGTGGCGTTAAAAAGGGCGTGTTTCAGTCTGCGAATGGAAAGTGACATGCAACATAACATCGTTTAGTCCAGGAAAAAAACGACTCACATGCTTTGAGTGTGTGTGTTATTGATGAATGCGATGTACGAACAACGAGATTTTCCCGAATCTGTAGCCTGGATTGTTGTTAGTCGCTTTGAAGCGGGTCAAACCCAATCCAAGTTGCGGAAGCCATTGGGGTGTCACCAAGCGTGACTTCCAGACTTTGGAATCGGTTGTTATATACCAGAAATGTAAGGCGAAGACCAAGGCAAGGTCGTAGGAGAGCAACATCAAGAAATGAGGATCGGTTTTTAACACTGACTGCCAGGAGAAACCGGAGTATGAACGCCACTCTTCTGCAACGCGAACTACGTGAAGCTACTAGCACAAATTTTTCAACTGAAACTGTTCGGAACCAATTCCACAGTGTTGGTCTGTATGCTCGACGACCTGTGGTATATGTTTCTTTAACCGAAGGCCACTGTGCTGCCCGAACAATTCGGGCACAGGACCATGCAAATTGGAGATAAATAGAGCAATGTTCTCTTCTCATACGAGTCGCGCTTTACTAAGCATCCTGACAACAGGCGACTTATCATTTAGAGGAAACGAGGTACTCGTAACAACCCTTTATTTGTGCAAAAAAGTTTTCGATTTGGAGGAGGCGGAGTGATGGTGTGGGCCGGTATCTCCATCAATGGTCGAACCGAACTGTACTTCATAAGAAATGGAACATTTACTGCACAGCGGTATAGGGATGAGGTCCTCAGGCTCTTTGTCGTTTCTTATTATGGAGCAATAGGAGATGAATTCAATTTCGTGGGCGATAATTGCAGGACACAGCACGCTCGATGTGTCGACGACTTCCTGTTTGACAAGAAAATCTTCCGAATGTTCTAGCAAGCAGGTTCCTTACACATGAACTCCATCGAGCATGTTTGGGATATTCTGAGGAGGAGGGTTCCTGCTCGATTAACTTCTCCACAAACAGGCCAGCAATTGGAAAGTACTCTTTTTCAGAAGTGGGATGGAATTCCCCAAACCCTGATTAATATTCTCATTGACTCCATGCTTCACAGGTGTGCAACTTTGCTTTCTGTCTGGAGAAACCCTACCGACCATTAAATCCCATTTTCTGGCAAAAAATTTACCTTTATTTTAATTTTTATGATAGGATCATAAATATGCATTTTACGTTCGTCTCATTAACAATTATTAAATTTAAATTACTACTTCTTTCGGCAATATTTTTCTTCTTACATACCGTACTATGTCTGTAGTTCTTATTCCAACGTCCGACGTGTTCCTTCAATCACAGTTTAATATAGAACTAGGATATCCTCTAATTGTTTTGAGCAGTGTATTAGGTATTTAGCAATTCTCTTTCAAGTATTACCACTCTCAATAAAACTGTGATATATTTTTCTAGGCAATCTAAACTGCTCTTCTGACGAATGATTTTAATATACATTTCGCCTCCTCCAACTGTGCCGATTCACCTAAAAGCTGCAATGTACAGTGATACTGTCATATCAGAAGTTATGCAGCAACATAGGCCACCATCATTTTAAAACACGAATGGGAAAGTGTATAATAGGAGACTAAGTGCGAAACACCAATCAGTGACGATCAGTGGTTGCAGACATCGGACGATGTGTGAGAATCCTCCATTGCTGAGCAAGTGCCATGGACGATGTTTTACGCGACGTCACTGCCATAAGGTGCAAGTGCCTCGCTCCGCCTAGTTCGTGAGATTTCAAGCTCCAGACCCTGCACGACGATGCGTAGGACCTTCTGCTGTCCATTAACGCCATGTTCAAAGAACGGTAGTCGAGTTTCCCCTAACGCGTGCAGCAATATCACGGTATGATAAAACATTTTCTCTGAGTTCAACTTCACTGGCGGAAAGTGAAAAACAAAACACCAAGAAGGAGACGTCTGATACCAACGAAATTTATACAGCATAATAACGGAAACAGAGGATAACGTGATCAAAACATTACGGCAAAATACAGCTGTATTTGCTGGTAAGCTGAAAAATAACATTTCCATGTAACACGGTTAGTACGAGGTTGAACCACAATGAACTGCGGCACACTGTGCAATTCTGGCACGGAGTCTGTCGTACAGATGTTGGATGTAAGTTTGGTGTATTGAGTTCCAAGCATCCTCAACCTGGTCGCGTAAATCGGGGATGGTCGTGGCTGGCCGTGGAGACCGGATAAGTCGTTGTCCCATAAAATCCCACACGTGTTCAATGGGGACAAATCCGGTGAACGTGCAGGCCATGGAAGTCGTCTCAAACCCTGAAGTGAATGTTGCGTTGCACGTGCCGTGTGTGGGCGTGCGTTATCTTGCTGGAAATTATCACGATGGACCGACCTTACAAATGACACAACAACGGGCTGAATGATGTTGTTGATGTAGGAGGTGCTGTTTAACGTACCCGGTACAAACACTAGTTGTGCACGGGAGTGATAGCTGATCGCTCCCCACACCAGGAGACCAGGTGTAGGCCATGTGTGTCGCTGGCGGATGCAAGAAGGGTGGAGACGCTCCCCTATACGTCTGCCAACACGCATACGGCCATCGGAGGTTCCCAAGCAGAATCTGCTTTCATCGCTGAACACGACAGATCGCCATTGCGTTCTCCAGTGCAGACGTTGGCGACAAAACTGCAGCCGTCCCTGACGGTGGGCTGGAGTCAGAGGTACACATGCCAGAGGCACACGTGCACGTAGTCCTGCATCCAGTAGACGGTTGCGGATTGTTCGCACAGTCACCTCAGGTGCAACGACAGCTCGGATTTGCGTCGCAGTGGATGGTCTGCTTGACAACGCCGCTCTTCTTATGCGTCGATCGGTCCGCTCATTATTACGTCTGTGACTTTTGGTTCCACGTCTTCTCGTGTTGGAATGTTCCTCGGACCATCTACGCACCATCGTACCACCACCGATACTTCCCGTCCAATTCGGTCCGCAATACGACGATACGACCACCCGGCCTGGCGGAGTCCGACTAGACGACCTCTCTCAATGTCCGATAACTGCTGAAATCGTGCACGTCTTCCTAGTCCAGGCATCGCAGCTTGTTCCGAGTCTTCGCACGTGTCCGTACGCCAACGACTGTTTACGTAAACTTCGCCGTACTCCTTAAATACCGCCGACGATAATTTGCATATTATTATGCCACGCTGGCGTAAGCGCTCACCGGTTGGTTCCGAAATCGACATCACACCTACGTAAACTCGTCCCATTAGCATATGCAAATTTCATGATCGTCCGCCAATTCCTTCCTGGTGTTCTTTTTTCACTTTCCGCCAGTGTATTCTACCTCTTTAAAACTTTGCTAAGTGTTCTTATGGCTGTATTGTTCGCCTACGCGGTATGTTTACATGTTAACAACAGCGTACGGTTGAGTTTAGATATATCATGTTTAGAAACCTGTTTTCTAACACCTTCTTTTATTCACCCTTTTGTGACGTGTCCGATGGCGTTGTAAGCGTACCACTTTGGCATGAGCGCAGTAATTTTAATCGTTTACATTTCCCATGGTGCCCTATCCACCCTGCAAATTTTGCGTAAATCGCAGCGTTTCATCAAGGTGTTGCAATTTCTATTAACAACAAAACATAACACTTTTTTTAGAAAATTTTTACATAACAGAATTATGGAATATTTTACAGTTTGTAATAATAACTTATATTATTAGGGTAATGAAAAATAGAGCTTAGCTTTAGTCTGTGTTCCCTTCATTTCATTACTTTGTTTATTCAGACCATGTATTCTACTTCTACGAATATATGTATAAAAAGAGATTTAAATTAAATTTACAAAAAGTGTCTACTCAAAAGTTCTATTTACTGTCCAAATTCAACTACACTGACGGCAAAAAAAATCCCAACACCAAGAAGGTGATGTGTTAGATAAACGACAGTTGGTAGGCGGTGAGAGTACATCTGTAAGATGACGTTTATGCAAATTTCGCGCTCGGCGCATACGTGTGGCGCTAGTAGCGCCCCTCGGAACATGCAAAGAAGGTTTGCTGTAAATACGCGCTGTAACATTCGTGAGCGTTAGTTATCGTTGCGATTCGACGTAGTGTGTTGATGTTAGTCAAGAATGCCTTTAAGAAGACGAAGAAGGCATTATCAACAGCTCACGAAGTTTGAACGAGGTCGTGTATTAGGGCTACGAGAAGGTGGATTTTCGTTCCGCAATATTGCAGAACGACTTAGCAGGAATGTAGCCACTGTGCAAGATGATTGGCAGCGGTGGTCAAGGGAAGGTACTGCCTCAAGAAGACCGGGTTCCGGCTGGCCACCAGCACTACTGAAAGGGAAGACCGCCGTGTACGGCGCATGGCCGTGGCGCATCGTACCACGTTTGCGGCAGGAATTCGAGCTGCAGTTGCCACCACAGTGACACAACGAACTGTTACAAATCGGTTACTTGAAGGACAGCTCCGAGCCAGACGCCCTGTAGCGTGCATTCCACTTACTCCAAACCACTGCCGTTTGCGACGTCAGTGGTGTCAAGCTAGAGTTCATTAGAGGACGGAGTAGAGATCTGTTGTGTTTTCTGATGATAGCCGGTCCTGCCTGGGTGCCAGTGATGGCCGTGTGTTGATTTGAAGGAGGCCAGGTGAGCGTCTGCAACCAACCTGTCTGCGGCCGAGACACACTGGACCTGCACCTCGAGTTATGGTCTGGGGAGCAATTTCCTATGACAGCAGGAGCACTCTCGTGGTTATACCACGCACCCTGACGGCACAGTTGTGCGTCGGTCTGGTTATTCAACCTGTTGTGCTGCCATTCATGAACAGCATTCCAGGGGGTGTTTTCCAACAGGATAACGCTCGCTCGAATACCGCTGTTGTAACCCAACATGCTCTACAGAGTGTTGACATGTTGCCGTGGCCTGCCAGATCACCAGATCTTTCACCAATCGAGCACGTATGGGACATCATTGCACAAAATTCCAGCGGCACCCCCAACCAGAATTAATCGTCCCTGTATTGACCGACCAAGTGCAACAGGCATTAACTCCATCCCACAAACTGACATCCAGCATCTGTACGACACAATGCATGAACGTTTGCGTGCTTGCATTCAACATTCTGGCGGTTACACCGGTTATTAATGTACCAGCATTTCACATTTAAAATAGCTCTTCTCGCGCTTACATTAAGCTGTGATCTTGAAACCTTAATAGATTAAATATGTTACCTATACAAATGCATTGCCGCCATTTCATTCCACTAGAACTATTTTTTCGTGGTGTTGGGATTTTTTTTCCGTCAGTGTATGTTCTGCGGTATTTTTCATTTTATTGGATTAAGTTTGCGCAGTTTAAGTTCATTTGTATTTAAAGAATTTTCTTAGTAACGAAATTTTTGAGTAGAACGATCGAACGTCGTTAATAGAAGCTCAACTATATATGGAACAAAATCTGTTTTGAATTCTGTAGCATCTGCCTATACGCTCTCTGGCGGCATAGTTTTTAACCAAAACAAAAGTGAAAGCAAAGATCATTGTACTTTGATTTTAGCTTTGCCATCCAAAAGGTAAAACACATATTTTAAAACGAACTAATAGTTTCAGAGAAATGGTGTCTACAAGCAAAGAACAAACGGATGGACCTAATGATACCAGAAGCACGTACTATTTTTTGCGAAAGACAATCAAAAAATTGAAAGGGATAATGTGAATTTAGCAAATTAAAGCCAGTGAAATTAGTAATTCAAGTGTAAAAATAGTTTATTTGTTAATATCAGAACATATTACGACTACATATTTTTTTCAGGATTAAAATTGAAACTTACGCCAGCTTTTTATTTCACCCAACAAAACTGGAAGCACCCTCCTGGCTACCTCTGTAGGGAATTCATGTGATTACAATGTATGATACAGGAATCACCTTTTTGGATCGGATTAGCAAACGCAAAGCTATCTGGGATCGCAGTCGGGAATATCAGCATCACCTTTTCCTGGCGTGAAATTGTGGTTGGCAAAGTTGAAAATTCAGTCCTATTATGAAGCTCTTATTTGGCCAATGAAAAACGAATCACCCTTTGAAATTGGAATTAAGAAATAGAAATCCAACAGGAATCACAGTCGGAAAAAATTGCGTTGTTTTGGCATGCGTATTTAGTATGCACTATCTTTCAACAAGTAATTTGACACCCCTGCAATCGACGATATCTGCGGTACTGATACACGTCACGGCCGCCGCCGTTAAATATCGTGTGGGAAACAACAACGCAACCAGTCGCATGCAAGATGCCAGGCAGTTCGGAGCTCTCTGATTTCGAGAAAGGTGTAATCGTCGGATATCACAGAAATTGCCGATCCATACGTGACATATATAGCGAGTTGAAATACCCAAAATCGACAGTGGCCTACGTGATTGGCAAGTAGAAGATGAGAGGTGACTGTCGGAATGTGCCCCGACCCGGCAGACCTACAAAACTGGGAGTTAGAGACCGACGAGTGCTGGACACAGAAATTCGGAAGAACCGCACCAAATCGATGGGCCACATCCGCGAGGAGTTTCAACAGGCGTCCGGGAGTGTTCTTTTCATGAATACCATCCGTAAGGAAGCCTATCTGTTGGGTTATCATGGACGTGCTGCCGCCCACAAGCCCTTGATCACCAAGTCCAATAGCGCTGCTTCGCTAACGTGGTGCAAAGAACGTTGACAGTGGACCGTTGAACAGTGGAAACAGGTTCTATGGAGCGACGAATCAAGGTTCACCGTCTACCTTTCGGATGGCAGGGTCTGGGTTTGTCGTCTGCCTGGAGAACGCCTCCTTCCGGAATGTATTGTGCCAACTGTGAAGTTCGGCGGCGGTGGAATTATGCTATGGAGGTATTTCTCCTGGTATGGCACAGTACCCTTGGTCGCAATTCCTAGTAGACTCAAAGCCCAGATCTACTGCACCATTTTGGATAACCTAGCGCTTCCTACGTTGTGGCAGTCTTACGGGATGGACCCATGTTACTTTCAGGATGACAATGACACCTGTCATGTTGCGAGGTTCACAATACTTGGTATGGTGACAATGGGGTTAATCGAATGGACTGGCCTTCGCAGAGACCTGACCTTAACCCTATCGAGCACCTCTGGGACGAGTTGGAGTGTCGACTTAAGGGATGCCCCCATTGTCTCGAAATCGGTGAATGAACTGACCTGTCTTCTCCAAGCCGAGTGTAAGAAAATGCCGCTAGCCGTCGTACAATGCCTGGTTGAGAGTATGCCCCGGAGGGTCGCAGCTGTAATCGCCGCTTGTGGAGGCTCCACCAACTATTGAAAGTGAATAAACTTCGTTTTCCTTTGCTATCAGAGGTATCCAATTACTTGTTGATAGATAGTGTATTTACGAATCTAATTTTCCTTCGGCACTTTGTGTTAAAACTTTCTAGACGAGCTACTATTTTAAATTTTCAACCGACATTTGAACAGCTGAATTATTATAATCATCATTCAACACTTGAGTTTCGAACACAATTATATCGGTACTGGGAATTTGGATCTCATTAATTGTGGAATTTGATCAGTCGGTGCAGCAGTGATTTAAGACATATTCGTAACTGTTCGGACGTGTGGGAATGGGAAAGAGTCGCGGGTGATGTGTTTTTTGTAGTAGTACCTCTGCGTTCACTTTAATGAGTGGTCCTAATCAGTGGGGGCTAAAACCCAGTTGATACACTCACGGCGCTCGATGTTTTGCCATTTCTGCCCCCTCCTCCAATAAAAAGAAAAGTGGTGAAAAAGAAATGTACTAAAGAAAAACAGTTTCCAGATATTCAATTCACAAGATTTTTGTTTTTTGGGTCGTTAAAATTTATTGATTTTTTCAGGCATTTCTATTTGTCTTGGTCGCTATGGGTAATAAATTAAATCATTCTAAGTTTACGGATTCTCGCACCACCTTCTTGCTACTGACAATGACATAAGATCAGCATATTTTTTCTCTTTCAAACGGGCAGCACGGAGAAAGGGGCGGACATGCGCTTGTGAAACAGTATGATTGGTAATCAAACAACAGTGCATCATATTTATACAGATATTTCTTTTCCAAGATATTAAACCGCTATCTATTTTGGTAATGTGCTTATCTGTCAAGCAATATACTTCGGAATGATAATTACTGATTTCATTCCAAAAACGGATCGCCGTTCGGGTGCGCAGTGTCATAAAATCCGGGTAATGGCTATTCTCCGCAGATGGGTCTAGATTTGTATCACGATAAAGAAAGGACGTTGGGTTTGTCTTACGGCATAGGATATCTCCCTTCCCTGAAAGCAGTGGCCCTAAATTAGGAACAAGCGGTTTCTTGTAGCCCATGATGTTGTTCCGGTGGAGGTTAACTCCTCCTTCGACAAACAAAGGAGAAAATGTATCAGTTTGCATGTTGTAAAATAATACCTATATGGTTCAGAATAAAGAGGAGAAACTTCAGCATTGATAGGTTCTTACAAAAACACTTAACTTCAGCAATTTATGAGAATACATATCTGCATTGCGCTGTAAGATGTTATGAAATAATAATATACATTGTTTTCTGTAAATATCGATAAGAGAGAGAAATGATATTATTGTTATAATATTATTATTTAAATAATAATATTGTGTCGAAAAATATTACCGCAAGTTAAAGTACATCAAATTTTCATTGTTTAAATAATGAATAATTTCAACCAAATGAAATGAAACTTCACCGTCTATGTACGATATTTAATAAAATATGAAAGATATTTACAGTTAAAATACCCCTCTAGCACTTTCGGGGTAACATTTACCCCATCGTCATGTTGAACAGAGGCAATGCTGCACTCCTTTATATAGTAGAGCAACGATGCATGATGGGTAAAGGTCATCAAACGTCGCATGGGTCGTGACCGTTGCGATTATAACAGTGTTATGGGTACAATTACCCAAATAATTAGTTTTACATATCAATACAAGGATTTGTTACAAATACATAGTTATGATAAATTTGTATATATTTTTATATATTGTTAATATCTATTACTATAATTTTAAGTTCAGGTTGGTAATACGCTCTTTCCAAAGTTTTGATATGTCCACAGGTATGTAGTCATTAGAGCATTTGTCCCGTAAAGCTTCGATGTAGATACTTTCAACAAAATGCAGCGAGTGTATATACGCTGGAGTGTCCAGTAGTCTAATGTTTTCCCAGTCTGGCTGCAGCATTCCATTCACCACATTCCTTGATAATGCTGTATTATTGCTGTTGGTTCGGATATTGTATTTGTGTTCCTGGACACGGATACCCAGACTTCTCCGTGTCGAGCCTACGTAGTTGTTAACATGTTCTCCTGTTGAGGGGTCCAGCAGTGGAATATTATACACACCTCATTTGTTCGTAATATCTGTTGTTGCTCCATCCTTTTAAACTGATGCTAGGAGGTTCTTCGAGCGGGTGCCGAATTGCAAGTTATGTTTTGAAGAGATACAAGATAGTGTGTTAGTGATATAGAGGTGCTCGTCCAATGCTCCCACGAATCGTTTATTAGGCCTTGTATCTGGCTTCAGATTAATAGTTCGTTGACTTGATCTTTTAGTGTATAATCTATTAACCATTGTTTTGGGGTATCCATGTTTATCTGCTAATAAGAAAATGAACTGTATCTCAGACTGGACTACACCAGGACGATGGTTAATAGTTTATACATTAGAATATCAAGTGAACGAAATATTAATGTGAAGCCAGATACAAGGCCTAATAAACGATTCGTGGGAGCATTGGACCAGCACCCCCATATCACTAACACACTATCTCGTATCTGTTCAAAACATAATCCTGGTAGGGATAAGGCGTTACTTGAAGAATTGGTCCCAAATTCTTGGAAACTCGGGTGAGACGCTGTCATTGCACGTATCGCTGTTGGTAATGATCTGTGGGGTTTCCCGAATGGCTGTACATTTAGGGGTAGAGTAGGTAGCCAATTTCCTATTATTTAGGCTCAATTCCCTACATACCAAATGTGTCTTACAAACTCAAAAACGCCCTCCAGAAGATGAACTACGGCGTTGGCATTAAGTTTCCTGCATCTTTATATACCAATTCATGTACTTCATGTAATACTAAATTCGGTGAAATAGCTTGGGCTCTGGTTTTAATGCAAAACACTACAAAAATGCTTACAATTTCTTTTCAAAATGAACTTCAATTATCTTTCAAAAGAGTTAGACATCTGATCAAAAATTTACCGTTATCCACTGTTTACAAAAGGAAATTCCTTTATAACACAGTCACTAGCGACCGTTATGTGTGCGTGTTTTACATAACACCGAATACAAAATTTTCTAAAAAATGTTTTTTCCGAAAGTTTTCTTTGTTAGAGTTGTTTAATATCTATATATGAATAAGTATCCGAGAAAAACTGTTGAAACTGTACTAGTTTTAAGTTCTTCTTTTAGTACCTCTCCGAGACTAACTATGTATTCAGTGTGTTCAAGATTATTTTTCAATGAACACCAACAATGTTTCGTAAAAGAGTATTAAAGCAAACAATGTGGGTAAATAAATGGTATAATAGAAACGCCAGTTAAATCTTTACATCGGCTTTTTCTTTAGCATTTTAGAGGGATTCAACGAAGGAGCAGTAAACGTTGGTATTCAGTGAGCTGGGTAATTTCTGTTGCTGTTATTTATGACTGAAAGAAAGAATCCCTTTCTAACAATATTTATTACCGTAAAATATTATATATGTGTATCTGATGTAATACTCTTTCGTCATGTCAATCAAATGTCCACGTTTTAAGCAAAAATGTTCAACATTCAAATCACATGCATAATTTTATAAACCGTTATTCCCTCTTTTTCTCCTAAACATTCAGAAAAACATTCGTGATGTTTGGAGTGGATAAAATGTTCATCGTATGCTTTTAAAAATGTTTCATTCATGTTCACTTATCAACATACTTAAGAAAGAACAAATTATGACACGGTTTGCAGTTTATTACTTGCAAAGAGAAATTCAAGTATATAAATAATTAATCCAAAATAACCATCTATAGAACTGCTAGATACGTCTTAATGATTCGCCTGTAGATAGGCTTACCTAGTAAAGTAAATATCATAACCATAATATTTCTTGCGTGGATGCAGAAGTATCAAACTTTTAAAAATAGCATTTAGTTTCCCTTGATTAAATTCTTCAATGTGTTCCAGTTCTTTTACGTTCGCTTTTGAAAGCGACAGAGCTAAAATAAAAGAATTTCAACACAAAATTAAAGACCTAATTGAGACTTGGTGGGGATTTTAATTTGGAGTAATTCTTGGAGTTAGTTCGTAATATTTCAATTTAGTTCTGACAGCGTATTTAAGCGCATGCGTGTAATTAATCGATTCATAAACTTTCTTATTGTCATTATCATGATTACGCTAACGTTTGACATTTTCATTTCAGTTTATAATTTTCTTTACTTCGTTACATTGTGCGTTTGTAGGTTCTAGTCCGGGAATTCGGAGAGTGGCATCGATTTGACAGTGTTTCTTTTGTAATGGTTGCATAAATTCGTTTCTCTTTTGAAGTTTATTCCTACTCTTACATAAATTTTAACTTACGTTTCACATTTGAATTTAAGAGTCGCAGGCTTATTTTTCTGATGCTAGAGACAAAGTCCTATTTCGTCGAAAAACCTCTGATTTCAAATTATTCTATTTACTTCATTACGTATCCATTTTTGTTTTACCAAGCTTTCTAGTTTTCTTCCGCTCTTTTTTTCTGTAAGATACGCTGGGTAACAATAAATTCTAAAAAAAATGTTTTTTTTTTCCTATTCGTTAAAATTTTACTTTCATTATCAATAAAATCATAAAATTTCGCAAATCTACAAATATATGCCTCTTATATAAACAAAGTAGATGATTAATTTTTGCTGTAATAAAAAATATATTTTCTTTCCGCATGACAGTTTAAAACCAAATCATTTGAAAACGCAAAGATAGAAAAATGTTTCACTCTATTCCCTTGCAGAAGAAAGCCGAAAATAGGGCGAAGGACTGTGTGAATGGAAGATTGTGTTTAAAATAAATGATGTGTCCCTTGCCGCATTACACACAACCACTTATGATAACACAGTTTACTCATCGACTGATAACGCCTTTTTTTGCTTTTAGGAGCTACCCCACGTCCTGTTTTCATAAGTGGTTCTGTGTAACGCTGCAAGAGACACATCATCTATTTTCACTTTCAAGTTAGGTAATGGAAGAATCTGTTTTCGACGACCTTTGGAAGAGTAAAACGTCTTTAGCTATCTTGTTTGTTTGAGCCTCTTTGTATTTGGGCTGCTATTGGTTGACAAAGGTTCGTTTTAAAAGAAGGCAGAGAACACAGAAAAGCGGTTGTTGCTATGAACTTTACGTTAGGGTAACAACGTAAAAAACGAAAGATACAAAATATAACAAAAGCTTTTGAAATTGGTGGCCTTTCAATCTAGAAATCAAAGTGTTTGTCAGCGCTTTCTCTGATGCCGTTATATAAAACATAATAGTTTTAATTGCGACAAAGCAAGTGAACATCGTGTAAATGTCGAAATTTGTCTTTTCTGCTGGTAATTTTGAAATTATAACCAAATATTTTGTTGTATGTGGTATTCTTATGGAAATGTATCTGAAATATTTTTCTTACTTGTTATTGGGTTGGTAAGAAAGTGATGTCTGCAAATGAAATGCAGATGAGTGCTAATTACGTATACACGAATACAAACCACTCCAAAATGAAGTCACTATCATTTGCTACGACCTGCTTCCAACATCTGGGCCGCCTTTGGATACCATTCCAGTATAATTGTGGCGATAATTGTGGCGGCTTGGTTGCAAAAAAGTGAGTAAGTGGGAGTTACACATTGTCTTGCTCGGTGAACCGCGGTCCGCCGAGGAATTGCGGCAACGACCAGAAAGCAGATAATTAATCGGTGACACAATGTCCTGCGAATAGCCTTGGAGCGGCAGCGGACCCCAGCCGAGTTACCTGATCTCTTGACAGGTCAAACGTGCTGTGTGAGATCTCACTTCATCCTGCTGTAGGAGGGTACCCTTGCATTTGAACAGTGCTGTTCGTTTCGACGTGAGCGATGGGTGGTCATCGTCGAGCTGACAGCGGTACACAATGGCGGTGATAGTGGTGTAGTGAGGCAGCTCAGGACAATCCGACACCGACACCCTGCATATTCCACAAAACCGACAAGACCTTACATGGGTATAAGCTTGTTATGGGGATCTGCATGAGCTTCTGTTTTAGGTGCAATAATTGTTTTCTGGCGATGACATTGTCACACAATACAAAGTTCTCTGTGCCTGTCAAAATGCAGTCTACGAACAGCTAAATTTGGCCATGTGCAAACAGAGAAACGCATGCATTCATACAACAATTTGTTTTCCGCTCAACTGTGAATTGATAGTGTACAAATCTCTAATTTTGTTTGCCTTCTCAATTTGACTCAGGCGCGATTTCTTGTTTGTACTTGTAGTCCGCAGGTCTTCAGTCAATTCCCGCGTGGTCTCATGTGGGTGATTCCCACAAAAGTCTTCAGAATGTCCATATGCACTCTTGCGTGTCCTCTTAATTTGGAACGGTCTGACTGGTCACAATTTCCGTCTCTAATCCGTTAGAACCAATGACAGCACTGACGGTGCTATATGACACTGGGATACAAAACGAAATCATTCCTCACAGCACTCCCGGTTGTTCTACCGCGAGGAAAGTCATACAGCATTCAATTGGCGGATGTGCACCTTCTCTACTTCCATATTGGCTGACGCTAAGACTTTTCACCTTCCGATGGCTTGAGGCTAACTGCCACTAGCTTAAGCCAACACGCAGCTGATATCATAATGCTGGTGTGCTGTACCATCACAGTGGCCAATGTACGCTGTGGGCGAGGTTTCGACTTCGGTATTTTGCCTTTAGACTTTACTTTCTTTCCAAACCAATATGAAAGGATTGCTAAAATTTTGCACAAAACTAGATTTACAAACAATACGTTTCAAATCTGTAAAACAAAGCGCTGTACAATAATTTAACGAATAGAAATGAATGATGGATAGCATGTAAAATGCTGTTTCTAAATTTATTTTCATATTTTAATTTTAAAAATTAGGTATTAGTTTTTAAATATATTAATGATTTGAAAATGCATTTGGTTTTCAAATAATTTTGACTGACTAGGCAAACTATTGAAACGCGCTATATGTCAACTCTTACATGTACTATATGAAAGTGCACGTAGCTCTTGAGAAACAAATAAACACATCATACACGTACATCAAAATGCAACACTACAAACCCTTGGTGTCTAAACTCAGCAGCGATTTAATGCTAACGAACCTGCTCTTCAACGTGTGAGGTTTTCGACTCTAAGCATCTGCGATATATTCTTCTTGTGATAAAATTCAAAATATAGTGCAACAAATACTTGGTCCCTTTTATGCTGCTGAGTGGAGTAAAAAACAAAAGCTAAGTTCATTCCAGGCTGCATTAACGAATTTATCATTTTCATTTTGTTCAGAGAAGTCGGTGTATGACAACATCCAAGCGATTGCAAATATTTTCCATTTTAGACACGTTTCCGTTTTATACAATTGTATAAATTCAACCCATTGAAATGTAAATATTTGCATTGTTTAATCATAATAACATATTCAATATAATTAGTAACTACTTAATGAAATTTATTTCCTGTACCTATCCTAATCAAATAAATAGCAAACTATTCATTTCTTAATTAATACAGCATTGACATTGTATAATAATACTTACATTTCGAGATTCAGAGTGAGCTCATTCACTACTCCTTAATTGTAATAATTCATTTAATTTAGAAAACAAATTTTACATGAATGC
Organism: Macrothele yani; assembly: GCA_039090855.1. Lineage (NCBI taxonomy): Eukaryota > Metazoa > Arthropoda > Arachnida > Araneae > Macrothelidae > Macrothele > Macrothele yani. The sequence continues at coordinate 218,976 of JAYWMT010000193.1, read as the reverse complement.
AATATTTTTGACTCAAAGTCTACTTTAGTTTCGCTGGAAATTACGGTCCGGCTTCATCAGGACTAGATGTTTTTATTCTTTGCTTGTGACAATGATACCAGTTTCACGTGTCTAACATTTCGTGGCGCCCACCGGTTTTCATGAGTGTTTTCCATGCGATGGATAAGTATGCTGATGAAGATAACACGATAATACTTGCATAACAGATCAAGATGAAGATAATACCTGCATAGCATTCCTTACTTCTGAAGACGTTACCAGTTTCTGCTGTGAAACGTCTCGTGATCTCCATACCTTTTGAGTGTATGCACTCGATAGGTAAGGAGATGTAGGTTATCTTTGTTTGCAAACTAACAAATCGCATGGAAAACATTCATCAAAACCAGTGGCCGTCACGAGACGTTTCATACGTGCAACTGGTAACATCGTTACAAGCAAAAAATGTAAACCTTTAGTCCTCATGAAGGTGGACCATAATTTCAGGCTAAATTATAGTAGACTTCAATTTATTATGGCATTCATAAACGTTATTTTCTTAAATAAATGAAATATATTTATGCCAAGCCTGTAGATCATTTACATCAATGAAATAATTCAGTCACCTCGAAGACCTCAAAAATCTCAAAAATCTTGAATTTTGGCATTTGTGAGCATGTTTTATACTACATGTGAAATCCATATTTACCTCCTCTATTTCATCATCTCCACTAATATTGTTATTTTCGTCGATTTCACGATAAACAACAAGTTCGTTAAGATGTTCATTACAGGGGCGCTCGGAAAATATATGTTGAGCGAGCTATTGCCTTTACGCTACTGGTGTGTTACCTCGTCGTTTCCCTGTAAATTGTCTAAAATTTCTGTTTTCCAGGAATTAAGTTTTCTATCAAATGCTTCTCACTTCCTTTTTTTCCTACATTTCGGTAACTTTAACTTTTGTATTAAAATCGACAACTTCATATTTTGAGTCATGGGGAAAAGAAAGGGAACGAATACTACTAATCAAGCAAAAGTTGTGAATATAATATCAAGGCATAATAAATGTTTGAGAATTAAATTGTAGGATCTCTCTGAAATGCATAGGTAACAGCCACATGGGATGGCTTTGGACTTTGTTTTCAGCAAAATGGGCATAACATGACCTACACTAAAGTCGTCCTATGAGCTTGAACAGAGGCCCAGCGGTTGATGTGCTGCAGTGTACCGAGCGAATTCGTTACACACTTTCTCGTGTTATATTTTGAATTTAATTAAAATACCTGACCGCACGAGAACATATCTGGCAGCTTACAGTTGTTAAAAGTCCAATTTACTGTCTTGTCGCTTCCCTTTTAGCGTAAGGCAGATCCGTTCTGGACACGGAAAGTAGTAGGTAATTTCATCTCTTTCGTTGCGAGGGCCGAACTTTCCGCTTTGGGTAGGTTTCTGTTTTATGCAGGTTACGTCTAAGCCGTTTTACTGTATTACAATTACTTATTATAGAATGGTTTTTCCAGTATTATCAGTTCTTAAATGGGAAATGTTATTTCCCGGCGTTGTGCATATTGATTTAAATATTCAACAATAGTACTTTTAGCCCAATTTTCTTACCCGGAGTTTGTAAAAGAAACAGAAACGATAACTCTAATTGAAGTGCAATTTGCCTATATCAATTCGAGCCAGCATTTTGGTTTCTTTTTCTTGTTTTTTTTTTTTTACTGAGTCTGATTAAAAGGTTTATTCTGGCAATATTTTCTATGTAGGGAACATAAGTGGAATGTGGAACAACAAAAAGTTTCCTTGGACACACTGATAGCAAGCAAGTTGTAAGAAATTTCTGACGGATGTTTACTCTCGACATTAAGTAAATTGAAAGCAAACTGCCTCTTTGAACCGCATTGGTATTTCATGTTTTTGCGTTTCACCTATTCTACAGATGTGATATAGCCAATTTATTGGTACTTCATTGTCTTCCGGTTATATTGGTTATATTCGCTTAATTTAACTCTGGTGTGTTTTCAGGAGGTTCTTATTAATTTGACGTGCGTGCGACTTTCGGTTAAACAACTACCACGAGCAAAATGTGTATTTATAAAGTTAAAAGTTATCACAAGTTGAAAGTTATGTTAGAGTAAATATTAAAATAACCTATATTGTTCAGTTCAAAATTATAAAACACTGTCAGTAGGTTGCCAGATTGCGCATGAATGAGAAACTACGCAAAGAATTAGTACATCTGCCCAGATAAACACGACAGTATTAAAATAAATTAACTATTCCAAATGCCTGCCCTAAAACACCACTGGAATAAAGCATAAACAAATGTCTTCTATCAAAAAGTTGCATGTTTAGAGCACACAGAGCATTAGAAAGGATTTTATTTGCTAAGTACATCCGAATTGAAAACATAAAACCATACCCCAAAATTTAATATCAGTGAAATGGTGAAAATGCAGGTTACCTAATAAGAATCGTAGGGATAGGGCTAAGTAAATTCTCAGTAAATGTTGAATTTTTCGTTTGGGGTTTGCTTTTTTCCATGCGGTATGCGTCACATACATATAGTTTACGTTATAGATTTTTGCACATTGGGCACTGGAAAAAAGATGTTATCCAATAATGCCTTCCTTACAAAACTCAAGTCTCTGCGATAGGATGTCAATGAGTTTTACATTTCTTCAGTAAAATGTTTCAAAAATGTGTTATTAAAAATTCCTCTAAACTTATTTGGTTCTCAGAGTTGCTTGCTTTATTCGTTTAAAATGCTTTACCAAGCGTTGGAATATAGCTTTCTGATTATTCGACCCATTTGTCAAAGTAAGAAGGTGAACACACATTAAACTTTTAGGTAGGTACAGCAGATATCTTACGTGCGTCTTCCGTTCATCATTACGTGCGTCTTCCGTTCATCATTACGTGCGTCTTATGAAGTTTGGTTTTTCGCTAACGATAAAAAGTATGAGAATACAATAAATCCATTTACCGATAAAAGTAAAAAATACGTATACGGAAGTACACTTGAAACTTTCATCTGCCTAGTAACGAGTGGGTTACTCTAAACAGAAAACACAGTGCACACCGTGAATATTTTAACGACATTTTGAACAATCCGATTTTGTGTTGTCTGCATTCTTAGTCATCTTTATATGGGCCAAATTTGGTGTGTATGTATCATTTTGGATTTCTCGAGTAAGCGGAAATGTTGTCCTGTCTTAATTTGTGGCATTGCCGTAAAAAAAAAATTCCCATTCCAAAAGGCAATAGCTCTGAAGTGACTAGATAGCTCACCCTAACTTATTGCACATCTGTTACACATTGAAACATATCAGTGCATCCAGGGAACTCCCTATTAATTCCCAACTATAACGACAAGATGCATACTTTTATAAAAATCTGGAACGTTTCAACTTTCTGATTTCTTAGTTCAATTTCAAATACTCTTATTTCTAAATTAAAATTATAATTCAGAATTATTGAGTACTATATCATTGTAATAGCAAATATATCGTTCTCATTTTTTTGTCTTCATACGTACATGGGGAGGTTACGTCGGGTACCAGTAATGTGTGTAGCACGTACATGGGGAGGTTCCGTCAGGTACCAGTCCCCGTACCCAAGAATGTGCTTGTTCTTCATTTTTCAGATGAAGGAAACAAATGACGTTTTTTAAAATACCTTATTCCGCCTGCAGTCAAGTTAAAAGAAGAAAAATATTTTAGAACACGTTTTTGTGATTTTAATTCTTATAAATCGGGCAATCGTCATTCTTTATGTATTTCTTCAAACGACAGAAACGCGATCATTAAAATCTGATATCCATCAGAGAATGATATTTTACTTCCGAGATACTTTCATGGGTCAAGCTGAATCACAATGGCAAACAATGGTGTATTAGGGGATCTATAGGTCCCCGGAGTGTTTGGTTGCCCTGAGTCCTTCACTCTCTTCTTCTCTACGAGTTCCAATGCCCTTTCCCAGGGAATCGTCTCAGGGCTAAGTTCAGATGAAATCTATCTCTGCCGCTCATTTGACTACTTCTCGGGTGCGTATGGATTATTATTAACTATAATGTTCTGTAGCACGAATTTACAATTAAAAGAGCAATAGTGGAAAATGTTTTTTTTTAATTTAATAAAAAACTGAAAAAAATGGATCGACATGTAAAAAAAATGCGCCTCATTTTTGTGACTCAGAAGCATGCCATGTCCTTTGTTGAAAAAGCTGAGCATGTTTAAGAAGGCAGGGTGTCCGGGGGCTGGACAGTATTTTGGGGCCCTAATTTTAGTGGCACATCTAGGATTTCAATATGGTTGGATTAAAAAAATACCCGGAAGGAATCATTCCCAAAACATGATGAGGAAGCCGTAAGAATATCACCGTCGCATGGAAGTGTGTATCCTATGATTCACAAATGAAGAAGTGCTAGCAAGAAAATGAAAAAATGAATGGTTGAAAAGTGGATGGCAGTTCAGTTCTACTGTAACCCTCCCCCTCCCCCACCCACGGGGTTGAGCTTATTTAAATTATATAGAAGTATTGGGCAAAATAATATCGTTCAAATCACATGATTCAAATGAACTCTTAATGCATCAAAATTTCCCCCAATTACAAATGCGTATCAAAAAAATATATTTAATGCTTTCGAAAGATCGAAAGATTTGAGGATGGAAGGGGTGGAGGGGCAATGGTACTTTTTGCGAACTCCTCATGAAAAAGCGGAAAGAAATATAATTTGTTTTCCATAAAACAGTTTCTTATAGCTTTTGTTGTGCTATTTGCAAAAAGAACAAAAAAGAAACTGTGGAACTCTGCCAATTCTTCAAGCATCCTACATAATTCTAGGGCTCCTTGAAAATATGGGTCCCGGGGCTGCAGCCCCCTGGCCACCATCTTAAATGGGATCTGTGTAAATGCATGGTTTATTTAGTTTGCTCTGAAAGGTAGTTAGATAACGCAATAAATATGTACATAACATGACGTACTTTGCTTGCTCCATGGATTTCTTGGTGGATGACCCACTTGAAGAAATGCTGTGGGCGCCACTGGGTGAAAATATAATCACATGAATACAGAATTTACTGGATGACGTCAACGTGCAGTGAATCGCAGACTCTTTGAGCTTTCGCTCTCCAGCATTGTACCCTTCCTAATCCTTCTTACGTTCTATGGTCTTATGAAATGTGCAGACCTAAAGTTTTCTCCCGATTTCACAACATGACATTAAATTAGCTTCGCCGTAAGATGATGTCACAGTTAACCAAAGCGCGAGTAACACAGTACGCGGTGGTCATTTTTACCCTTTAATGAAAAAATATTTAAGACGTATATGATAAAAATTAATTCCTTAATGAAATATATTTGTAAGAATTACTTCAATATCACATAAAATTAAAAAAATAGTATCTAATGAAAAATACATGTGATAATAAAATAAATCTGCAATGAAAAACATGTATATACATATGTACATTACTTGAAATATTTCGTTTAATCATAAAGACAGCCCTCCCCCATTTTCGAAGAAGTCTCTTAATTCATTTAAAGATATTTAAATGAATTAAGAGACCTCCGAAAAGCTGCAGCAACTCTCAAGTAAGGGAAACATATATTAAATATTAATATTTTATGTTAAAATGGTCGAAAATGGAGAAAAGAGAGACATTTCTTCTAATTGCTTTTGTACAGTGCATTTTTAACCTGATCGACGACCGGCCTATTATTTGCGTAGTTAAACTAAAAATTTTCGCCTCCTATCTTGTGTGTTTTATCTACTTTTTATTCCTCACGCTTAAATTTGACTCAATGTTCTCATTAATAATTTAAATCACTGCTGTTTTCATATGGAACATACACACATTTTTGAAAAGTTCTAAGGTAATGTAATTTTTTTGAAAATTTTCTCTATTTTTAGTCCTATGTAATGAGAAATTTTTCATACAAAATATCAAACAAATCCTGTAAATTCGTTTTATGTCGCTGTCGCAAACTCGAAAATTACTTTAACAGTGGATGTTGCATTTTTTAAACATGAATATATCAAATAAGAATAATTCGTGCGCTAAACAACATTTTAATTAAACAAGCCTTCACTGCACGATTACTATATTTATTAATACTGCCTGTACTTAAAATAACATTTTTAAGGTACAACAACTTACAAGATCTTTCAAAGCACCAAGTGCTTCATCGTCAGGTATTTCAATAAACATAAACGAAAACAACGGATAAAAGCAAGAAGCATTTTCAAATTACGCGAGCACGTGATAACAATAACGAGGTTTACAATAAATATAGTGGAAGTTTAGTCATGTTCTAACAGTATTAAACAAATAATGATATTAGGAATCACTATTATATATATGCACACAGGATAATTAATAGGTTAACATTAAACTGTAAATGAATTATTAGGAGTAGAGTGCTGTTGGAGAGGAAAATTCTTTCTTCGCTGGATTAACATCGCCCAAGGCACATGCTAATCCAGCAAACATTAATAATATTGTAAGGTAAGTTGCTGTACCTTAAAAATGTATATTAAGTACAGGCAGTATTAATAAATATAGTAATCGTGCAGTAAAGGCTTGTTTAATTAAAATGATGATTATATTAAGTGAAAGATTTTGAAATTAAGAGACCGTGTCACCAAAAGTAGTAATGTTTCACCCGAAGTTAATCGTAGAAAAAATAACTGAAAATCCTCGAAAGCTTTCCTTCTGTTTTAAATGACGTATAAGTGCAATTCAAGCTTTTTATATGCATCATTCGCAAAACAAAATTATACAAACTGCTATGGTATTCAAACACCTCTACGTTTTCTTAGGTTCATTGCCCTTGTGATAACCTTTTTAACAGGTAATCAGTCACAAAGGACTAGTGTCAACCATCCCTTTAAACGAGCAGTTTGAAACAAAGCAAAGCTCAGTGTTTTCCGGTGCTCTAGTTCACTCGTGCGAGCTGTAAATGGAGCAGCTGCGTGCTCCGAGATATTTCGTTGGGGCAGATTTCAGCCCAATTTGCGTACTCCGAATTATTACGTACGATCATCTTAATTAGACAGACGTACTTGCATCACAGAATATATTTGAATTTACGCACTTCAACTTATGTGAGTGCGCCGTAATACATCTTAACAAAACAAATTAATCCACAGTAAAAAATTTTCCTTAATATATATATATTATTTTAAAAATAATAAAGTGTAACTTTTGATTAATAACAATTTTATGTTTGCGTTCTTTCAAAAAGCAATTTGTTAGATATGAGTTTCATATTTTACGCAAAAAAAATGCATAAGTAATATCGTTTCGCTAATTCTATAAGCTTTGCTTCAAAAATTGGGTTATAAGAAGCTTTATTGTCTGTTTTTATTGTCAGGTCCCTCAAGGTCTCAGATAAGTCACAATGTTACATAAACGAAGTTCCTTTCAAAATAATTTTGAGCAACATAATGCGATGTAAAGGCATATTATAATGAGATGATGGTTTATTTCGCAACTGCTAAGCGTGGTGTAGTAGCAGAAAGGATTTCGGAAGCTTGTGATTCTGAATAATTTATGAGAATATTTTAAGACTCCTGGCAGTACTTCTACACCAGCTGATATGTCACAAAATTACATGTAGACCTGCATTGCGCTTGTCCAAATGGTAAAATACTTTCCAAGGGATACCGATCGATAGATCATCTCTATGTAGTTTTGTTACTGTACATCTCTTATTATGATAATCTGTTGTGTGTTTCTTCTTTACCATATATTTACGTTTCCATTTCCATTTAATGTTTCGTATTTTTTACGCACAGACCAAAGAGGTCAGCCTGATTGCCCCATCTCTCACTGAGCAAAAATGTTTGGGTCGTTATGGGACGCCATCTACACCCATCCCGGAATGTCAGTGACCTGGCCCGCTATTTGGGCACCATGTTGCATGCCATACCTCAGGACAGAGTCCGTGAACTGTATGCGTCCATGCCACACCATTATAACCTCTTCGATCAGAGCCACAAGTGGTGCCACAACGTGCTAAGTTGTTCTAACCGTGTAGCTAATTTACCGGAATAAATGGCCGTACGACTCTGGAGTTGCAACCATTTCCTTTCCTATGCAAGTACATTTAACATACCAATTTTCGTCTCGATTGGATGATTCCGTTTAGGTGTTTCGTTGTTGTTGTTTTTTTCTGGCAAGGAGTTTAACAGAACTACCAATGTTTCATACGCGGTGCAGTTAATTGTTATCGGAACTTACCATTGTTTCAACTAATAGAAATCGAATTATGCTACTTTACTACGCCAATTTGGTGAAATGGCAATTTTTGGATTTAATGCTCAGACAGAGTTTTTCTTCTCAGGAATATCCGACCTTACCTATCTTGCCGTATGTTTCCTTTTTATAGATCTTCGTTGCAATGCCTTGTACATATGCAATAGCACGAGTAACGAGTTGAGCCACAACCAGCAATAATATGATTTTCATATTTGTTTTCTTAAGAGCCAATATATTGTAAATGAAGTTATTGCTTTTCAAATATGGAGATATGTTTGTGATACTACACACTAACAAATAAAATTTGAGAATAAGTTCTTCAAGGAAAATGGAATATTTCCCCCTTGAACCGCAGTAATCGCTAGAGGAATGGGAACTGAATATCAGAAATGAAGTCATCACCAAGCAAGCAGCGACGAGCATTATGTGTTACTACTACCAAATGAGTTATTTACATAATTTCCTCCAGTCCAATGCATCCAGGATTGTTCTTGTTTCACAGCGCGCAAGATCTTCTGTGTGTGTGTGAGTGTGTTTTGTTTGTTTTGTTGCTTATCGTCAGCAACCAGAAACTTAATGGACTACATTATTCGCCCGCCCCCAAGTAAGGTCCAAAATTTTATGGGAGGGAAATTCTTCAGGAACTAAAGCAAAACAAACCGTTCATACACCAACCGCGGTTTGAACTCCTACTCGTTTCGGAGAAATGATTACAACTCAACTGGTCAGACAGCACCACGCAGCTCTCAGTTTACCATATCATCCATTTTCCTGAAAAAGCAAGAATGAACTCTATAAATCCTACTCTGCCTTACAGATAAATATTTCACACTACCTTTAAGCGTTGATTCGAAAAGTATATTTGAGTTAGGATGTTTGGTTCAGTGATTATCTAAAACGCAACCCCAACCTGTAAATGATGAGCAATTGTGAAACATCCAGGATCGATCCAGTCATTCGAGGTGCTAACATTGTCTACACACACACACATACACACATAAAGGCGGTAGAGGAAATCCGTCCGTATTTTATTGACAGATTATCTCCCTGCCGTTTGTAGCTGTTGATGAAGTAATCTTGATAAGATCATCACATTAGGCATAAGAGAATACACAAAGTATGACTTTTTTTTAAAAATTTTGCAAGTTAATATATATTTTTAAGAGGAGATATATTACAGGGGACTTTGCCAGATTTTTTTATTAGGAAGCAAATACCAATGAACACTTGAGGTAAACAATATGATCATTTTTCAAAGTAATTTATTTGTACAAGAATCAACAATTACTGATCGGAGACAATTGTCATTTTAATTGTGGAAGAACATTGCTCTAAAGTTCAAAATTCGGGTATAAGCTGAAGAGATTCTGATACAGATGACACTAATAGCTCGCTACGTATATGTTAACTTTGCGTTACGTTTGAGTCGTTACCGTATTTACTGGATATTTTCCGGTGTTTCTAAGGACCCCGTTATAAACAAATTCCCATTCATCCATGTCGCATTTCGACATGTTCGGCGATACTTGGCCTATTTAAAGGCGATCATTTGAATTGAAGATATGAAACACAAAAAAACACAGGAAATTTTATATATGTATACATTTTTAGGAACATAAAACTGAACACTTTCACGTAAAGATAGTTTGTCAAATGAACACAGTATATGAATAAGGGAATGAGTACCTTTCGAAGCTTATAGCAGCAAAAAGTTGCTTTAGTATGCAACGTATGCATTATTTTGTAACAATAAGACGGTTAGCTGCATCACAGCGAACGGAGATTGAGCATCTCTGATTCAGAAAAGAAAACAGCAGGGCCAGTGAAACTTTTATGTCTATCTTTGTGGCAGCAACTTCCGATGATATGAGAGCAGACAAATAATTATCCCCTTTGAATTCCTGGTGTTATAGGATGTCAAACAGTTCATACTTTATTTATTCTAAAATATAAGGGAGAATATATTTTACTCGCTTAAAACTATGAGAATTTGCAGGAGATAAATGCCATAACTGGAGAAACAAAATTTACCACCGGTGAATAACTAGTATGAACGGCAAATTCTCTTTTTCTTTTTTTGTCTTGCTGTGATGGAGTTCAATGGGCCCATTCAAATTGAAGAACTTTAAACACGGCAGCAATAAAGAATCGAAAATCATATTACTGTTCTGCGGAAAACGTTTCAAGAATTACGTGAAAAACTCTCGCTATGGGCATTTTATTATTTTATACGATGACTAATCCGAAGTTCAACAATGTAAAGAAAATGAGCTAAATTCAGGGATTTCTCTCGAAGAATTACGCGTCCACAAATAGTTTCAATAATTCTGTGCGGGATTCATAGTTCAGATTAGCTTTTCTAGGAATAATGGGACATTCTTCTATATACTACACGTCATATTACTAAATTATAGTGAAGATACTCCTCTGAAAGTGTAGTAAGTCAGATTTGAAATTGTATGATGCCCCTGGGAAAACCTGGCTGTGTTTTTAGATTAGTGTTACAAACACAATTTTCAGGAAGGCTCCTTACGGTTCCGAAAGTTGACGGTCGTCAGCGAACGAAGATTCCGCCTCTGCGCGCGGTGTACACACGGAGCCTACTTTGTTGTTCGGTTTGCGGATACCCACTTTAAACCATGTTTGTATTAGGATATTTCCCCAGGACAAATAGACTGCGGTAAATAACGAGATACCTTTAAACACAGTTGCATATATATGTGGCGTAAAGTGTTAGGTGAATTCTGCCCATAATAACGGAACATCTCAGTTCTAGTAACAGTAAGATTGTAGCCCTTTTTTCCACAAATTATTGTGGTCCCCATCTCAAAAAACAAATTTTTTGTTTTATAAATAGACTTATTTTCTCGAATATTTACGGAAAGTTTCAACATATTCCCAAAATGTTCTTCTGTTAAGAACATTTTCATAGTAAAAGGAATATAATATATACTGAAATGGAAATAAGAACTTCTTGTTGACTTTAAAATGTTCACCGAAAGAAATGTCAAAAGAGCAATACCTAATGCCAAAAAATGGAAGTAGATATCATGAGCATTACAAAGACATACCTCGTTCTTCCTTATTTAGAAATTTATGTCTGCCAACTTAGGCTGTGGACACTAAGTATCGCTTTAAGAAAATGCTTATGCCCTTGCATGAAAAAGCAGAAAAAAAAACGTATCTCTAGAACATGATCTTTTCTAAATATTATTCTGCAGATATATACAACGGCCGTTCCGTAACTATTTAGATTAGAATCACTCAAAATGAAGAAATATAGATGCAGTAAGTAAATGTTATTCCTTCTGAAAGTATCTACCCTCCGATGATATGCAACTGTCCAGTTGTTCAGTACACTTTTCAAAGCCTTTGGCGAAGGGAATTTGCTGAAATTGCTTTAGCACACACTGTACATCTTGAATAACGTCAGCATCTGTGCTGACTGTTGTGCCCCGGAACTTATTCTTTATTGTTGGAAAAAACCAGAAATCGCACGGGTCGAGGTCATTACTGGTGATAGGCTGTGACATGCTTTCAATGCTGCGTTTCGTAAGAAATTGTTGAACACAAGCAGACCCATATGGGCGGGCGTTTTCATGGCGTTGGGTCCACTTTCCCAACAATTCCGGTTGCTTAATCGATATGTGTCATCGCAGACCCTTCAATACTGAAATGTAATACACAGCTTTTGACTGTAATTTGTGGAGGGTCGCATTATGGTAATCTACACCTTTATCATCAAAGGAAATTGTCATCATCAGTTTCCCAACTGATATTATTTGGTGGACATTTTCGGAGGAGGCGAGCCTGCGCTTTTTCAGACAGTCGTTGCGCGCTTCGTGAGGAGGTCGAAAGAGTGGACCCATGTTTCATCGGCAGTTATTACTGCGTTTAGAAAGTTTGGATCTTTTGTAATAATTTGTTTCCACTCATGACATACATTAACTCCGGCTAACAATGGTCCACTCGTCAGGTGATGATGTAGCCATCTGAAACACACACCATTGAGAAATAATTTGTCGCGTAGAAAAGAGAATGCCGAAGTTTTTGAAATTGAAATCGATCTTCTTGCAGGATTTTGCAAAGAGTGTTACGAATACGCTCCGTAATAAAACTTTTAATTCGACTAAGCATAGGAGCGAGTTCGGCAGACAAACGCCATTTGTTGAAATTAAGGTGTCATCTAAAAAACGTTGACTCACCAAAACATTTATCTTTGTAAGCATTTTTAATTTGCTCAATTGTTTCTGCAACCAGTTTACTCAAACGATTGCATAATTTTATTGCAAAAAAGATTTCACGTCTTAACTCTGAATCACTCATTTCACAGCTGTATCGCAAAATGCAGACGTACCATAAACAACTGCGCTATAACAAAAGGCAGAATCGTCTCCCACGGCTAATAACTGTTGTCCCAGAAGGTTCCTTAATTCAGTTAGTCGTCTACGTGGTTTTATTCCACTTTCGCACTGTTCCCAACTCAAAAATGTACTCTCAATTTTTATGGAAAGGCATTCGTATATGTATTGATATTATGAAGTTGCCTTTCTTTTAATTTAAAAAAAATTACCATACGATCAGGTGTAATGTGCATCAGATAAGTTATTAGCTTTCTTCGTGGCACCAGGAATTGAAAATAACTGCATGTTTATTCATGTCAAAACCGTTGCAAGCGAAATTACTAACCACCAACCGTTCATGAACTTTTATATCTGTAAAACGCCTGCTTTTTATCTATCAAGATATTTACTTTTGAATTCAATCAAACTTTCATATGGCAACAATGGCCCTTTAACGGATAATTTTTCTATTATGTATCTTGGTAATGGATATAAAGTAGTTATTTTCGTGTTTCTTTTGATTCTTCTGCTTAACAGCTGAGATTTGTTTTACCCCAGTATTAGGTATGATGATTTTTGGGGGTTTTGGCCACCATCGTGAGCAATTTGATGGGCCATAAGCAGTCTCGCACCCCTAATTTAGAACAACGGGTTCCAGAGAAAGGTTAGAGCCAGCGACGTAAGAGAAACACAACATCCATGCATCCCTGGTAATACGAACCCTGACTCATATACGTTCTCGAACAAGTGAAGACACTCCCAGAGCCACATTTAGTACAGACGAGTGTAAAATGGGTCAGATTGCCAATATGTCTGCTCGCAGCCGCTACAGGAGCGAAGATTTTAAGACATACTCTTTATAACAGAGTTCCTGAGCAAAATCCATATGCAATTCAACATGTCATTTTGTTTGTTCTGACTTACGCCACCAGTTGAGCATGTTTAGCGTGGAGTCATCAATATCACACTTGGAGTCTAGTCCAGGAGGCAAATGTTCTTTTCACATATGCATCGTGATTCCGCTTAAACACCAATTGGCGAATAATTCCCATCTGTGGACCACGGATATAAGAAAAAAGAGTATTGTGACGTAGGCACTAAAGAAAATGGAGTAAGGAATATGGCATCTTCTGTTCAAGCCTGTTTCGATGCACAGGGCGGACATTTTCATCATCTCTTGTGACATGATTCTGTTTTCCAGGGATGAAGGCATGTTCTTACCAAATGTCTTTCAATCACCGTAATTATTCGCGAAGTTATTAATGAAAACTTGGGTAAAGTAGCGGGTGGAAAACTCTGTATAAGAAGATTGATCCAGTGATTACTAAGGAAAGACTAAGCCCCTGTAAGAAATGCAATACCTTGTCTCTAATACGCGTCCTACAAATAGAGCAACACCACTTTGACTATGCGAAATATGGTCCAAGCAAATGATATTGCAATTAGAAAATTCTGCATGTTCGACAAAGGGGTGTTTCATCCTATATTTTAAAATGTAAATCTTAAAGAAAGTTTTTCATTCTAAGGAGTTTCAAACTATAATGAATACCAGGTACTTTAAAGATTTACACACAATTCAGTTATCCATAAATTAAACTAGTACTATTTTTTTCTAACGATATGCCGAAACGTTTTTTTACTATATCTTCCCTTTCTTTCTTTCAGCTTAACAAATGACTGGAATTGGGATTTTGTTTATATCACAATTCTAAACCAAAATATGCACATAAGAATATAGCTGAAATATATACCATGCAATCAAGATATTCTAAACGTTCTCATCCACCTTCTGCCGAAAAATGTTACAATTGTTGTGATGATAGGGAGGTCGTGTCGTGATAGGGAGTCCAAAGCAAACGCGATGCATGTTAAATTTTATCTGTGGGTTTTTAAATTCTATTAGTGAAAACAGCTTCATTGAGAAGAAATTGCATCTCAAATTTTTGGTAAATTTTACCAGAATATTTTTATTTTTGTACTTTCGAGGGGGAGTTAAGTCATCTATGAATATCTCAATCCGTTACAAACGGTCACTCTTCCACAATTTCGTATCACTGGTTCTAAAAGAAAGCGGGAATTGCTCGGACATACCTAATCCGGGAATTCTGCTCGGACATGCGTAGGATGAAAGTTTGCAGGCCTTAACTTAGACAACAGGGCAACCGGAGTGGTATTTACAGATTCACTAAAACACTTGCTAAATTTTCGTGAAAAGTGCATAACTTTTCTTTTGTCTAATTTAAATTGCACCAAGTACATTAACAAAAGAAATTCACTTTGAGACATTTATCATAAATTTATTCACAATCAGAGTTTATTTGCAAAGTCAGAAAAAAGTTCACGTAGCCAGTGTGGGGTTTTCAATCGAATTATTAGCTTACTTTAACATTGTCTTGTTTATAGCTTTTTTCGTATTTAAAGGAAAACTGATTTATTATGGAACAACATGTTTCATTAATTATAAAATATCTCCTCACCTGAAAATTATGATTTTAGTCGGGAGAGCCATTGCTTAATATTTTACTAGGTTGAGCCATTGTTTCTAAATACAAATCGAACGTATATGTCCAATACTTGTTTTGCAAATGGTTCCCTTTAGTTTTAATAGAGGAAAGTCATCTTTTATTTAAGTGTCACCTAGCATTTGCAGGGAAATATATCCTGAATGGAAGAAAAATGTAATCCGCCTAATAACATTTTTGACTTGTTTTTAATTTTGAAGAAAACCTATACATATTTGGCAAAATAATTTCACCACAAGTGCATCAGGTGTACATATATTGAGCTTACAAAACGCATATGCAATAAAAAATGAACCTCAAATGCTGAGAAAGGGTGATTACAAATTATTTCAATCAAAGGAAGGTATCCGATAAAATGAATCAAACTCATTTGTCAGGATCCTCATTCCGTACGCTCCACTCAGAAATTCCACTGGATTCTTTAAAAGCATAAAATAGTTATAGAGTCCTAAAGATCTAGTTACAGATACTTAAAACTATACAATACTGTTCAGATATATATTTGCAGTCCTTACACATTCTGATTTGTGTTGATGTTAAAATTGCTGGATCTTTTCTTGGATATTAAGAACTCCGTTATTTCTAAATCCAAACGGCTTATTAAATGTACATCATACCTTCATATAGCAAATGCTCGCAGTATTTCATACAAAGTATATTTGAATGCATGTCCGTAATTCTAATAACAAAAATAGATGAACTGATTTTCATTAATTTAAAGATGTATTAAAATTTCCTGTCCACAGCTTTTCTTTAAACTCTCTTATAAAAAGTGTAATTCAGTTTTTCTTTTAAACTGCTGCAGACACCAAATATTTCCTACAAACTTATTTTACTCCAGTGAACAATTTTAATTTTATGCACATTTTTAGTTTCTATGCTTGAAAAAGGAGACAAATTGCATTATCCTTAAAAAAATTAATGTCACTTCTAGATTTTCCCGCAAACATTTTACTTGGTATCCCAAACGTATACATACATACGTTTTTCAATTGCCGCGGTTAAAGTAGCTATAAGTTAGTTGAGTGGAAAGTCGAAATATTTAAATTTTAATTTAAGGAGTTATATGATATACACGTTTTTTTTACATGTGTTTATTTCTCTAAATTTTTTTATGCATGCTCATTTTTTGATATGAATATAAGTATTCTAGGAAGCTATAATGCTTAGCAAGTTATATAAAAAAAACTTAATTTAATTTAATATAAACGTATTTCTAAACGACAAGATTTCAGTAGTTTCTACGGAAAGAAATTTATATATAAAAATGCATATTTACTTTTGTGGGTGAATATTAAAAGTTGTTTGAAATGAACGCCCAATGCAAAAGCATTGGTGGATAATCAGTTTGCTGACTTCGTATATGCTAACATTATAATAAATCCTTCGTCGAAACTTTCGGAAATGCACAGTTCCACAGAAGGGAAACAGTAACGTAAATGTGGACATAAAACTGAAGAGGACGCAACTGTTAGATGAATCAGTTCCAATTACAGAAAACACCCAAAGGACGGTACCTGAGAAAATCGCGAAAAATGAGAACCTGCGAATTGAGATCCAGAGGATCTGGAAAAGAAACGTAACACAGATCGTACCCAGTTATTGTTTCGGTAACAGCAGTGACACCAAATTACTTTCCCAAACATCTTGAGGATTAACTATTGCCACAAGAACTGCTTCACCCAATCCAGAAGGCTGAATTAACGGTTTTAATATTTAAATAATTTTTTTTTTATAACTTGGTAAAATGTACGGAAATTGTAACTCCAATTTTGGTGTATTAAATTTATGAAAAAATTAGTAGTTCCTGAACTCTGCACTATAACTGAGTAAGAGCAAAAGTAAATGTGAAAAGATAAAAACGGCAAACTACGGGATGCCCATTTGACGAACATTCCATTAAAGAGAATAACCAACATAACTACCGAAACGACTATTGAAATTAATTCGTCCAACAGAATCCCTCGATTCTCTGGATTTCAGGAGCTTTTTAGTTCCCTTAACCAATTTCCACATTGCTAAAAAATTAAGAAAAGAAAAAAAGAGGGCACATTTTATAGAAATATTTTGTTTTAATATCAGAAGTCTTAACTCTGCGGAAAAAACACTACCCTGCACATAACATTTCACACTGCATTTAAAGCACTTTCTCATCACATACGATATTTCTCACACTTTCATACAAAGCTGTGGCTTCTTTCTCTCAGACTTTGATGAACGCCGGCAGGCATAGACACCAAGCGACTAGGGAATTTGCAAATAATGACACATTGGACTGACACTCTTTACTGTCTCTGAAGATGAGCCGGCGGTCACAAAAATGTCCACAGGACACCTGAAAATACAGCAGATCCCAAGTGGGTGAAAAAACGTAAAGAATGCAGAAGCGGAAAAGGCCACATTCCGAAACAACAGGAAAAAAATTATCACAATGATCTCATGTACTCTAATCTATAATAATATAAATCCACCAAATTGTATCCGGAAAATCTTCACTTATCACATCAAAACACTATCACAAAAACCATAGTTTTCAACAAAATAATTAGCTCGTTACTGACACACTATAAATTTATCAACCTCGATGAAAACAGAAGAGTTGCAAGTTGATATTACACTCACTTTCGAAACTTTTATTACTTTTATTTACTTATGAATTAATAAATTATTTACTAATAACACTAAGGATAACATAAATCTGCCGCCTAATTCAAGGAAATGTGTTAAAGGACGCAAAAAACACGCATCATAAAAATTAAATTTTGTAACAAAATAATTTGCTCGTTACTTAACACGAAACAACATTTTAGTTATTCTTCGTTAAAAACCGAACACCTTTTTGTTGAGATTGCACTGACTTTCTCAAGTTTCTGGCTTACTAACATAATATAGATGATATAAACTTAAAAGAAATCTTAGTCATATTCCATGTCTCACAAGAACAAATTAATTTTCGAAACACGGGGCGTAATCTTAACAAAATTCTGATATGCTCCAAAAATCCTACAGTTTATGACCTAGTTAAAGGTTTACAGGTTACGAATTTTTAGCACGTCTTTTGTAAAAAAAGGCCGTGCTTATGTTATCGGTTTGTCCATCCGTCTGTCCGTCCGTTCGTCGGTCTGTAGACACGATATCTCTGCAAATATTAATCCGATTTGAAAAATTCTTTTTGCATTGGAAAGCTTGAAATATGCGAATGATGATCCTTCATTTCATTTTTTTACGATGTACATCTTTGCCGCTAGAGGGCGTAAATGCAGATAATGTCGAATTCAAAAATACGTTTTGTTCCACATATTTGCTTCTAAACATCCGACTGAAAAACTGTTATCTTTCGATTCCATTTACATCGAAGAGTATTTTAGACATAGTTACTTTTTCAAATTACGCATAGATTTTCCGCTATGGGGCCTAAAAGTAAATTACATTTTTCCCGATAACTCCTCTTCTAAAACACCGATTTGAAAATTTATTTCTTCAGCGGATACAGCTCCCGAAGGAAAATCTTTTGCATATAATTTCTAATTTTCGGTTAAGAATACACTGGCCACCAGGGGGCGTAAGCGTTAATTTTTGCTTCTGATGTATTTGCCAAAAAATCTGAGCTTCTAAAATATCGACTAAAAAAATTCTTTTGTGGACTGGTGCCACTCACGTCGGTAAAGGTTTTCGGAAAATTTCCTTCTTAAAATATTCCATGGTTTCTCCGCCAGGGGGGCGGATATTCATATCTTATTTTTGTCAATATCTCTAATTCAAGGAGGTCGATTTGAAAAATTCCTTCTTTTTTGGAGAGTGTTTTCAGTGTGACATGTTTTTCATATAATTTCAAAATTTTCAAGTAATTCATAGACTTTTCGCTAGGTGGCGTAAAAGTAAATTGCGCTTCCCCCTATATCTCTGCTTCTAAATCTGCGATTTGAAAAATATTTCTGCACCGGATACAGCTCCTGTTTGGCCACCTGAAATATGGAAACTTAAAAGCGGAAACTTAATTTTCGCTTTTTGATGTATTTGCAGCAAAATATGAGCTTCTAAAATCTCGATTGGAAAAAAAGTCCTTTATAGATATTGTTTCGATAAACCTCTTAGGACCATTTTCTTCTTACAAGAGTGCATGGTTTTTACGACAGGGAGCGTAAATGTATATCATATTTTTGTCAATTTCTCTACTTCTAGGTGTCCAATCTGAAAAATTCCTTCTTTGTTGGATAGTGTTTCCCATGCGAAATATTTTTTTATAAATTCAAAATTTTCAAGTAAATGATAGACTTTTATCTAGGGGGCACAAAGCGAAATTGCGTTTTCTGCGTTATTTCTGTTTCTAAAACTCCGATTAGAAAAATTCTTCCTGTATCGCATACACCACCTGATGGAAAATATTTTTCATATAATTTCTAATTTTTGGTAAAAATTGGTTTTGGCACCAAGGGGTATAAGTGTTAATTTCTGCTTCCGATGTATTTGTAGGAAAATCTGGGCTCCTGAAAACTCGACTAATTTTTTTTTCTTGGACCGATACCGCTCTTATTGAAAACACTTTTGAGAATACTTTCTTCCTAAATTAATGCATGGTTTTTCCACCAGGAAGCGTAAATTCACATCTTATTTTTGTCGATATCTCTGTTTCTGAGACTCCGATTTGAAAAATTATTTCTCTGTTGGAGAGCGTTTCCAGTGCTAAATGTTTCTCATATGAATTCATGTTTTTCTTAACGCACAAGTCTGCAACCAGACGGCGTGAGATCACGATTCCGTTTACAGCAATATGTGAGGGATTAAAAACCCCATTGAAAAACTTTTTCTTCCGTCAGATACTATAGTTTTCCATACCGGTTCCATTGACTTTTAATAGCTGTGATAAATATAATTTGCGTCAGAATGGATTCGAAAGACGTGCTTATGACACCTGAAAATTCGGTGTCATCTTTCTTGTTTTATTTCAGGATTGTAACACAAAACAATATTTATCAGTAACATAATTTCCAAATAATCAACTGAATATTACTACACGTTATTCACTGTCTTACTATAGTTTATTTTCTTATTTCTGTACAAGTTTATAAGCTAATTTTATCTCAAACACATATTATGTAAAAAACTGTTGCATATGATGAAACAAAATTTATTTTGGAAGTACAAAATTGTGAATTAAACAACGGCCTGAATAATAAAGCTTTATGTAATGCAACCGGTTGACAACACAGAAAAACCTTAGGAGAACGCATAATATGCATGTGTTTCAAAAGCACAATGCGTCCCCGCACGTGGCAGGTATCGTGCAACAATTCTTCAAGGCCCACCAGGTGTCACTGCTGCCGTGTGCCACCTGTTCTCCCGATATGTCACCCATCGAACACCTCTGGTCGCTGATCGGCAACCGACTGGCTCGGCAAGCACTTGCGGCTACGTCTGATGAACTGTGGCAACGTGTGGAAGCAGCCTGGACTCACATACCCCAAGCCCACATCCAAAGCGTCTTTCGTACGATGCCGCGGCGTGTAGCGGCCATTATTGCCAGCCATTGGGGCCACACGAACTATTGATGTCTGCGTGTTCCGCAAGTCGCACGGGCCTGTAAGCTCAATCGTTTCATCTTTGTAGCTGTTGTTATGTGTCCAGTAAATCTGGCTTTGCTATCTCGTGTCCTTCTTGGTGTTGCATTTTGGGTGGACAGCAGTGTATGTTCGGCTCTTATTCTACAAAAATGATTTTTATTTTTCTTATAATCGCAGCCTGAATGAAGGATTAAAATAAAAAAATATACAATGTGCTACTGACACCAGACTCTAGAAGAAAGGTGTCGCAAAAATTTCAAGTAATCAATTTCTTACCAAAATGGCTTTTACAAATATTGTAAAGTATGCTTAATTTCAGTTCCGTGCGTCACTGTCTCAGCCCTATTATCTTTGAGACAAATCGAAAATATCAGATGTTTAACGCTTGTACGAATTTTCCTATAATCCACGAAACACAACTCCTTTTGTTCAATGATTAAACCTTGTGCCTAATTATGTAGCATTTAGATATATCGCATAATATTAGCCTCAAAAATTCATTGCCTTTATGTGAATTAAAAGCAAAAATAATCAAACTACTGTTTTTGTTGATTACTCCAACAAAAACAATTCTGTAGCTACGTTTTAAATGTTAGTGTTAGATATATTTCCAAAATTTCAACATGAACATTGCATTCGAAAGTTATGCTTCACAGTCTTGGCAAAATTTCCTATATTCAGTCTCAGTTTGAATAAATTTCAGACAAAGTTCTCTCCTAAATTTACACTCAGCTCAATGTTGATTTCTGTTCGTCAGCACAACGGCTAGTTATATTTCCCAGAAAAAAATACTGGGAAAAATACTGGTAAATACAATTTTTGAACTTTGCTCACCAAATAATATATCCAATACTAAATTTAGTATAATTCACAGGGCAAACACGGTATAAGATTCTTAACCTCCAGATTCTCTAAACATGAATGCCGGTTGCTTCGACTAGCGAGTCCTGTGATGGCTATATTCAAATTGATCGGAAACTTGAAACTTGGTCGTTCTAGGTGGTGTAGTGGTTAGCATACCCGGGCGTTTTCTGGGAGACGTGGGTTCGAGTCCCGCTCCAGGACGATTAAAATTCTCAAGTTTTCGGATATTATCTGACTTACCATCCTGGTCACATTTAAGCCAAAAATCGGATTGTCATCTTCAAAAATTTGTATTAGTGCAATTCGTTTTAAATTTCTAAACCCGTTCTTCAGAGAAAAAACCGTTCTGTCTTCTTCATTACAGAGATGAAATTGGCGGAAACTGAGTCAGCTCCAAAGAAAGTTTTCTTTATTCAGCTGAAAAATATGTTGCCTTTAGAGTAGTATTATCAAATTTTTTTATGAGATGCTGGTAGGGTTTCTCATTATCTGTAAAATTTAGGTTTCATATGGGCTGATAGTGGAGCACTGATCTTTTTTCAATAAATCTCTACATTTCAGATTTTATTTTTTTTATTTTTGTGGCCTTTCTCCGTCGAACCAAAAAAAAAAAAAAAGAAAAAAAGAAAAGAAAGGAGAACTATTTTATCCGTTTATACTTCAAATTTATTTGTTGAAGTTATCCTGTATTTATGCTCTGATTACCAAATGAAACCCCAAATCACCATAGTCTACGAACTTTCTTTCAGCAGTATCTTCTTCGCTCTTTGAGGTTTTAGAATGTGCATCATGATTCGAACATATACGTAGCAGAAACTAATATTTAAAGTATAAACCGTTTGAAGAAGTGGTCAGAAATAATAGCTTAATGCGGTGAAACCCCTTCCGCGTCAGTAGGAGAGAACGAATCATTCGCGTACAAGCTAATTTTGATAGGTGGACGTTGAACACGTTCAAAGCATTCATATTGTTCAAAGGGTTATCACTGCTCGCGACGTTGAATTCTTTCGAGCTGTCCTTCATGCCAATTAGATTTAATTGTAACGTACAGTGGTGATAGATCATTCATGAATCATTCGCAAAGATAACTCCAAACGCCAGCTTTCACCACTCGCTTACGTAAGCATTACTTTAATTCGCATCACACTGGAATTTCTTCCGACCTCATCAGTTAGGACGTGTAGTTCAAATACTGAAAGGTACATGACAATTATTATGTGTCGACCGTCATGCGATTGTATTGTCAGCTACAATGTATACAGTGGAACTTAAAAATGGGAATATTACGAGAATGTTCTGTTTTTCATGGAGTTCCATGCCTGTTGCACTTGGTCGGTCAATACAGGGACGGTTAATGCTGGTTGGGGGGGGACGCTGGAGTTGTCGTCCAATGATGTCCCATACGTTCTCGATTGGTGAAAGATCTGGTGATCTACCAAGCCACGGCAACATATCGACACTCTGTAAAGCATGTTGGGTTACAACAGCGGTATGCGGGCGAGCGTTATCCTGTTGGAAAACACCCTCTGGAATGCTTTTCATAAATGACAGGACAACAAGTTGAATCACCAGATCGACGTACATCTGTGCTATCAGGGTGCGTGGGATAACCACGAGATGTGCTCCTGCTGTCTTAGGAAATTGCTCTCCAGATCATAACTCCAGGTGTAGGTCCAGTGTGTCTCGGCCGCCGACAGGTTGGTTGCAGGCGCTCACCTGGCCTCCTTCTAACCAACACACGGCCATCACTTTCACCCAGGCATAACCGGCTTTCATCAGAAAACACAACAGATCTCCACTCCGTCCACCAATGAGCTCTAGCTTGACACCACTGACGTCGCAAACGGCAGTGGTTTGGAGTAAGTGGAATGCACGCTACAGGGCGTCTGGCTCGGAGCTGTCCTTCAAGTAACCGATTTGAAACAGTTCCTTGTGTCACTGTGGTGGCAACTGCCGCTCGAATCGCTGCCGCAGACGTAGTTCGATGCGCCACGGCCATACGCCGTACACGGCGGTCTTCCCTCTCAGAAGTGCCACGTGGCCGGCCAGAACCCTGTCTACAGGCCGGCCACGTGGACGCTACAGTCCACGTGGCCGGCCAGAACCCTGTCTGCCAACAATCATGCACCGTGGCTACATTCCTGCCAAGTCGTTCCGCAATATTGCGGAAAGAAAATCCACCTTCTCGTAGCCTTATTACACGACCTCGTTCAAACTCCGTGAGCTGTTGATAATGGCTTTTTCGTATTTTTAAAGGCATTCTTGACTAACTTTAACACCTTACGTCGAATCTCAACGATAACAAACGCTCACGAACGTTACAGCGCTTATTTACAGCAAACCTGCTTTGCATGTTCCAAGGGGCGCTACTAGGGCCACAAGTATGCGCAGATCGCGAAATTTGCATAGACGTCATCTTACAGATCTATTCTCACCGCCTACCAACTGTC
The DNA here is from genome assembly GCA_039090855.1 of Macrothele yani. Taxonomy (NCBI): domain Eukaryota; kingdom Metazoa; phylum Arthropoda; class Arachnida; order Araneae; family Macrothelidae; genus Macrothele; species Macrothele yani. The sequence continues at coordinate 194,996 of JAYWMT010000193.1, read as the reverse complement.
ATTTATATAACACAACCCCTTCTTGGTGTAGGGATTTTTTTTTCCTTTAGTGTATTTCTATAAAACATCTAATCTAACAACTGGACTTTAGAACCTCAATATCCAATTATTATATTACATGTTTCTCAGTTCTAAAGAAGCTAATGGGTTGACAATGTCGACCTCAAAATCTTAAGAGGGACAAGTATCTTTTAATATGTTCTGTAAACTTTTAAACTGTGTGTATCATTTTTGAATAACTTTTGTGAATAATAAACTGAAACTGTTAGAAAATAAAAAGATATTACCACCTCCTCGTGCGCCTACACAGAAACATATTTTCACGAAGTATATATATGGCATATATTTTATTTGAGGAAAGTGGTTAATTCTCGAGTGGAATTAAAAAATCCTTAGAGATATTTTTAATGTCCCATGCTTTAGATGACTAAAGAGTGAAACTATTCGTTTAACTATAGCTTCGATTTTTATTCAGCATTTGAATTGATATAATTCCTTTTTGTATAAATAGAATCAGTCATAACAAAATAAAATTTTCCGCTGTTTGAAAATCTTTTGAAACAGCGATCTTAAAAAATTACTGCTATACGAATTTCATTAGCAAGTCTTTGAATTGTAGATGTTAAAAAGCTTGTAAACATCGGAAAGACGAATATTGCACCCTCATCCATTGGACAGTAAAAATATCAGTGCGCTGGTATTTTTCCATTATCTAGTATCTTTCTAATTATCTGATGAATTTAAATGTAGATTGAGATTTGGGCTCTTTGTAATGAGCGAGGTGCGAGTTTCATCACGTCTTATTGCTCATAAAACAAACCGGTGTTTTTCATTCACCTTGCCCGACCGAAATTTTTGGTTAACGATTTACTTGTCTTTATACAGGGTGTCCCGGAACTTCGTGTACAAACTTGGAGGGTAGGTAGAGAACAGTGTTATGAACCAGAATTAAATAGGAAAGCATGGGCGGAAAACGTCACCCTCACGTGAGAAAGAGACACAAAGACACAGCAATGCCACAATACAGAAAGCAGTGTAAAACGCTTCATTACACAACAAAGAAATAATACAATGTAGGACTTACAAGCATCACAGAAAGTACTCGAAATTGCACCCATTGGCCTGGATGTACGCATGACACCTACGCGACATGGATTGACGAACATTGTTGAAGATACCTGGCGTTTCGCGGATCGTAGCAACAGCGATGGAGATCGTGCCACCAGGTCCATTTCAGAATTTACTGGCGTGTCGTACACAATGCTTTTCATGGCACCCCAGAGATAATAATCAAGAGGAGATAAATCAAGTGATCTGGGGGCCATTCGACGGGACCTCCACGCCCAATCCACTTGGTTCCAAATGTCCGGTCCAAATGGTCACGTACGCACCTTGCGTAATGAGATGGCGCCCCATCATGTTGCAACCACATTCCGCGTCGAACATATGCGGGTACATCGTGCAGCATTTCCGGAAGAACCTCCTGAAGAATGACGAGATACTTGCGAGCGTCCAGTCGATGTGGTAAGATGTATGGCCCGACTAAACTGTCCGCCACGATACCCACCCACACATTAACAGTGAAGCGTTGTTGTGCGGCTCGTGGTCGGCCCACATGTGCGAGTTGTGCGTATTGAACACCCCGTCACGTGAAAAGGTTGCTTCATCACTACTTTCTGTATTGTGGCCTTACTGTGTCTTTGTGTCTCTTTCTCACGTGAATGTGACGTTTCCGCCCATGCTTTCCTATTTAATTCTGGTTCTTAACGCTGTTCTCTACCTCCCCTCCAAGTTTGTACACGAAGTTCCGGGACACCCTCTATGTTATAACCAGTCTCTAGTAAAAACCAAAAAAAAAACAAATACAGAACTCTTATTTAGAACATTATGAGTATATTAGTAATCCGAATTTATTTTTCGCAGAATAAAAACCAAGGTGTCCCAGGCTTTCAATGGCTTTTAAGGAAAGTAGACAGCAAAATGAAAATTGAAAAATAGAACGTTTCAACAATTTGAAGGAGGTGACTGGACTAAACAATAAATGAATGGATGAGAATGTAATTTTTCATTCCAATAAACTAGGCGTTGATATTTCCTGGATACGCGTTACCTTGCGAGAAAAAAGACCTTCTAAGAACTTGTTCCAAATTTGCGCCAATTCTAGAGATAACCTATCGTTACATGTTCATTGTTGGTAGTGAACTCTAAAGTTTGGCGAATGGCGGTACATTTAGGAATGGAAGAGGAAGTTAATTTACTTATATTATCCCTCCATAGCATCAGCGGACTTGAATTTTACTTTTCTTGATCGCACAGTGGATACTTTTCGTCTCTTATGTTACAAAAAGGACGAAAACGTAACCACCGTGGTAGCAAAAGGAACGCAAGAGTAATCGGTGCACTATCGGAACAAGTATAGCTGAAATTTGATGATTCTATGTGGGATGATATTAGGTGTACACATACGTTTTAAAGTGTTTTAAGACAACGCAAAATGTGATTTGTTAGAAAACAACAGTGCTTTTAAGAAACAAAATATACGCCGTCATTATCTATCAGTTTCTGCCATCGGTCGAACAGTTGGCGGATTCCAGCAATGAAGAATACTTCGTCGTGTGACACGAGGAAGTCGTCAACGTATTTGTGCACTTTGTCGAATGTCCGGAACCGTACAACAGACAAACCATGTTGCATCGATCCGAACAAATGACAGTCTAAAGTAACTATGTCGCAACTATACGCGGGGTGCTCCAAAACGTCACAGCCAAGCGTTAATAACATTTCCTTAACCGATTTCGCGGCATGCGGCCTAGCGTTATCATGCAGTAATTTCACGGGACGCAATAGTTTGCTTGTTAATGGACATTTACGAATGATTTTCAGGCTCAGTTGCACCAATTGTAGTTTTGTAGCGATCAGCAGTAACATTCTGATCCTTTCCCGATGGTTTTTAATTGAGCACACCCTTCATATTCCACAAGATGCACAGCAGAATTTTTTGGAGTAAATATTGCGTTTCGGTGTCGAAGTCGTTGCTTTGCCAGGGTCTATCCACTGTTTTGTGCGTTTGAAATTGTTGTACCATATCCACTTTTCATCACTCGTAACGATTTTCCACAGGAAAGTCTTTCTGTGTTGTTTATTCAATGGATTCGAACACTTCATGACACGCTCATCTCTGTTCTTCTGGCTCAGGTCACGTCGCATTCATCTTCCTTCCTTCTGAAGCTTTCACATTGCACGGAAACGCAGAAACGATTGGAAATGGCTTGTTGAGCTACCTCCAGTTGCTCAGCTAGTTCGTTTTGCATTTGAGACGAATCTTCATACAGCAATGCTTGCAGTTGCTCATGTGCAACCTTCTGCTGGGCGCCGCTACCTTCTCGATCGCTAACACTAAACTCACATACTTTGAGCCGTCTAAACCAAACCCCACACGTGCTTTTCTGTACAATACTCTCCCTCAGAACAGATCGATGCACATGCTTTTGCAGCCCATTTGCCTTGATGAAATTCGTGACAAATGCAATGTCGAATAAACGCAGTATTGCTTGCCATCTTTCACCTACCGATGTGCAAGTGTGTTTGTCTGTTGGACCAACGTCTTGTCATATTTTATATTCTGGACCAAGTAAGGTCACATGACAACAACGCGGGGCAATGTCGGGTAGGTAAATCAGCGGTATACGTCACACAAAAACGCTTTAAAACTTATTTGTTCATCTAATATAAACAAATTTGTTTAATACCCACCTTTAAATTTGCTACCATTCGTGGAACCTTAAAGAACATTACAATAAGTGGGCCTTGCAATGATAGCGGCTTTTTAGAATTTCCAGGATAGTTGAACCTGTTCTACTAATAATTCTGTGATTTCTCCAAAGGTATCGCGTGCCAAACCAACATGTCTCCTCTTTTCTTAGAATGGGTAATTACATTATTTTCTATATATTTATTGTCCAGCCAAGTCCCTGCGTTTAAATTTTGAACATTTCAATATTGAGTTCGAATTTTGCTGTCGACATTCCTCGAATAATCATCTGGTCGATTTGCGAGAATTTGGAAAACTTGACTTTTTATTCTACGTTACTAAATTCGTATTGCTAGTATTGTTATAATATATAAGTGTCGTTGGTGAACAGGTCTTTGCTATTATTTAATAAGTCTTATGTTGCAGCCAAATTATTCTTTGCTACAAGTTTCCTTCTATTTAAACATATATACAGTATGTACGTCTAGAAATCGTTTTAAACTGTTCCTCTTTCCGAAATTGGTCACACGAAATTAGTGTTTAATATTCAAGTGCTTAAATTCTCGTTCTACTACAGCTGGAAGAATGCATTCAAGAAATAACACGTTTAGAAACAATTTATCCATTTTGAAAACCTGTACTTCAATATGTCAAGGAAATGAGGCTTGAGTACTATTCGATCTCATGACTGAGGATGGTAGAATCTTAACAGACCACAAAGAATAAAATTTCACAAATCGTAAATAAGCAAAAGTTAATGCTTTGTTTCTACTGACATTCCCACCAGCTCAATTGAAGTAGTCCTCTCAAGTATCAGGCCATCCCAGAAGTAATGTCGTTTCGCGGAAGCCCAACAGTAGTGATTCCTCTGGTGCCCAGGCTATGACGTCGACCACGGTGAGTATAAGAGAGATGACGCGAGCAAACCTTCATGTCACCTGCGACCGCAAACGGGAATTCTAGGTGCAGTCCTTGAGTACCTAAACCGCATAGGAAATAGCAGTCAGAAGACCCCATTAGGCACATTATGCTGTATGAGTTTCACCATCCACATTCAGCGACGTTTTCAACATGAAACATCAATGCAGTACATGGGCCGGGTACCCTGGAGCTCAGGAAATACACTGACGGAAAAAAAATCCCAACACCTAGGAAAAAAAAAATTGTAGAGGAATGAAATGGCGGCAATACATTGGTATAGGTAACATATTTAATCGATTAAGGTTTCAAGATCACAGCTTAATGTAAGCGCGAGAAGAGCCATTTTAAATGTGAAATGCTGGTACATTAATAACCGGTGTAACCGCCAGAATGTTGATTGCAAGCACGCAAACGTTCATGCATTGTGTCGTACAGGTGCTGGATGTCAGTTTGTGGGATGGAGTTCCATGCCTGTTGCACTTGGACCGTCAATACAGGGACAGTTAATGCTGGATGGCGGTGACGCTGGAGTTGTCGTCCAATGATGTCCCATACGTGCTCGATTGGTGAAAGATCAGATGATCTAGCAGGTCACGGCAACATGACGACACTCTGTAGAGCATGTTGGGTTACAACAGCGGTGTGCGGGCGAGCGTTATCCTGTTGGAAAACACCCCCTGGAATGCTGTTCATGAATGACAGGACAACAGGTTGAATCACCAGACCGACGTACAACTGTGCCGTCAGGGGGCGTGGGATAACCACGAGAGTGCTCCTGCTGTCTTAGGAAATTGCTCTCCAGACCATAACTCCAGGTGTAGGTCCAGTGTGTCTCAGCCGCAGACAGGTTGGTTGCAGGCGTTCACCTGGTCTCCTTCTAACCAACACACGGCCATCACCGGCACCCAAGCATAACCGGCTTTCATCAGAAAACACAACAGATCTCCACTCCGTCCACCAATGAGCTCTAGCTTGACACCACTGACGTCGCAAACGGCAGTGGTTTGGAGTAAGTGGAATGCACGCTACAGGGCGTCTGGCTCGGAGCTGTCCTTCAAGTAACCGATTTGTAACAGATTGTTGTGTCACTGCGGTGGCAACTGCAGCTCGAATTGCTGCCGCAGACGCGGTTCGATGCGCCACGACCATACGCCGTACACGGCGATCTTCCCTCTCAATAGTGCCACGTGGCCGGCCGGAACCCAGTCTTCTTGAGGCAGTACCTTCCCTTGACCACCGCTGCCAACAATCATGCCCAGTGGCTACATTCCTGCCAAGTCGTTCTGCAATATTGCGGAAAGAAGAACCATCTTCTCGTAGCCCTATTACACGAATTCGTTCAAACTCCGTGAGCTGTGGATAATGGCGTCTTCGTCTTCTTAAAGGCATTCTTGACTAACATCAACACACTACGTTGAATCTCAACGACAACTAACGCTCACGAAGGTTACAGCGCGTATTTACAGCAAACCTGCTTTGCATGTTCCGAGGGGCGCTACTAGTGCCACACGTATGCGCCGAGCACGAAATTTGCATAGACGTCATCTTACAGATGTACTCTTACCGCCTACTAACTATCGTTTATCTAACACAGCGCCTTCTTGGTGTTGGGATTTTTTTTCCGTCAGTGTATCTACGCTGGTTCCAGAAATTTCAGCGGGGGACACCAGCCTCAAGGATATGCAGCTACCCGAACGGCCTGTTGAGCTGGATAACGACGTGCTGAAAGCTGCTGTTGATGGATATCGCAGGCAACAGTCGAGGAATTGGCCACACTTGTTCATTAGACCTATTTCACTGTTCACCGGTATCTGCAGGACCTCGGTTATGTGTCGAAACTGGATAAGTAGGTGCCCTATGATCTCACACCACAGCAGCTGCAACAGCGTGTGGACATTTGCACTTATTTGCTCTCCTGTGAAAGAACGGATCCATTTTTGCACAAAATTGTCACGGGCGATGAAAAATGGATTGTTTATAAAAACGTAAACGGCCGTGGCTTTCCAATGGTAATATGCTTTCAGCAGTGGCGAAACAGAACGTTTCCCTCAATAGTATAAGTGTGTGGTGGGATATGCAAGGCGTAATTCATTATGAGCTGCTGCCGCCCAACAAAACCATTACAGGGGAAGTCTGCTGTCAACAGCTACAGCGTCTTTGCACTGATTTGCAGGATAAACGTACAGCACTTGTGAATCGTAAAGGCGTGCTGCTGCAGGAGGACAACGCAAAACCAAACACAGCGAAAATGACCAGTGCAGCGTTTCAGGTCTTCTGATGGGAAAAACCTTCGCATGTAGAACATTTCCCTGACATCGCTCCATCCGACTAACACCTGTTTCGCAGCCAGTAAAACTACCTTTGCTGTGACTACACTTCAACATGTGGAGGAGGTACGGCTAATTTTTTTGCCTTTTCGGCATCGAAACACATGGAATTCTACAAGTCTGAGATTTAAAACCCTGTCGATCGATGGCAGAAGGTTGTAACTACCGAGGACATTTATTATATGGATTAAAACATCTCTTCCAGGTACGTTTTTCTTTCTTTTCTTCACACGTTGAAAAAACGACAGTATTTTTGGGATTACCTGATAACATGGTGTATAGTAGAATAAACTTTTCATTCGATGTTTTGCTAGTTCTGTACGTGATATATTGATATCTGAAGGAGTGTCTAGTGATTACATTTAAATTATCTTGCAGATGTTGCATCACTTCCTCAGTTGAACACTAATGCTTTCCGTGAGATCTTTCATGTCTCTATATAAAAATTTATGTTTCCTGTGGCATCAACCTAAATTTTCTCCTTTTTGTTTCTCGACATAGGATATAGATGCGTAGTTTTGTGCCTCGAAAAGGTAATCACGAAACTACAGATCTATCCGTCCGTAAATACGCAAATTACAATTGTCCTTCAAAACGACTTCAGGTTCATTCACGTAACATTTCGTGTGGCAATTCCAAAAGCACGGTGTTTTTAAAATGCCTTCTCTTTGGAACTATCATTATGCATACATTCCTCTGTTCCTAAAACGATTTCTTGTCTTTTTAATTCCTGATGCCAAAATAATTTGGAAATGATTATAAAATATTTCACTCACTCATGACCTTTGGAGAAATATTCTTAAAATTAAATATTATTTTAAATTAATTTTTCAAATAAATACCATCGTATAACAAATTTTGGATTTAAAGAATGTCGCTAGATTCATAACTGCAAATTCCGCACATGTTACCGGATATTGATTTACAAATCTACTGATATTAATCTCACACCCTTCTCAGTTGTTAGTTTTCAGTTTTTCTTCTGAAAAAATTATTTCATATATTTTGGAACAAAGGTTTTTCTGTTTTAGGCAATTGTGGTATGCCAAATACTCCTTAAACTAGGATTAAAAATATTTATGTGCTATATTCCGATTTCACTTTAATCAAATTTAGTTCAATCCACGTTCATCATGAAAACGCACAACAGAAAATTAGTTGAAGTTTATGCAAATTGTTTCCAAAAAAAAAAAAAAAATGTGTAGTACTGTCCTAATATAAGAATCTATTAAATCCACTGAAAGATGCAGCGATTTCTCAAGGCGTAGATCACGAGCTTTCTCGCTGACGAGCGTCGAAGCTGGGACCACTTCGATGGCCATCTGGAAATTGCGTTGGCTACTATTACCTAATAAACAAAACCAGGTTTTAAAGGGGCGGTACACAAATTTCAATCTGACAGTAAATGGACGGCAAACATTTGCACTCTATTGTAGATTGACGACGTGTTATGGTCATATTGTTGAAGATGTGATTCTCTTCTTTTTTTCTCATGTTAATACGTCACCCTCATAACAAGATGAGATGTATTTTTTACAATTGTGACGTCCTCCTTATCCCATAATTGGAAACAGATATCTTAGGAAATTTTCGTCCCTACATCATTTGACGTTTAAGCGCAGTTTCTTTTGTTTGGAATATATATATTAGCTGTTTTTTTGCGGAAAAAAAACCCGCTAGATATTTGCCCTTTTGGAGGATGGGGGAACACGAATCTCGCGTTTGGGCAGTTGAGAAGCAAGCAAAGTTACTTCTCCATAGCAAAGTTTCTTCTCCATAGCAAAATTACATCTCCATAGCAAAGTTACTTTTTCATAGAAAAGTTACTTCTCCACAGCCAAGTTATTTCTCCATAGCAAAGTTACTTCTCCATAGCAAAGTTACTTCTACATAGAAAAGTTACTTCTCCATAGCAAAATTAATTTTCCATAGCAGAGTAACTCAAGCATTTGCGAAACAATCGGTTCGATCACAAGGAGGGTTTCAAAGAAATATTATTTTATCGATTGCTAAAGAAACGTAGCGGCATTATGACTTCTTAAGCTCAACAGAAAGTATCTGGTACTACCTGACATCGAAGTAATTTTTCTTTATGTTACAACACTCAAAGTTGAACTCTGTGTTCTTTCTTTAGAGTCGCAGTTGCGAAATGCAAAACCAATTTCTTATAATATTTTTAGAAACCAGAGGTTCCTTTTAATGGGTCATGAACATAGAAAGTACACAGGAATTGGCGTTCTGTTGGTTCGGTATTGTCATCATGATTTCCAAATAATGTTCGAAAAGGGTGCTTTAATATAACAGTTTCAACAAAATCGAAACAGCTTGCGGTACTTTTATCGCGCTAAATATTACTGATTATTGCTCCTTTTCAATTTATTTTGGTCTCCGAAAAGTGGTGCTGCGTTGCAAAAAATTACGAATACCTTTGTTCAGGAATTTGTGAGAAATATTTGTTCCCTGGCAGATAATAGATAATTTCATTTACTTTCAGAATATGTCAGATAAAATTCCTCGGTAGGCAACAGCCGTTGTTGTGTAAATAACATGAAGCAAAATATTGAGACATGTTAATAATGAACAAATATCTTCATTTGCACTAGTGCCCACAATTGTCGAAACCTTTCGGAAAATTTGTATTTCCAAGTTTTAATGTTTCAGACCATTAGTCTTTTTTTAGAATAAAAAGCATAAATGTTTGGCATCATTAGGACAACTCAGATCAGATCACATCATATGTAGACGATTTTAGGGAGGGAGTGTCTTACTCCAGGTCTTAAACGACCCTTAGAAACAGGAAGCTAGGTGATTTGGGCTAGAGTGCCCGATAGGAAAGTGACACAGAAGTGAGGTAGAAAGGGGAAGGAAGACGCCCTTATTTATTATCGGGAAGCCAGTACCCCGGGTCCGACGGCTTAACGTGCCCCATTAGGAGAAGTACTTAATGCAAAATGTAATGTTGCATATTAAAAAAAATAATGCATTTTATAAGATATGAACAGAAAATTATGATAAAGCGTATTTAATATATTCTCACTATTTTGTTTGTACTTCATCAGTAAAACTTCTGCCGCAATTACAGCTGATATCCCAACGGCGTTCTATGTAGAGAATCAAGCGTTTTAGTTTATCAGTTGTTACAATGTAAAACAGAGATTATATGATTATTTCTATGAATTGTGCACTGTTACTTGTTTTCTTCTGACTGACAAATATATTTTATCGGCTCTACGGATTTTATTTGGGTTCTGGTCAGAAACATTTACGGCCCATTCAGGTTTTTTATGGTTCAATATGGTTTTCTGAAATCTGCTTTTGCACAGAAGCTGAATCTTAATGAAATACATATATAGGATTCATTATCCTGCGAAATATCAAAACCTGAAGATTTGAGTGTTGGCTCTAGTATATCAGGGATGTATTTTTTTCCATTTAAAGTACCATTAATCACATAAATTCAGCGCACACCTTTTTCTGTCATAAAACCGTAGTTAATAACATATAATGAATGTTTCATAGTAAATATAATGCATTCAGTTAGCGACTTTCCTCAGTTTCTTCTTACATACTTTATTGCATCATTGCGAAATATGGATATTCTGGGGTCATCCCTACAAATGACACTGTCTCATTATTGTACAGACCAATTAAGATGATATTTAGCCCACCCTTATCACTTCCTCCTTCTTTTTTTCTTTTTGGATGACAGCAATGGCTTTTTACTTTGAATTCTAGAATTTACACCAGTCTTTGAGTCCGCGTCCAGCAGTCCTAGCAAGCTAATATTTTCAACTGTCTTTCAGCACCAAAAGTAGCTCCACATAATTCCGCAACGAATCGAAAGATTTTTAGTAAATTAACATTTTACCCTGCAAATTTATCCGAATCAAACTACTGTCTTTCTACTTTTATTCAGAAAGTAGGGATCATTCCGAAGTTAAAAGTATATAGTTAATGGTAATATGTTCAGACTTTAATCTGTGTTATATTAATTAATTTTCTGAAAGTAGAAGTGAAAGTTTCTAATATTCCAGTTTTAATAATTTTCTATGAATTTAGAAAACCCAGCGTTTATATATCTCCGCATTATTGCATATTATGAAATCAAGAAATGTATTTAAAGCAGAAAATGTTCTATGTGGTAGCTCAGTGAATAACCACTTAGTAATATTCAGAAATACAAGATAAGGATGTATTTTCTACTTTTGATATGTTCGATTTCGATCCATTGTTTTTGCCTTCTAAAATGCATAACATTAAGATTACTGTACCTCAATTAAAGGAAAAGAAAATATCCCTCGGTGAAGAGCTGCCACTTTTTGCATTTAGTATATTAATCTGGAGTTAAGCTTCCTTATCAACATTGACATTAGTTTTCTTTCCTGACACAAAGTAAGTTTTATTATTACTTCTTTTCCTCTTCAGTTCTGAACGAGGACAACACATAACGTAATAAATACTAGAAGTATTCGAGTGTCATCTGAAACCTTGAAATCACGGAATTTCAGCATTAGCCGCATCAATTTCTTCATAGGTTAGTCTTTTTCTCAGTATACAGCGGGGAGTGCTTTTTTGGTGAATATAATCATATTCGAGTTTCTGGGCGTATTTAGGTAATCAACATATCACTACCTTTTCTATCATTCAATATCTGAAATGAAAATTCTAAAATACCATCTATGCACGTAAAATTACGTAAAATAATACAACATTCACCCGATACTTAAAATTTTACTAATATTCTAAAAATATATAAGTACAGGTAAAAGTAAAAAGTAAGAACTTTAGAGAGCACTGTGCTCTCTCTCATCATCAAACAAAATGTGATGTTTTGTCCTGGTATATATACACAGCAACATTCGCAAGGTGACGTAAAACGACACCTACGTAAACTGAAAGATGACCCGATCAGGAGCATGCTCCACATGTTCACCAGAGCACTTCCCCACAAAATCTCAAAGGAAGACGGGCGAAAATGGTGTATAGAAAAACTCACCATTAGTGAGGTAACGACACTGTTGCCTTGTTTGAGAATAGATTCCTCCCTGGCTGTGGAACTTCGCATGGGTACGTGTCATTACAACACCTAGCTCTATGAACGAAGATAAAGAGGCTTTCAGCTAAAAGCAATGAGGGTGTATCCTGATGGGTAGAAAGGACACGAGCCTGATCCCAGAGGGGATCGTGGGCAACACCGAGGGTTTGTGTAGCCAATGGCGTGTTCTGGGCCCGCATTCTCACCCCATGTTTGTGCTCAGACAAGCGCGTCTGAGAAGACCACTTGGTGGAACCCATGTAGAGATCTGAAGGCGTGTCAGCGTCCACACATTGCATGGGAATGCAATAAACACCATGCCGTTCGTGCTGTGCCATTGGATCTCTGTCTTTCTTGATTAGCGAAATAATGTTCGAAGTCTTGACCCCAATACCCAAGTCATGATCTTTGCAGATGTTCTTCAAAACCGCCACATATTTACAATGAAATCGATTGAACCCACACATCTCCATTTGGTACGTGTTCTCAAAATAATTGTAGTTAATCGATCCATTAGGTTTTTAAGTAACTTATCCACAATAGTGACCTCACATGCATGCCTACAGACAATCTTGTTGATTTTGTGAACCTCCCTACTGTGTGTAATACAGTACTTGAAGAATGCGTTATTGCACGTTTAACCAAAAATCTGATGGCCAAAAGTTCATGATACGATGGATTGAAAAGGTATGATTGACGTGTTCATCGCAGGTCTTCTGTACACTGAAAATTGGAGAGTATGATCTAGTGGGATCCTAACCAGGGAAAAGGTCAAGGAATGGCATCAAGTAGTCAACCTCAGTCTCCAACGTAAAATATATTGAGGGATATTGGCTTAACATATATTCAGTATACTCAGAAATATGGTCCAAAGAATATTGCCATAGAATCAAAATATCGTCCACGTACCTGATGTATACAAATGGTATCTTAGTCAAAGACCCGAGAGCAGTACTTTCTAAGTTTATCAAAACATTTCAGCAATCAGTGGGGACAGAGAGGAACCCATAAGTACCCCCTCTCCTGTTTGTAAATGAAACCATTATATCTGAAAAAGGTACGATTTTTAATAATTTTCAATATGTTTGTGCTGTGACGAAAGAACCTCCTTGACTCTTCGCTGCTATGAGTAATTTATGCTCATAGATTTTTAATGAAAGAATAAATTAAGCATATTTCAATTTGTATTTTTCTTATGTTTCTTAATTAAATCTGAAAATGCTCCTGATAATTTCAATTTTGCGATATAATTTGTATTGCATTATTAGAAATAAAAACTGGACATTCCTGTCCTATTTACTGATTTGGTGAATTCTACTTCGTAGTTTTCATAGTTTACCAGATCATTGGGATCTTTTCTTTATTCATTGTGTCAGTTTCTCTACTTCTGAAAACCGAATCTACGGTAATTTGCAACGGTAGAAATAAGAAATTTCTGCTCATCTTCTACTCCTTTGAAAGATTCGGCCGCTACTCTGCATAAAATTAGATAATTTGTGACTATGATACGTTGCGATTATTAAAACGAAATAGGAAACGTATAATACGTAATAATATTAACAAAAATTATTTTACTATTTTGCTAGAAAGCAATTCTCCTGTTGTACCTAACAGATTTGCATAAATATATTTTTTTAAATATTGCAGGAACCCTTTATGCATAATGAAACTTCAATGACGAAGATAAAAGATACTTCTGCCAATAATCCGATGAACATCCTATAACGAAGTAAATTTCTCCGTCATTTTTGGTCTACGCCAGGATTCGAACCCGAGGCCGCTTATTCCGGAACAAGTCGCTCTACCAACTGAGCTACGCAGACGATTATTCTGATTCTTATCTGCCTTTATGTCGTGTGCGTCCTGCTGGCAGGTACGTCACAATCCCAGTGTTGTCGGATGTCATTCTCTCTAAAGAAGAAATTGTGTCTGTTACGGAGTTTCAAGAAAAAGATACGTGACACTTTTAATCATTTCTGCCACTAACACAATGAACACTCCGATGCTGTCTCATGTCTTTCTATCCAAAGAATCTGTCACTGTTTTGGAGTTTCAAAGACGAAGATACGAAACATATTTAATCACTTCTGTCACTAATCCAATGAACATCCCGGTGTTTTCTCGTGTCTTTCAACATGGAGTGCTACCTCGTATCTTTCAATTTAGAGAGCTGTCCAGTGTCTTTCAACATGGAGTGCTACCTCGTATCTTTCAATTTAGAGAGCTGTCCAGTGTCTTTCAAATTAGAGTGCTATATTGTTTCTTGCAACTTAGAATACTATTTCGAGCATTCACAATACAGTGATGACTCCTGTCGTTCATTCCAAAAAAAAAAAAAATTAAGGTACTAAAGTTCTAAAAAAAAATTCAGAGCGGAATAATTGTTGTAAAGGATTAACAGGGATTCTATATTTGCAGACATATTTCACTTCCAGTGAACACATATCACATTTAAAAGCCCCAACTTGTCAATCTTCCTCTTTGAAACAGAGATAGAAACTTTAATTGAGAATTTAGTTATTCGTAGGTAAAATATGTATGAAGCAGTATTCGACGTTGCATTGCTTTTCAGAAGTTGTAGAAAAACAATGTTTATGTATTAATGATGTATATAATTTAAGATTACACACTTCTGATATTTAGATAGACTAAAGATTAATGGAGAATATCTAACCCACCTTCGTTTTGCTGATGACGTAGTCATTTTTGCAACCACCCAATCAGAGCTGCAGGGTATGATTCAGGAACTTGCTGACAAGAGTAAAGAAGTGGGATTAAAAATTAACTTTGAGAAGACAAAAGTGATGTTCAATGCTTTTTCGAGAAATGAAGATTCATCGATTGATGGAGAAAAGCTGGAGATAACAGACACGTACGTTTATCTTGGACAGCAGATATCAAGTGAGGGTCACAATGACGAAGAAATTAATCGGCGTACAAAACTTGCCTGGAGAGCTTTTGGGAGAAACAGCATAATTTTCAAGAGCAATATGCCATTATGTCTTAAAAGAAAAGTGTTTGATCAATGCATCCTTCCAGTGCTTACGTATGGTGCAGATACGTGGACCTTAACTAAAAAAGACATACAAAGGCTGCAGACAACTAAAAAAAGCATGGAGAGGTGCATGCTTGGTGTAACCAGGAGAGATAAGAAGAGGAACTCGTGAATCCGAAAAATGACAAGAGTGGAAGACATAATGATCAGAGTTAAATCCCTGAAATGGCAATCGGCTGGACATACTGCCAGAAAGACATACCATCGATGTATAGCCGAAATTTTAGATTGGATTCCAAGGGACAGGAAAGGATCCAAAAGAAGACCACATGGGAGATGGGTGGATGAAATTCGAAAGTATGCAGGAGTGACATGGAAAGAGACTGGCACAAGACAGACCGTTGTGGAGAAAACTTGGGGAGACCTTCGTCCAGCTGTGGATTGATAATTGTTGACAATGATGATGATGATATATTATGGTCAAATGCTGAATTCCGGATAAATCGCGATCTGCTCAAGCAAATCGCATTTCTGTTCAAGATATTTCGGGATGTGGCTAGGCCAATTGACGTTAGTCCGATCGCCTTTGGGAAAATCGCGATTCAACCAGTTCAAGGGACCATCCTACATTTTTATTTGCTCCAAAGTTTTTCAACCAATGTACTGAAATATAAAATAAAAATGCAAAGAATAATGCAAATTAAAAAATGTATTACCAAACTTTTTATTTTCCTGTCGTCCTTGCTTGACTTTTTCACAGCTTTCGTCGCACTTACCACGTCATTCGCTAGTTTAAAATAGAAATTACTTTTGTTAATATCAGCTAATTTCGCGTGGAACCGTTTTTTCATGTCACCAACACGTGTATCAGAAACTGACGCAATGATTAACAGCTACGCACCACTTACTACTTTTAATATCGTAGAGAGCTGGATGAAAAATGCCGCGCACAGGCTATACGAGAGTAACCTAGCACGTGGCTTTGAGTCAGCTTGCCCAAAGTGATGTTGAGACCTGGACGACAATGCCGCGCACCACACATATCCTTGTGGCAGATTGTGCGAAGGAAGTGGTGTTTGAATTCTGACTTCCCACCAGTCTCGCCATGAAATGTAAAAAATATATGTCTGGAGAGACAAGCGGTTCGAGATTTGCCCAGTGTTAAATGGTCACATCGAGATTTGCCCGGCAAACCCCCGATATGCAAACGCAAATCGGGGTTTGCCCGAAACAAGTAGCCGCATCGCGATTTGCCTGGGCAAATCGCGATCTTTCCGATTTCGGTTCTTCCCCTTGGTATATAGATACGTAACGGTACTGCTTGCCGAAAGTTAAGTGATCATACATTTTAATATACACGAGTGAAGTGTTTTCGTTTTCCAACATAGAGTAATACAGTATATTAAGGGAAACACTTACTGGTTATGGAGAATATTTTATTAATAAGCTGTAGGCCCGGCTTGTGCGTCCTTTAGCACTAAAGCAATTCTACATGAAATATACTTGTATAAGTCAAGCACACAGGATAATAAAATTTACGGTCATTGGCTCTGTAAAATATGTCCCACCTATTCCAACTATACTGGACGTGGAAGGATTATCTCACATTTCGCTGCAGATAATCCGACAAATCTTCAATAATATTGAGGTCTGAAGCTTGTGATTTGGCCAGGTCAGCTAGTGTTCCTCACATGCTCTGCGAAAAACAACATTTAGCGTTTCACCCAAGGAAGGAGTGCATTATTTGCTTAAAACCGAAAACGTTCATTTCGCAACAATTCTTGAATAATGGGTGCAAGTGATACCGAAGAATGAAATCCTCTGTTGCAGATGCGACTCAGCCCTGCATAATTACTAGTAGCCATAAGGATTGACGTCATATTGCACACCACAGTGTTAATGATTTAACTCCATGCTTCACATTCAAAGCCAACCAGTCTAAGTGATACGCATCTGCAGGATTTCGGCACACGTGAACTCTGCCAGCAGTAGAAACCAACATAAAGGATAATACATCAGAAAAGATGAAACGTTGCCAGTCTTCTTCTGAAAAGTTTTTTTTTATTCTAAACAGTTTTTTATTTTGATTGGAGGTTTAACAACCACCGTGAACAACTCAACGGGCTATAAGCAGTCGCCTGTCCATAATTTAGCGCCACTGATTGCAGGGAAGTGACAGAGCCAGCGCTGTAAGACAAGCACAACATCAATGTCACACCTGGATTCGAACCCGGACCCATTTCAGACGAATAGTCAGTAGCCATCGTTTTGACCAGTGCGCCGCCACCGCGTTCTCGATTTGCCTGTAATTTGCAATCAATGTATGTGTGCTGTGTCAAGATCTTTAAATTCAATATCACTTTTACATCGAGGAGAACCAGCACGAAATTATACAACCTACCTAAAGGCATGCATGGAACGATTAATGACAAAATTTTGTAATTGACTAAAATTTTATTATATTATATTATTGTGTGTTTTCTTCTAATGCTCTAAAATGTACAATTTCCTTATTTTTAAACCGTCTCAGCTTCATAAATTAAATAAAATTAATTATGTTTATGTTCAAGGCAGTAAAAGGAATAACAGAATAAGTTCATAAGATTGGGAATTTGCAACGGAATTTTTCGACCAAGGATAATTGAAATTAAAGCAGCAAATCGTTAAAACCATGAAGAGTTGCAACATACACTGACGGAAAACAAATCCCAACACCACGAAAAAATAGCTGTAGAGGAATGAAATGGCGGCAATACATTTGTATAGGTAACATATTTAATCGATTAAGGTTTCAAGTACACCGCTTAATGTAAGCGCGAGAAGAGCCATTTTGAATGTGAAATGCTGGTACATTAATAACCGGTGTAACCGCCAGAATGTTCAATGCAAGCACGCAAACGTTCATGCATTGTGTCGTACAGGTGCTGGATGTCAGTTTGTGAGATGGAGTTCCATGCCTGTTGCACTTGGTCGGTCAATACAGGGACGGTTAATGGTGGTTGGGGGTGTCGCTGGAGTTGTCGTCCAATGATGTCCCATACGTGCTCGATTGGTGAAAGCTCTGGTGATCTAGCAGGCCACGGCAACATGTCGATAATCTGTAGAGCATGTTGGGTTACAAAAGCGGTATGCGGGCGAGCGTTATCCTGTTGGAAAACACCCCTGGAATGCTGTTCATGAATGGCAGCACAACAGGTTGAATCACCAGACCGACGTACAACTGTGCCGTCAGGGTGCGTGGGATAACCACGAGAGTGCTCCTGCTGTCATAGGAAATTGCTCCCCAGACCATAACTATAGGCGTAGGTCCAGTGTGTCTCGGTCGCAAACAGGTTGGTTGCAAGCGCTCACCTGGCCTCCTTCTAACCAACACACGGCCATCACTGGCACCCAGGCAGAACCGGCTTTCATCAGAAAACACAACAGATCTCCACTCCGTCCTCCAATGAGCTCTAGCTTGACACCACTGACGTCGCAAACGGCAGTGGTTTGGAGTAAGTGGAATGCACGCTACAGGGCGTCAGGCTCGGAGCTGTCCTTCAAGTCACCGATATGTAACAGTTCGTTGTGTTACTGTGGTGGCAACTGCAGCTCGAATTGCTGCCGCAGACGCGGTACAATGCGCCACGGTCATACGCCGTACACGGCGGTCTTCCCTCTCAGTAGTGCCACGTGGCCGGCCGGAACCCGGTCTTCTTGAGGCAGTACCTTCCCTTGACCACCGCTGATAACAATCATGCACGGTGGCTATATTCCTGCCAAGTCGTTCTGCAATATTGCGGAAAGAAAATCCACCTTCTCGTAACCCTATTACACGACCTCGTTCAAACTCCGTGAGCTGTTGATAATGGCTTCTTCGTCTTCTTAAAGGCATTCTTGACTAACATCAACATACTACGTCGAATCTGAACGATAACTAACGCTCACGAACGTTACAGCGCGTATTTGCAGCAAACCTGCTTTGCATGTTCCGAGGGGCGCTACTAGCGCCACACGTATGCGCCGAGCGCGAAATTTTCATAGACGTCATTTTACAGATGTACTCTCACCGCATACCAACTGTTGTTTATCTAACACAACCCCTTCTTGGTGTTGGGATTTTTTTTCCGTCAGTGTATAATACTGAATGAGGCTTTGAATACTTGAGATGTCACGAACCAGCGAATGCGTAAGTTGATTATATTTGAAACAATTGAACTGTTCCACAAGTGTCTCGTATAATGTATTACACTTTACACCTCTTCTACTCAGGGTACTGGTACAAGAAAAAAAAACGAGAAAAAGAACCAACTGATGAAGTCAGTGATAGCGAGACATTGTGGAATCCATAATTTATTTCTCTCAGAAAATAATTTCTTTTCTCCCTTGAGCAAAAATTTATGACGATCGTTACATTGCAAAGGTATTTTTAATCTGGAAAGTGAAGCATCCACCTATCTGTGTTTCCAAAATTTTTGTTTTCATTTATACATTATGCTTATTCAGGAAATGTTTTTTGTATCTTAAAATAAAATTAATTCAAAACTGAAATGCCGTAACACAAATTTCGCTTTGATTTTGGGAAAATTCTTTTCACACAAAATTTGAAATGAACTTTGGGTGAAAAGTACAGTTAATGACTTTGTTTTTAAAACGTATTCATGGAAACACTTTTATCATTACGAATTTGTTTTAGATTACATGCAATGGGTTTTTAATCTAAAATCTCAGGGTAAAATGTTTAACAAGAAATCAAAAGTTTGTTGGTCACAATGATTAACAAAACCATTGTGACCAACAAACTTCCAACGAACAATGGTAGGCTATTTCCCTTATTTATATGTGTGTGTGTTTTCTAAAAAACTATTGGCTGGAAAATAGTATGAAATGCCTGTGAATGTTACATCGTATTCCAGGAAGTAAAATAAAATTGCAAATATTTTGTCTACGAACGTCACTCCCGATCTCTAGTTTTCGACCTTTTTCTTTGGAATCAAGTATTTCCTTTCATTTTTTTTACTTAATCTTAAGAAAAACTTGCTTGTTTTAATTCTGGCCTGAGGTATTCTACTATTTTTTTGTGTCAGACCTTTCACTTTTTTCATATAAAGTGATTATTAGCTTACTGTGCCCATTGCCTGTGAAATCACAGTTTTGCAGGATTAAAAAGGAAACGAAATTTCATGCTTCTAAGAAATCTTTGTGAATTTCTTTCTCTTTTTCATCTAACAATCCTCAAAGCGAAATTTTCAATCCTTCACGATACATGTACATGAATCTTATGTCTTCTGTTTTTAAATCAATACAGTTCGTGACTCTTGTGAAGACCTTTTTACTTAAATGGTACCCTTAGATATAAATATTAAATGTTAGGCATACAATGGAAATTACTTACTTGACCCAGATACAAAACGTGTAAAATGCTCAGTTTATATTAAGTAAAAAATTATTTATATATATTTTTAAAAAGAGTTTCTCAACTTTAAATGCCGTCAACTTATACTTCAAAATAGGTCTCTGATTAGGCCGAATTATTGAGCACAGCAGATATGACCAAAGGTTTTGTGTGCTAGGTATACCTTTGCGATTGACTAATAAATTAACTAACGAAATTCGTCTGGCGGGGAGACTCCCAAGGACATAATGATACACACCACAAAATGAAATAATATATTTTAAGTGTAGAAAATGCATTTCAAACAATACAAAAAAGAATAGTTAAAAAAAGGAACTAAACTCTTCTTCGATTAACCTGAATGAGGAAATGTATTCAAAATAAAAACCGAGAAATTGCTGCAACTCTATATGGAGTAAAAAAGTTATAATTTTTTTTGGTGTAAATTCCCTTACATTACTACTTTTCACGCATAACTCAAAACATTAATACCCCGTAACACACAAGCTTCCTTTAATAAAAGCTGAAAATAAACAAAGCACTTAAAATAATGTCAGAATAATGGTTTTTAATTTTTGAAATAACGTTAAGAAATATTACATTTGTCTTTCAGATATGCGCAAAATTACCTTAGTTTTTTGCAGACACTTCACAGTGAAGCCCGTCAAAAAGGTGATCATGTTGCAACTCATACGATGTTACTACAATCTTTAAACAGCAGAGCAAATGGTCGTCAGTTATGAGATTCCTGTCTTTTGTTTTTATCTCTTTCGTTGTAGAAAATAGACAGTCAGACAAGTAGGTGGACCCCAAAAAAAGCTGCCATATAAAGAAACTTTCGTATCTCTGAATAGATTTTCTTTCTAACAGCTGTAATAATTCTGACAGCTGGCGTTGAATCACAGTCTACATGGATGCAGTAATGCCTTCCTATTTATATAGCTATACTGAATATGGCGTATTAATTATACACTCCTGATACCACAGTAGGGTAATACTCCAATCACTGTACCACTTCCGCGATAGAGTGACCCATGCGTCGAGCACTCGCTATCATCCCTCCTCGAAACTCTGTTAATTTGAGACGTACATCAATACTGCCATTGAATTACAGTCTACATGGAAGCAGTAATGTTTTCCTAATTATATAGCTATGCTGAAAACGGCGTATTCCCTATACAGTCTTTATAACACAGTAGGGTAATACTAACATCCGTGTACGACTGCCGCGATATAGTGACCCATCCTCCAGCACTCACTGTCATCCCTCTTTCAAACTCTGTTAACTGAAGATGTTCATCCATACTGGCGTTGAATTACAGTCTACATGGATGCAGTAATGTCTTCCTACTTATATAGCTATTCTTAATACGGCGTATTCCCTACACACTGTTGATACCACAGTAGGGTAATACTCCAATCCCTGTACCACTTCCACGATAGAGTGACCCATAGTCCAGCACTCATTGTCATCACTCTTTCAAATTCTGTTAACTGAAGATGTTCATCCATACTGGCGTAGAATTACAGTCCACGAGGATGCAGAAATGTCTTCCTACTTATATAGCTATACTGAATATGGCGTATTCTCTATACACTCTTGATACCACAGTAGGGTATTACTCCAATCACTGAACCACTTCCGCGATAGAGAAACCCATACGTCGAGCAATCGCTATTATCCCTCCCTGAAACTCTGTTAACTGAAGATGTACATCCATTTTGGCATTAAATTACAGTCTACATGGATGCAGTAATGTATTCCTACTTATATAGCTATACTGAATATGGCGTATTCCCTATACAGTCTTGATACCACAGTAGGGTAATACTCCAATCCCTGTACCACTTCCCCGATTGAGTGACCCATCGTCCAGCACTCACTGTCATCCCTCTTTCAAACTCTGTTAACTAAAGATGTTCATCCATACTGGAATAGAATTACAGTCCACATGGATGCAGAAATGTCTTCCTACTTATATAGCTATACTGAATACTGCGTATTTCCTATACACTCTTGATACCACAGCAGATAATACTCCAATCACTGAACCACTTCTGCGGTAGAGTGACCCATCGTCCAGCACTCACTGTCATCCCTCCTTCAAACTCTGTTAACTGAAATTGTATATTACATGTTTGAATTAAATTTGAAATAATTTTTCTAAAATTAATAGGTACTGTTGCGTGCGCGTACGTAGTAAAAATGCTCAAAATGACGAATTACGATTACGAACTATCAATAATTTGATAGCAGGTGAGATTCTTGAATGTGTTACGGGGAAATGCTCTTAACTTTCAGAAGGAGAAACGAAAAGGCAATCTAACAGCAACGTAGCTTCATAGGATTTCTCATACGCTAAGACATTCCGTTATGTAACGCTAAGAATATCTTTTCAGTACTAGTATATGGACTATCAGGAAAAACCAAAATGTTGATGCAAAAAAGAAGAGAGATGAGGACAACTAAAGAAGATGTGACTTCCAAAGTGGAATATATAGAGCTATGCAAGACAGCACGAAAAAGTATCACTGAAGACGTAAGGAAATTCAACTGTGAGCTAGTGAGGAAAGCAATTGAAAACAACCAAAGCCTAAAGATAGCAAAGGGACATCTCAGTAAGGGAAGAAAACAGATTATGGCTCTGAGAAAAGAAGATGGTTCTATAACAAGAAATAGAGGTGAAATTTTGACAAGAGTGAAAGATTTCTACTCCAAATTATATGAAAGGGATGATACATGTACTCCAGACATCATGAAAGGTACCAGAGTTCTTCCAGTCCTCCCAGCAGAAGTTGCACATGCAATCAAGAACATGAAGCGGGGGAAAGCTCCAGGAGAAGATGGAATTACTATAGACATCATACAAGAAGCAAGTGGAGAAATTGAAACAGTACTCGCCCAAATTTTCACTCTATGCCTTAATGAAGGGAAGATTCCTGAGGATTGGAACAATGCTACAATGATCCTGCTACATAAAAAAGGTGACATTGAGGATCTCAGGAACTACAGACCTATCAGCCTCCTATCAGTGGTTTATAAAATCTTCACTAAAGTTCTTTCACACCGCTTGAAGGTAACACTGGACATGGCTCAACCGAGAGAACAAGCTGGATTCAGGAGTGGCTACAGCACAATAGATCATATCCACGTACTGAGAGAACTAATTGAAAGAGCGAGGGAATATGAACTTCCATTGTGCATGGCTTTTATCGATTATGAAAAAGCCTTTGATTCGGTGAAACCATCAGCAGTTACCACGGCTCTGAAATCCTGCGGTATTGAAGATGCATACATTAATATTATTAATAACATCTATGAAAATGCAAGTGCAAAGATTCGGCTGTTTGAAAAATACAACACACATAAAAATTGGAAAGGGAGTGAGACAAGGTGACACCATATCTCCGAAGCTCTTTAATGCCACATTGGAAAATGTCTTTCAATCACTGAACTGGGAAAACAAAGGGATAAAGATTAATGGAGATTATCTAACCCACCTTCGTTTTGCTGATGACGTAGTCATTTTTGCAACTACCCCATCAGAGCTGCAGAGTATGATCCAGGAACTTGCTGACAAGAGTAAAGAAGTGGGATTAAAAATGAACTTTCAGAAGACAAAAGTGATGTTCAATGCTTTTACAAGAAATGAAGATTTATCGATTGATGGAGAAAAACTGGAGATAACAGATACGTATGTTTATCTTGGACAGCAGATATCAAGTGAGGGTCACATTGATGAAGAAATTAATCGGCGTACAAAACTTGCCTGGAGAGCTTTTGGAAGAAACAGCATAATTTTCAAGAGCAATATGCCATTATGTCTTAAAAGAAAAGTGTTTGATCAATGCATCCTTCCAGTGCTTACGTATGGTGCAGAGACGTGGACCTTAACTAAAAGAGACATACAAAGGCTGCAGACAACTCAAAGAAGCATGGAGAGGTGCATGCTTGGTATAACCAGGAGAGATAAGAAGAGGAACTCGTGGATCCGAAAAATGACAAGAGTGGAAGACATCATGATCAGAGTTAAATCCCTGAAATGGCAATGGGCTGGACATACTGCCAGAAGGACAGACCATAGATGGACAGCCGAAATTTTAGATTGGATTCCAAGGGACAGGAAAAGACCCAGAAAAAGACCACATGGAAGATGGGTGGATGAAATTCGTAAATATGCGGGAGTGACATGGAGGAGACTGGCACAAGACAGACCGTTGTGGAGGAAACTTGGGGAGACCTTCGTCCAGCAGTGGATTGATAATGGTTGACAATGATGATGATGATGATATGGACTATGAAATAAATTCTAGTGCACAAATTGGTTGCTCTAGCTTTTCAGTATGAGAATTCTTTTCACGTTATTATTCAGCTGGTATTGAAATTTTCCTTCTGTTAAGCAAAGATTTTATCTGACCTCAAAATTATCAACACCACATCTACTTTCTCCCAGATAAAAAAACACATTACATTTTATAATCAAATGTGTTTCAAAGGTATATAGAGTCACTGAATTATTCGTAATAATTTTAAATAATTGCGTTGCGGCGAAACAAATGTATTAAAAAAGCACAAGGTTAAAAAGTACAGATATAGTTACTTGGCAAAAATATTACCTAATAAATTAGGGTAAAGCTGAATTTCATGCAGCTGCGCTATTGCGTCATTAATGGAATTAAAATCGATGCATCATAAATCATGTAGAATAGTTATTCCTCAAAATCTAAAACATTCATTGCATTAGATATTAAGCTATCGAGATAATTATGTGGAGTGCGTTTATTACAATATACATCATGTCTAACACGAAACGTACAAGCAAAATCGGTGAAGCTGCTTCAATGAGAACATGTGAGTTTACTTTCTGAATGTATTTTCCATTTGCAAAGATTCTGAGGGCAGAAAAAAAAATTATTCTCACAACAGTTAGTTTTCATCCAGTTTATACTTCAAAATAAAGGAAAACCAGAGAAATACAATGTTTCCTACCAAAATTGCGTTGACTAACGTTCTTCTTTGTCTGACAAGTTCTTAATATGATTCAGTAATAGTCGCGTTTCTTCGAAACTTATTCAGTTTGGGACAACAAGTTAGTGCTGCATGTATATGATACTTATATATTCGCACGATGTTAAATTCTTAAAATAGAATTTCAAAAACAAGAAAACTCTGGTGTGTTTCAACGTAATCTAAATTTTATAGTAATTTATGGTAAACGTTTACTGATTAGAAAGTGCTGTAAGTAATATTGGAGCATTCAACAGAAGAAAACTGAAATGTAGTTAATTTTCAGAAATATATTGAAAAGTAAATTTTAAATATTATAAATATGTTGAGATCTTGGGTGAATATCCCAGGTCTTTGATATTGTATATATAGCCTTTCATTTGGTAAGGTTCCTTCGAAATACTTTTCGTGTTCGTTTATTGTGATGTATGGGTGACTGAATTCCTACCAGGTCACGTTACGTGCCGGTTTTATAAGAAATAATATTATTTTAAATATTGAGCACTTTGAGTTTCAATTATAAGTTCAAAATTCAATTCTGTCTTCAGAACAGCTTTTTTTTATTTTTAAACATGAAATCAGAATTTTATCTGTGATTCTGGTAAACCAATAGAAATTGTGTAGCAAATAATCGGAATCCCTTAAAGTAATTTCAAAAATAGTAAAACTACACAACGACGATAGTTTTCTTTATAAGGGAATTGCCTTAAAAATTTATATTCTATACGGTCCAGTTACATTATTGTGACCACCAGCTAATATCCAGAGTAACAACCGTGCGCAACGCGGACATCAGTTAGACGGGCTAGGAGTGATTTAATAAGATGCTGGAAGGTTTTCACAGATATGTGGAGCAACGCTGACTGCAGTGCATCTGACAGATGCTAAAGGGAGCGTGGTGGAGGATCCACAGAGCGAACAACATGATCGAGGTGGTCCCACATATGCTCAATTGGGTTTAAGTCTGGAGAATTATGGGGACAGGAAATTACTTTGAAGTCTTCATCGTGCGCTTCCAACCACTCTCGGGCATTTTTAGCTGTGTGATACGTCGCATTGTTTTACTGAAAGGTCTCATCCGCCCCAATGAAGACAATCAGCATATATGGGTGAACGTGGTCTACAAGGATGGATTCATAAGGAATTCGGTCTATAGTGCCTTCCACAGGTATGAGTGGACCGAGAAAATGCCACGAAAACGTTCCCCAGACCATAACGCTGCCCTCACCGGGTGCTTGTTCTCCGATGTTTCTCGCCTTATACGCCAAAGTCGATCAGTATGATGAAGCAGAAAACTTGACTCATCGAAGAAGGCAATCCTTTGCTAATCAGCTGAGGTCCAATTCTGATACTGTGGTGCAAATGTAAGCCTTTTCCGCCGATGCACCTTCGTTAGCATAGTTGCAGTGACCATCCATCCGCATCAGAACGCAGTACGCAGCAGGAATTGCTAAACTCTCGTTTTAGACACCTTTTCGGTAGCCCCCTGGTTCATTCGACCAGTGAGTTGCTCCATTGTAGCGTGTCGATCGGCCCTCCTGCATCGTCGAAGCCAACGTTCACTTCTCACATCAATGGCACGTGGTGCTCTGCAGTTTTCACGTCGTTTATTCACAATGGCGCCATTTCTCCAATCACGATGCTCTTTAACCACAGAAGCACGTGAACAATTCACATACTGCGCTGTATCAGAAATACCACCACCCTTTGCCCGAAAGCCGATAAGCATCCCTTTCTGCAAATCTGATAAATTGCTCCTTTTATCCATGACAGGAACGAAATTGGCATGTTTTCAGAATGCCTACAGCCCACCTTATATACCGTCCAAGCCAGCCGACATGTTCCTGCTTTCATTGGCTGCGCGCTTTTGACGACAAAAGTAAGAGGTGTTTAAAATAATGTGACACGACTGTGTATAAACATGAGATCTACGCTTTTTCAAAGTGTCTACAGGAACTATATTAAAACAGTTTTTAAAACGAGAATCAGACTTGATTTTCGTTATACAGGGCATTTAACAGACGAATTATAAGGTACTATTTGCTTTAAGCTCCGTGAATAAAAACTTATTTAACAGAAAATTATCAGTGTAAATACTAGTTTTTTTCTCACCAGCTGAATTCCAAAAACACACATTGTTTAGGAGTTTTGTAACATGTAAGGAATTAAGTTTAAGTTTATATGTAGATATATTACCCAGGATGGTACTGAATTCATATTCATAATAATGAGAAGCAGACAGGAGAAATGCGCGTAACCATAGGATCCCTCTTCTAAAATCTTGACGTAAGGAGCTGAAATAAATTGGTCATGAAAGCTTTGCTCTCATTGTATTCCATTCAATATTTTCTAGGCTTATCAGCACGACACTTTAGTCAAAGATTTAAAACTCATACATTTAACGAATTGGTAATATTCCTTTTTTGGCGTCTTTCAATGAATATCAGTTCGAATTTACTTACTTTCTGCAGCCAATCATCGGATGGTACCAGTAGACCACCCTGTGACAATGCCTCGATCCAGCCACTGTCTCCTTTAGTTGTAGTTTTTGGAGCAGTGAAGAGTTGCCCAGTTGGCGTTCCAAGAGATTTATTATATTTTCTCCCCTTATGTGCTATATATCCAGCTAGATATCGACAACCTTGGACTGAGCAGTCGGATGCAGCAGGTGCCGCAGGATTAGAAACAGTAGAAGTGCTGAATGATAAGTCACGAATCTCAATTTCCCCTTCAATCATTGACATAAAATTTCTGACATATCTGGCAAAATGTCATTAAATAGCTGTGATGTTAGGTACACATCATCATTATTGCATAATTCCACAGGTGGAACACAGAAGTAATAAACGCAGACGATACTTGAACTCTACATGTAGTAGGTGATCATAAAAATGAACAAGCCCACGTATAAGAGAAAAAATATTTTCTAGGCAGTCTTGATTAAAATGAGCTGTAAGCATATGTTTCACTCCCATGTGTTTTAAATCATTGAATAACCCCAAAACTGACCGTATGGCAGTTAGAAACCCTTTTTGAAAGGGAAGCAAGTGCTCGGCTTTGCCAACATTCATATTTTTGCATCATGTATACAACTTGCGCAGTATACTTTCTTGGGCTTCATAAATATTATCAAAACCACATGCATGTAATTTGTCATTCGAAGGTGTTGTGCAGTTCAGAATATCAAAAGAATCGTTCACAAGTTCCATGAAAGCTTTTGCATCTTCTTCATCAGGCATAACGTACTGAATACCTTGTGCAGTATGATTTGAAAACAAATACATTGTCAAGAATACGAGTTGTCGTTCGCCTGTTATCGAGATATGATGAGTAGACAATTTGGAGCAGATTTTCATTTCACCACAGTCTAATGTGAGTAACCGTTCTATCGTTTCTTTAAAAAAATGTTTGTTGCCTTCAAGTGTAAATCCATGATATAGGAAATGGTTCCTCAACAGCTTATACAAATGCGTAACATCAGCAAAAACCCATACACGCTTATCCGGGTACCTTGGGTTAGAAAAACATGTGATGGTATAAGTAACACCCAATTCATTCCAAACTTTGTTATTTTTCCCACCAAGATCAGAAACTACAACAACCAAATTAAAACATATGCCTTCGTAAAGATGATATTATTTCTTTCAGTAGTGAGCCTGTGATTTGGATATCAAAATTAAAAAAACATTGGCTGTTTCCATTTTCCAAATAGACCACTAACCATGGCTACTTGAACGTTAGAGTGTGGATCAGGGATTTTATCTTCACCTTGGTCATAACAAATTCAACTATCCAAGTTCATTTCATCAAATGAAAAAACGCAAATGCGTTCTAAATTTGTATATGTTTTAGCCAGATTTTCCATTAAATAAAGCACATCTAGCAGCACACCGGCGCGGCACCGGAAGGAACGAGCACTCCATCTTTTTAGAGTTGTAATCCCATGAAAAGGATATCCCATTTTATTTCTGCGAAAGAGATACGCTTTCTTAGAAATAGATCGCAGAGCGACAGCTTTGCATACATATTCTTTGCTCCACTTTACACTGTTTACACCTCGCAATGTGCAGCGCACTTGCTTTTTCGAAAATGTTTTCCCCAAAATATTAGTCACTTCAGCTGATACCTGTGCCTTAGAATTTTTGGCACTCACAAGAAATTGTCGTCGCTTTGCTATTAGCAAACTATTCAAAACAGTGTTTCGAGATTTTAATTTAGCACAAGCAGCTTTAAGGTTTTGATTTTCAGCTTGTAGACGTTTCATGTTAAGTAGTATTTGCTGCATTTCCACTGACTAGTTTGAATTTTCAGGTTGTGTGCCTTTGTTGATTTTCCTCTTTTTTGGGGATACACTGGAAATGGTTTCTAGGGCACGCTTACGAATTTCACGGGCATTGCTTCTGTTTAATTGGGTAGAATTAGACATAACATTTTCTACATCTGGAATGCCTATGTTACTACTTGCATTATGTTAGGTGTTTGCATTTACATGTGCATTTGCCACAGGAGTATTGCTAATAGAGGGGAGATTCATAGACGGAATGGCATGTGATTTCAGCCTTTTCTGTTTACTCGATGGAAAGCCTAGTAATTTCGATTTCAAATCGCGTTCATAATCATCTTCAGTAAAATGTCTGGAGAAAATTCTGGCACGTTTCACATTGACAACATCTTTTCGTCTGCATTTGAATAGCCATGTTTTTGGAACACCTGATCTTTCGGAAATACATGATAAGTAATTCCAGTTCCTTTTGTTTTCTTATTCTGCTATGGACCCACGGCAACGGCACAGTTGTAAGTTTTGAGGTCGTGAAGTTTTCTAGCAAACACACGGCAATACAATATTTTATTTTTGTTGTATCAATATTAATCTTATAAAGCTTACATTTTGTAACAACAATAGTTATCTTTATCTTATCGCATAAACATATGACTCTTGAATCACAAAGAATTAATCAAAAGCCACAAAATAAAACCAAGACTAATAGCAATCGCAAGTGTAAACAAACATCAAAGCAAATGATTCTACCTATACGCCTCCACTGGCCTCCACAACTACGTCACGGGCGAGCGTGCCGGAAAATACCTTCGCTATTGCGCATCAAAATGTATTCCTCTGTATAAATCCTGCATAGTGTTTAATGGGATGTTACACCATTTTTCATGAAGAAACGTCTTTGGAAGATACGGAAGGAGGATAACACGATCTTGTTCTGTTTTCCAACACAGACCACATTGGCTCGATGATGTTTAAGTCTAGTGATTGGGGAGGCGTAAGAAAGGATAAACATTTATCTGCAAGATCCTCAAACCGTGACTGGACATTCCGAGATATGTTTATTGGGGCGTTATCATCTTGATGGGTGACATACCTTATAAGAAACATTGCCCAAGCTATTGGATTTCAGCCAAAATTGCATCAGACGCCCTGCCAGTAATCTGCCCATTTAAGGTGATCAGGGGACCTAAGGGTACCGCTATATGACAGCCTAGAGCATGACAGAACCACTATTATGCTGCATTGTTGGGAGCAGACAGTCTGGGTTGTACGCTTCCGACGGTGTTCTCACATTTAAACACCTCCTACGGTTAGTAATAGTGTGAATTTAATTCATCTTACCACATCGCACGATTCTATGCATCGTCTTTCCCGGGTGTATGCGCCTTGCACCACTGTCGTCGCTGTTGTATATTCACACAGGTCACCAGAGGTTCTGCAATAGCAGTTCTGTCACAAATATCGTGTTTATGGAATCTCCTGCGCACTGTTTTCATGGATACTGAGGTCTGGAGATGCAGATTTTGCTCGGGACTAATTTTCGGCGCCGTGATCTTCTTATTGAGGGTAGCAGCCCTATTTAATGCTCTACTGTTTCTATCAATCAGGGTCATTTTCCGGCCGCTCTTGTGTTTCGCAGAGAAGATAAAAGAGCAATGAAAGGAAATCAAGTTAGGAAAGCAATGAAGTATTCAAGTCAAGTCATTCGAAAAGCTATCCAAGTATCCCAATTTTGGAATACAATGGATTCATGTAAAAAAAATTATCAAAAATATAAAGACCCTTTTCAGGGCTTAATCCATCTCATTTTATCAAAACGGGATTGCAGTATTCCCGAAATTAGCTAAAGAAAGATAGGATAATCTTGTGCAACAATTACGTTACACCAAACATGAAATAGCATTAACATCATGAGCAACAATGATATTACACCAAAATCCTAATGGTATTAATATCATATACAACAATAAAATTAAACTAAACATGAAATAACATTAACATCATTACACTAAGAACATAATAGCATTAATTTTGTGTGCAACAATATCATTACACGAAAAAAAGGGACAGGCAATGCTAAGTAAGAAAAATAGAGAGCAATGAAATGTGTGTGGCCGTGAAATACAGAAAATATACAATAATATAAATTGGAAATATCATTAGTATAAATTTATTTGACACTTGGTAACAGAACTAAATAGAACTTCATTTATACAAAAAAAGTAAAAGTTGTGTAGCGAGGACGCAACATCTACTAAAGTTATGCATATCACGTATGAACCTTCAAACTATGCAAATTGTGCAAAAGAAAAACAAAAAGGCCCTGCACTATGGAATATAACAAAATCAAATTAAAGCGCCTGCCTAAACCTAAAATTAAACAAGTAAGAAAATATTTTAGAACTTAATTTGGGTGAGTAAGTTTCAGCAGCACATTCATCTTTTCATCACTCTTAGTAAATGCATATTCTCTTAAAACTCTAATTTTTCATCACATTGACTGTAGTTTTATTCTAGCTAAACATCTGCGCGTTCCTTTATTCAAGACGTTGGACCCACGGCGTCACGTCTTTTCCGTCTTCGAAGACCTTTAGGGCTTGGGTAATGGCGACTAAACCTGTTAGGGAACCAGTAACTAGAAGAAGTTATTCCAAAATTGTGAATTGTTTGACTTACTAATTTTAAACCTTAGCAACCTGAGTCGTAAGTCAGTTTTCGTTTAGCTTCCATGGTAGGGCATTTCAACATCGCCTTAGATTAGGTTTCCTTTAAGAACAATTATTTTCAAAGGTATACACTGAAGAGCAATTGAATTAGAGACAGCTGGCGCTATGCAAATGTGGCGCTGTGGGCGCCACATTTGCATAACGCCAGCTGGCGTATGCAGCGATCCGACAATACACGGGGTGATGCGACGGGAATCAGTAACAGTTGTACGCAGTATGGATAAGACAAAGGATCTAAGCGCATTGGATCGTGGGTAAATTTTCGGGGCCCGACGAATGGGTAACCACTTCATCTTGGAAGTCGTGCAGGCACTGGGATTTCACGAGCCACTGTGTCACGGGTGCACCGTGAGTACATCAAATCCGGTAAAACCATCCCTGCAAAGGCCAACTGTTGTGGACAACAGCGCGTGGATGAGCGAGGTCATCGTTGGATAGCTCGCATTGTAACAGCGGATAGACGGGACAGAGTGCAAGAAATCACTCGGCAATTTAACGTTTTTGCACAAAAACGTGTAAGCAGCCATACCATCCAGAACCATCTCCTCGCTATAGGGTACAGAAACCAGCGTCCCACGAGGGTATAGCTGCTGACCTCACATCACAGGGTGCAAAGATTAGCATGGGCGCCGGAGCATCGCCACTGGACCCTAGATATGTGAAAAAATGTTGCCTGGACTGATGAGTCGAGATTCACGTTGGTAAATGCGGATGGCAGGATACGAGTACGACGCAAACCGCATGAATCGATGGATCCTTCTTCCCAGCAGTGTACTCTTCAAGCTGGTCGGTGTGGCATTCTCGTCTGAGGACTATTTACGTGAACTCAAATGGGACCCCTGGTAAGTGTGACATTGTCCCTAATAGGTCAAGGTTACCGGATATCCTGGATAACCATTTACTCCCATTTGGGTGTCTTTAACATTACACTTGGCACCCTATCCTGCACAAGACAATGCACCCTGCTATCACTCCCGAATTGTATCCGAATGGATGGATAAACACTCCACCGACGTTACCTCACTTCTTTGGCCAGCTAGGTCACCTGACCTCAATCGCATCAAGCACATCTGGGATGCCATCGAGAGAGATGTTCGAGGCTCTGACACCCCTCCATTAAATCTTCGTGAACTGTGGGAGCTTGTTCAGGGGTCGTGGATCCGTATGGCTTCCCAACGCTTCCGGTGTCTTGTTGAGTCCATGCCAAGACGAATCGCCGCCGTCATTAGGGTGACAGGTGGTGCTGTACCTTACAACACAGGTATCTGTAATTCAATTGCTTTTCAGTGTATTCTGTATACCGTACGTATGAAAATTTCAACATTCGTAAACGACTTATAGTGGAAATCATAAGCAACATATTATGATTTTCGTTGGTTTTGAAAACACTGCCACAGAATACACATACTGTATAACTGTTAAATAACGCGACCACATTTAACGTGTTTCCGCATTGCGTGAGTAAAACAGGAACTTAGTATCACGTTAATTCAAGGCTAATTTGGTTGTTTTTAATGAACAAAATTTAAGACTTCATAGTAGTTTACAAGAGAGAGAGAGAGAAAAGCTAAAATAATCGCTTTTAACAAACAAATTACGAAAAAATGAATGATATTTCACATTTAACGAGGAAAAAGAAAATCTGCTGCGCATTGTCCTGGAATGAAGAAACAAAAATTGTAGCGTATAGGAAGATATTTCAAAAACCTAGTTTAAACATGGTGTTTCTAGTGGGACAATATTGATATAAATCGAATAATCATGTAGTACATCAAATGTTCATCAAGTGGTGTACAAAGCTACTTTCTGCCACACAATCAAAATGTACATCTCTTGGGATTATGGCCTGATCAGATTTGCAGTTGGACACCCGATGTTAAGCAATAAAAAAGACGGACATGTTTAAAGATAATTTAGTGTATTTTACTTGCCAATATAAAAAAAGTGTCCCTAATTTCACCTTATAACTATATACTTCTTGCTTTTAGAGACATTTAAGAATATTTATTTGATAATATAAATTGAAAGATATGTAATGTTTTGTCATGAAATCATTGGAAATATGCATAGCTCGCAGTTTTAATCTCAGGTAAATTAAAAATAATATAATGATCGGCAATATCGAATAAATCGGCTCCTTGTTATCATTAATAAATATGGAAAACGCCTTTTAGTGGGTATTGATTTAAAGAAAGATAATTTTTAAAAACAAAGGTGAGTTTCTCTTGCCTACCTAGTATGCTCCGCAAAGTCAAAATATTTCACATTGGTTAATGTAATATGCTCCTTTCCACTGGCTGAAAACACACACCCTCTATCCAACCGCAAATTAAGGAAATTCGAAGTGCACTGACTTCAGGGTAAAATCAGAAGATTTCGCTTTCTTGCTATTTTATGTGTCTTCTTTTTTTTTAATCTACATGTATATAGAAATATGGCTTTCAGTTAAGCCATAGCAACGAATGTTAAAAGCTTCAGCTCGGTGAAACAACTTTTAAAAGCAGTGCTAAACTTCTATTAAACTTACTCAGAGGAATTTCGCGGACACACATACTTAGCTAATTGTGGAACAAATATTCGATGTCTTAGATGATTTTAGACAATGTCGGATCTCAGTGAAATCTAAAGAGTCATGACTGTTTTTTTACGTCTTGTAGGAACCTGGCACGAGAGAAATAGTAGGTGTTGCAAGAAGAAGTATTTGGAAGATTATGACTACCTATCAAAAACGGACACGGCGTTGCTTCATAAAGTACAACTGAAGAGTCCATAGAAAACTGTCAGATAGTTAGAATCGAACGTTGGCACGGATTATACAACGCAAGCAGAGCACCACGATGCCACAAATGACAGCAAAGATAAATACCATCGGAATAATCCAGTTTCATTCGAAATATTTCATCTAGAACTTCATTATTACAGTGTTTACTTTCATGCAGCTATCCACAAAATTCTGACTAACAATATTCATGCAACAAAATATGTAAAACTAGTTTAAAGCATACAAAGTGTGGGATGCTACAACGTATCATCTAGTAATGAATCAGGGGTCACAAATTTTGATTTTTATCACTACTAATCATTGTTTCCCACTGAAAATCTTCTGAAATATACTAACCTGACTGATTTGTTCGGACCATGAAGCATGGAGGTCAATCCCTGATGTTGTCGGGTGGCATATAATGACATTTCTTAGGGCTCATGATAATTCTGCAGGGTCTTGTGACATCTGCAATGTACAAGTCCTATCTTCCACACCCGATCTTTTTACCTAATCACGGTCCGTGGTATCAAACAGATAATGTTATTGTGCATTGTGTGGAACGTCTCGATTTGAGGTTAGCACAGAATGGTGATGTGGAACCACAGTTTCCCTGGTCACCTCAGTCTCCTGATGCCGCCCCGGTGGCGCAGTTGTCTAAGTAATGGTTTCTGATCATTCGTCCAAAAGGGGTCCGGGTTCGAAACCCGGTGAGGCATGGACGTCGTGTTTGACTTACGGCCCTGGCTCTCTCCTTCCTTGGAACCAGTGGCCTTAAATTAGGAACAGGCGACTGCTTATATCCTATTGAGTTGCTCACGGTGGTCGTTAAACCTGCAATAAAAAATCTCCTGACCCCAACATTATTGAATGAACATTTGTGGGAATATCTGGAGCGAGGTCAGATCACACTTTCCACCTCCAATGTGACAATCATAATTAAGACAAATGATTCCTGATTCCTTTAAAGTATGAGCATGACTCGTACAAGTCGACC
This sequence comes from Macrothele yani, assembly GCA_039090855.1. Taxonomy (NCBI): domain Eukaryota; kingdom Metazoa; phylum Arthropoda; class Arachnida; order Araneae; family Macrothelidae; genus Macrothele; species Macrothele yani. The sequence goes on along the minus strand of JAYWMT010000193.1, from coordinate 158,822 downwards.
TGTTTCTGGGCCTATAAGTTATTATTTCACAGGTTTTCAAGAACAGTAAGAAGCTCAATTATTCTGGTAAAATCCTTTGTACAATTTGTGTTTTACAGATGCCTAATCAAAGACGAATTTGGACTTCAACGTAGCTCTACTATGTAACACGTAAGAAATGCAAATTAAGATATAAGTAATTTTATTTCCGAATTAAGAACTTTCAAATTTTTTTGGAATATGTTGCATTGCCTGGACAATATAATATACCTTTGAATTATTATACATTAAAAAGTCTTTGAAAATGAAACATTAAAAAACACGTTATGAAAGGAAATCTTCAGGTTACTACATAATTTGAATGTGATCCATGGACCATTAACATTCTTGAGGGAATTTATTAAGCCTCGAAGAGACAACTTGTATTTTTTGTCACACAACTTTGGATAACTGATGCGTTTCTGCATATACAACGCATTTTGGGTTACCATTCAAACTCACTTGTTTTTTGCTAACAAAAGTTTATTTCGTTTGCATACGGTGAGGTAAATTGGAAATACATATTAATATTATTAGCAATTCCCTGTTCTACGACTCCGCACATGAAGAATTAATTAATGACGAATAAAACACATTTGAGAAGGGAGTTATATACGTGAGATCTCAAGCTTCTGTTATTTTAGGTCCTTTCAAAATTTTGCATACAACGCAGGCGCTGCCTGTAGGATGACGCAATCGCTCCAATCGTTGAGCCCGTTGTGAGTCAGTCTTTAGTACACAAAGTTGTGTCTACCTTTGCTGGCTATTATTCCTGTTCCGAAAAAATCTTAATATAAATGGAGGAGGAAACAGCAGGTCAGAACTCACGTACCAACCAGCGATTCTACATTAAAATTGAAGTTTTGCGAGGAAAATTCCCTACCGAAGTTCATGAAGCTTTGTGTGAAGTGTGTGAGGTTAGTGTAGTGGATCGTAGCACTGTGTAACGATGGGATTCACGTTTCCGCCAATTTCGTGAAAGCATCGAAGCCCATCCAAGAGCGGCCGGCGATAACATGTAATGAACGTCAATTCTGTGGTTATCGCCAGCATCATTTTGGAAGATCAACAGAAAACATGTGAAGACATTACATATGAAGCAAACATGTCTGCCTCTTCGGGTTTCAGAATCCTAACAGAAACATTGCAGAAGAGAAAAGTGTCTACTAAATGGGTTCCGCATAATCTGAGTGAAGAGCAGCAAACAATTCAAAAAGGGATCGCAGAGGAATTGCTTCGGCGGTACGAGACAGAAGGCGAGCAGTTTTGGGGCATATTTGCTGCTATAGACAAAACCTGGATACGAGATTTTGAACCAGAACTGGAATCTCAGACTGCTCAATGGATATATCCAGAATCACTTCTCTAGAAAAAATTCCGCCGCTAAAATTCGAAGGCTAAGCTGATGATGATTTTGGCCTATGACAATGTTGGAGCGATAGCAACATAGAGTTTGCCCGAGTGGACCACTGCAACAGCGGAATACAAGAAATGTAGACACACAACAGTTTTCGTATTGGAAATATAACAGCCAGCGGTAGGAAAATTGTAGTTTTAAATGCTTTCCTGTCCCACACATTTACCAGACATTATTTCTTAAGTCACAACTAACCCTTTAATACATTATTAATCTTTTTTTAAGTAAAATATAGTGAAATTCCAAAATTCATAAAGTCCAAGCTTTTTGTCTTGCTCTATGAAGAGTTCAAAAGTCCTGTTAATATCACTTCGGAGCCACAATCACTTAAAAATTACCTTGCCAAGTAGCCGTTTTGAGCAGAAAATGAACTAATGAAAAAGTGGGAAAGCCTAACACACATTCTGGCTTTACAGATTTATAGTTATGTATAAAATATGTTTAAAACCCCTGGCAGTGAGAATGCGAAAATGTTGATTACAGCACAAAAAAAAATGTGAAAAGTTAAATACCGGAAAATGCAATGACAGCTAATTAGTGTTCAGTATTAGTCGCATATGTTTTATCACCTGCGACACGTACACGTCGAATTCATTTCGCGAACATTGCGAGCTCTGCGTTCAATGACTATTCTTCTGTAAATACAATTCAAGGAACGTCAGGTGTGCTTATCCTAAACACTATCCGGCAAGAAAGAGAAATATTAGAAGACAAAATATACGATTTTGAATGTATCTGCAGTCTTGTACATATTTATTCATCGATGCTTAGTGAAAATGTCAAACACCTAATTTATTTAACTTATTCTTTAGGTAATATTAAGAAAGGTACTGAGAAAACAATTCATGTAGTGGCATTATGCACATACATTACACTGAGGAACTAAAAATATATTTTCGTGTTGCCTGGAGTTTTAGACCTGATTCTGGGTATTTTTGGGCCGCTGATTCTGAAAATGGTATCCTTTTTGTTGTAGCAGATCTAATGTTTTAGATATTGTTGCCGTTATTACCAAGTATAACTTTATTTTCCTGCCACCATTTGTTACCTTTAAACATTTCGTTTTTGTGGTGCCTGGAATTTTTGACCTGATTCGGGGTATTTTTGTGCCGCTGATTCCGGAAATGGTATCCTTCCCTGGACCCAGTGACCTTAAATTAGATACGGGCAGCTGCTTATAACCTTATAACCCATTGAATTGCTCACCGTGGTCGTTAAACCTTCAATCAAAAAAAAAAAAAAAAAAAAAGAGAAATGGTATCCTTTTTGCTCTAGTAGCTCTAGTTTTCGAGATATCGTTGGCGTTATTACCTAGTATTACTTTATTTTCCCGCCAGTATTTGTTACCTGTTCGTATACATAACTTTGAATTTTCTTTAGCTGTCCGTGTTTTCGTGTGCACGTAGCATGTTCAGACGTGTTTTGTATCTGTTTCAGGAGTTGACATGCATTCATCACGAAGAAAATGTGTCAGTCATCCGGATGTTTTTTTTGTTGCATTTGCGGGGAGTACAAGTTCTTTCAACAGAGACAAGCTATAACAGAATTTGTGAAAAGAACTTATTTTGCTTACTTCACAGTAAAACTAGGGGACCAAGATAAGCCTTGGGCACCGCATGTCGTGTGTAAAACGTGAAAAGGGCACGTACGACGGTAGACGAATGTGAAAAGGAAGTGCATTAAATTTGGTATACTAAAGGTATGGCGCAAACACAGCATGCACAGTGATGACTGTTATGTTTCTCTGGTAAATATAAAGGGCATCAATGGGAAGAACCAGAGTAGGTGGATGTATCCTGATCTAGCCTCTGCTTGACGCCCTATTCCACATTCAGATGAGATACCTGTCCCAACATGTAACAGGCTTCCAGAGCTCTCCGAAATGTCGATGAAAAGGCTGGTGAGGAAGAAAGCTATGCTGAGCAACATGATACTGATTTCAAAGGACCTTCATCAGCTGCATCAGGTTTCAGTCTAACGGAACTGAACGACCTTATAAGGGACCTAAGTTTTCCCAAAAAGGCAGCTGAATTGTGAGCTTCCAGGCTGGCAGAAAAGAATGTACTGTTACCGGGAACAAAAATCACAGTGTATTGCAACAGAGAAGAAGAATTTCTGCCATTCTTAACAAAAGAAAACGAATTCGTTTTCTGAAGCAATGTGCCAGGATTGCTGATGAAACTGGGAGTGCGGGAATACACGCCCAGTAAATAGCGGTTATTCATAGGTAGCTAAAAACGCAGCCTCAAATGTGTACTTCTACATAACGGGAACAGATAAAGATAAATCCCAATCGGTTACTCATATTGTATGCGGGAACATCGGACGACAATAGCCCCAGTCCTAGAGATGATAGCATACCGCGCTCACCAATGGGTCATCCGTGTGGATTTGAAGATCTGCTTGGGTAGCAGTTTGGTGACACCAAGTACACGTGCTTTGTAAAGATCAACACTGGGTGAGAAGCCTGTGAGAGAAAACATGGTAGCTGGAGAGAAAAATATCATCACAGAACCTTTGGTGGACAGAGTAAAGATCATATTGCAACCACTACACATCAAACATGGTTTAATGAAACAATTTGTAAAGGCACTTAAGAAAGATGGAATGTGTTTCGGCTAGATATGAAGAAAATGTCCAGCGTGGAGCATGGAGTAAGTAAAAGCAGGTTTATTCGATGGATGACAAATCCGGGAACTGATGAAATACCAGCGTTTCCGAGACTCAATGGACAATACTAAGGTACATGCAAGGTCGTCATTTTGTATGTATGTACAGAACTTTCTTGAGAACCATAAAGCTGCTAACTTTTCGTGAATTCGAGGGACATATTCTCGCTGCCTTTTGTACACTTGGTTGCAACATGAGCATCAAATTGCATTACCTCCACACTCATTTGGATGAATTTCCACATTGTCTTGGTGATATCAGCGATGATGAAGCGGAAAGATTTCACTAGGAAATAAGGGCCATGGAAGAACGGTGCCGTTGACGATGGGATACGCAAATGATAGCAGACTGTTGTTGGAGAATCCACTGTGAATGTCCAGGAACATCGCATCGGAGGATATCAGAGAAACGCGGGTTCAGCAGCATGTCTTAATTCCGAAATTTGTGTGTTGGTGTTCGTGATCTAAGTTTCTTGGAATTTCTCTGCATACCCCATATCGTGAGTAGCAGATCTGATGGACAAAGACTAATGCCATTTTTGGAATCTGTGACCCTAAAATACCACAAAAGGTCTAACGTCTTAGCCACCTAAATTTGTATGTCCCAGTGTAATAAACATAAACGTTTTTGTAATTCCGTGAAACGAAGTGTGTCGCAGGGATGACGTACTTCACAGAAACGAAATTACTTTCGAAAAATGTGCTATCCGAAGTCTTCTTACATGAAATAGATGTAATGCAGTGTGAGATAAACCTAGCTGAGCCAAACTTTGCGTAAACTTATAATATGTAAAGCATGAACAAATTAAATATATATAACACTGATCTGCAATTTTTCAACTTTTTTCTGTTGTTTTCAAATGAATAGGTATATCTGAATGGATTTGTTGCGCAGATTCCGAAAATGACCTTCAAAATTCCGTATCACGTGATTTTTTTCACAAATGACGGAAATGTGAAAATTTAAAAAACCGTTATTTTTCAAGGACTTGCTATATGGCAACGTTTGTAACGTGTGAAAATGTTCTCTGGCGGGGCGGAATGATTGTTTAAGGAATAGAAAAACATAAATGCATATTCAAAAGCAAACATACCTAACATTCGCCACTGGGCTTCCCTTCAAACTTCCTCATTTTGGATTGTCTTCGGTGTGCGTCTGTACAGTCTCTGTTCAACATCCAACAATAGTCGGCCATCATATGTACAGTCCACTTTCCTTGGTATCTCTTTTCCATCATTTTAATATCCTGATGAAAGCGCTCGCCATGTTCTTCCGAAAAATCACCAAGATGGTTAGGAAAGTAATTTAGATGAGCATGAAGAAAGTGAACTTTGACGCTCATGTTGCAACCAAGAAGTTCTTAGGATTCCAGCATGACCTTGACTAAAGTGGTGTAATGTGAAGCCTTCGTGTTTACCCAAAAGTTGTGTACAGCATTTCTGAATGCAGTCCATGCTCGCAATTCGCACTCACTCATGGTTTCCTTGGATATGTTGTCTGCCATTAATTTTCGTATTTGAGGGCCTATGAAAATGCCAGCTTTAATTTTTTCAGACGGGATTGATAGAAACTTACCACCGAGATACTGAAAGCATTTACTGTCCCTGCTTAAAGCTGTCACTAATTGTCTCATTAAGCCATGTTTGATGTATAAAGGTGGCAACGATATTTTCGAGGGATCAACCAGTGGAAGTGAAACAATGTTTTTTTCGCCAGGTGTGAATGTACTTCTGACTGGCCACTGCTGCCGAACCCAATGTTCCGTCCTTGCTCTGGAGTCCCATTCACACAAATAGCAAGGAAATTTGGTGTAGCCTGCTTGTTGGCCGAGCAATATTCCAATCACCTTGAAATTCCCGCACAAAGACCATTCATGAAACTTGTACTGCGCACTTTCCAGCAGTAATTTAAGGTTCTCGTATGTCTCTTTCAAAGTCACAGAATGTGTTACTGGAATGGATGGATGCATGTTGGTATTGTGTAATAAAACACCTTTTAAACTGGATTTGCTGGTATCTATGAACAACCTCCACTGTTCTGAATTGTAATTAATGTTGAAGTATTTCATGACTGCCAGAATGTCTCGACAATATACCAAACCGCCTTCCTCAGCAAAAAACGGAGCCAATTCTGCTTCTCGGTGTCTGTATCAGGAGAATGTCGTATTAGGACATAGTAAATTCTTTTCCTGAAGTCGTTATCCTAAAAGCTCTGCTGCGTCTTTAGGTAAATTCAGATCACGAAACAAATCATTCAGTTCATGCTGGGTAAATGGCACTGGGGTTTCATCCTCCATGCTGTCCGGTTGGTACATCTCATCACTTGTATCACCGTCTGAATCGGTGTCTGTTGGAGGCTTGATATTGGACGGGGATGATATAAGGATGGATTCAATATGGGGCACTGGTCATATAGCAGATTGGATATTGGGATACACAATGTTATGCTTACCGGTTCTGGTATGGCCCACGATATTCACTGTGCAGAAGTAGCAGTCGTCACAGTGATTTTTTGACTCACGCTACACCATGGGTACACCGAACGGCATTGATGCTCTTTTTCCACTTTTCCAGTTCCTCAACCCCTCTACACATGCACGGCGCACATTGTGAGGAGACCAAAATTTGTCCTGATCTGCTAGTTTAATGCCGAAGTATTGAAAAAAGCATTTTTCACGAAAGGCGTGATATTGTGCCCCTGTTTTAGCCACATAAGTAGCAAAATATGTCTGGATGATTTGCACAACCACATGAAGCTATTGCACACGTCACAAAGAAACAACCGAACGGGACCAGCCCCTTCTTTGAATTGACTATTGTAGCACGATCTGCCCCGAATGGCGCCGTATGTGACCAATAGAAAGAAGGGAGCAGTGGCGTGAGGTATGAGTCATACTGCCGTGCCAAGATAACATTATTTCATGTTTCGCCTATGTGAGTGGCGCAAATCGTGACGTCATACAGATAAAACAGTTGCATTTCCAGTATCAGCTATATATTTATGTTTATCTATTTCTTAAACAATCATTCCGCCCCTCCAGAGAACATTTTCACACGTTACAAAAGTTGCCATATAACAATGTCATTAAAAAATAACGTTTTTCTTAATTTTCACATTTCCGTCATTTGTGAAAAAACTTGACGTGACGCGGAATTTTGAAGGTCAGTTTCGGAATCTGCGCAAGAAATCCATTCAGATACACTTGCTAATTTTAAAACAACAAAACCTTGCATATTAGTGTAGTAGATATTCGAACAATATAGTGCAAGAAAAGTTATGTAACACTGCATTTTATCTGATAAAACATAACCCGAAACTTACCTGTACACAGAAACTCCCTGCTTTCGTAAACTAATTGATCTCGAGTTGGACCAGAATGAAGTCTGCCTTACGATGAAGGCTGCTATCAAAGTCCCATTGACGAAGCTAACCGTTACTCATTATGAAGGCTGCAATCTCAGCCTTCACTCTGTTGGGACCTCTTTCCTCTAAATTTCTGTACGGTTTTCCTGGGATTACCTTATATTTTGCCACAAGAGCATTTGTTACGTTAATTATCCATGTCGGAAGGTTGACATGGATCCTTGTAAAATTTCCAGTTTATCCCAAACTGTTACCAGTGGTTGAGATCCAATCCCTGAGAGCAACGGTCAGCTTGTTTAACAATAACCTCATTTACCGATTTTCTGAATGGACTAACTTTTATGGAAATTGGCGAAGGAAAGGGTCTTTGCTGAACTGGTGCAATTATTTTGGGAGCACAGAACTACCAAGAATGTCAATATAGGCGACAGATTAAACCTCCTGGGAAAAGGAAGTATGAGACCTCGCCCAAGACCTAAAGGACACCCTATGGGCACAATGTTTTCTCCATTAAATTTCACAGTTCGTACAACATTCTTCGGCAAGTATTATTCCCTGGCATCTTCCTCACCAAGAGTAGTTCATCGGACACCCACATTATGAAGCGTGATGTATCATGGCTGAGAACTCGTTTAACTGCCACACAGGACATGACTGCGCTACCACGAAACTTCGCAGTTGGAGCGCAGTCTTACCGAGGCAAACATTCCTCGGCAAGTGGTATTCACCTGACATTCTCACTCTTTGATCGGTCTCCCAAATAGTGAAGCGAGATACGCCAGTCCTGAGAATACGTTTAACAGCCCCAGGAGAAGCCTGTGCCTTCACCAAACTTCATAGTTGGTAGAACAGTCTTCCGTGAGTAGTATTCACCGGCAACCTCCTCTCCGTGATTGACACTTCGGACTCCCAAATAGTGAAGCATGACTTATAACTACTGAAAACACCTTTTCACAGGTCAAGTATCTCCAGGCTCCGAGCTTTACACCACTCCATCCGACTTTTTACGTTCATCTTACTGATGGTAGGTTTATGTATAGTGATTTAAACGCCCTCATTTCACCATCTCTCGACGAATCGTAATATCAATTTTGATTTATGGGCGTTTTGTATTTCGGTGGTTCGCAACACAAGACGGAACACCCACTTCAGCACTAGGCGGTCCTGCAATCCTATTTCAGGTGGCCATCCGCGTTGGGATTACACTGTTGTTGCTGCTAGGGGTTTTCACTTCATAATGGCGTTTCTTACTGTTCATTAAATGTAACCGGGTATCCTGATGCTTTTCACCATACTGCGCATGAAAAAATGAAAAAAAAAAAAAACGAGGAGAGCAAGTTTTGATTTTACCAAATCCACTAAACACTTTGTTAAAAAGCTCAAAGATTTTAAAGGAATCATAGTGATTCTTAAAATTTCCTTTGAATACAATAATGCTTTAAAAAATATTTATATGGTATTCTTGTTTTTCAGAACTGGTTTTGAACCTGTGTTCTCTGAATTTATAGTCACTCAAGCAGTGTAAGTGGTGACACCAGAGAAAAAAAAAATATTTATTCAGATGCAGTATAGAACTCATTATTAAATATGTCATGAAAAGCATCACTGTAATTTGATAATATTGTGTTTTATTTTTTACTTGAGTTTTTATTTCACGGTCGTTTTATAGGTGGATTCAATTTACTATATCATATCTACTTACTGTTAATATATCACGTGATTTGTAACCATATTGTATTTTAAAGACAGTCGTCATCGGTTTTAAAGAATGCAAATTGAACCTCCTTGAAATCATAGCCACTACATTAGGGATGGGCAACGGCTTACAGCCCATTGAGTTGCTCAGGATTGACAATAAAACTTCCATCAAAAATAATGCCGCACTTAAAGGGAATGAGTAGCAGATAGAAAAACTTGATCTTTACTATACTTAAAAAACATTTAGCTAGATATTTTACAAAATAAATGACAACTCTCTTAAAATACTAAAGTGCGTCGCATAAATATAGAGACAGAACAAATTATTGAATAAAAAAGTAAAAACAACGAGCTGAAATGTACACCTCATATTTATAGCAAAAATAGCATAGACACGCAGCTGCACAATAGTTTGACGGAAACATAACAATTCGAACGCCAAGTACAAGAAACAAAAAACAGAAATACGCTGTCTCAAAAATATAAAGACTTACTAGTTATTAGCCAATCCGGTACGAATAGTGTAGACGTTGTTCAGAAATACACTAAAATCCCGATTGGGCATGCTATCCACCAAGTGATGTAAGTGTTCTGGACGGAGTGCGTACCAGCTTCGTTGAATCTGCTCTTTCAATGCCACCACACTTGAGAACTACCGTCCATTCACATACACATCACGAGCGAGGGGTATGTTCTCGATAGAGTACAGATCTGGACTGAGTGTTGGCCAATCCAATCCAGAGGCATTGTCTTGCTGGAAAAGATAATCAACACCGGCTAGAGTTTCGGCAAACGGTAGAAGGTGGCTGCTGAGTATGTCCTGATACGTTTCGGAGTTTTGCTTGCCTTGCAGGAAAGCGATATCCAACACAGATCCGCCTCCTTTCTGTCTGTTGAAGAAGCTGTGTGGCTCGCGTCGTAAATGACGCCAATAGCAGTTCGAACCGTCAGTGCCGTCCAGGTTGAACATTTTCTCATCGTAGAAAATAGTTGTAATCCACTAGTCTGTCGAGTGCATGTGGCTGCTTACCCATAACAATCTAGCTTCCTTGTGGCGCCGCGTGACGTGTGGCAGACAGCGCATTTTACGGAGCACAATGTTGCGACTTCCCTTGATTCTTCGACGAACTGTGTCTTTTGAGACGGTGACACCACCAGTCCGAGAATCTTGACGTAGTGATAACCTTTGGGATGAAACTAAACGCATGAACGCACGATCATCTCGTTTGGTTCTTATTCGAGGCCTTCCAGACCGTTTTCTAGCAGTTAAATGCCCGAGGTCTTCTATTATTCGTTTCAATGAAATCTTATAAATGACCGCCCTACTCCTCCCCATGGCTTTACAAATTTTCACTTCAGGCAATCCATTTTTTCTCAGTCTCCAAATCTTCTGCACCTCCTCACCAGAAAGTGGACTGTTGCGTGCCATTGCGGCAAATAAATGTCTGACGGCAGGTCCGCTGTCTTTTTCAGGCTGGACCGAATTACGGCCCACGCGCGCGCGTACACCATGCTAATTTGTACATCTCATTTGCATGTGGCTACTTTACATAGTTGTCTTTATATTTATGAGGCACCTAAAATTACACTTTTTCACTTTGTTGTGTTCTTTTCATACAATCCGGTCAACTCGACGAATCGAAACGTATGTTGTAGTGTTACGTCTAATTAGGTGCCACTTCAGCTTCCTATCCATATTCGCATTGCGTTCACGGCGCAAAGTCGACTGTCTCTATATTTATGCGACGTACCTTATAAAGGTTGATTATTTGTGTGCTATCATCACCACCTGTGAACAAAATTGTAATGTCGTCAGCATAAAGTGTTAGGTGCGTGATTTTTGTTACTGTAAAGATATCATTAATGTACATGCTGAACAGTATGGGTTCAAGTATAGAATCTTGTGGTTCACCCATGCTAATATTTTCCATTGGTAATTTATAGTGGTTAATTTGCGTGAACTTTAATTTATTAGTTAGGTAATTTTTAATTAGTTTAGCTGAAATCTCCTTTACACCTATGTTATGTAGTTTTGTTACGATAATATTATGGTTTAGACAATCAAAGGCTTTTGTAAGATCCAGAAAAAATGCAAGCATAGGCATTTATTCCTCCTGCTAACGTTATTCAAGCATTTGAACCTTCCCATAATTATATATATATATATATATATACTTACTACTGTTTGTTTGTTTGTTTGTTTGTTTGTAATTCCAAACTTTTTTTTGCGACGGCACGGCGCAGCACAGTATTACATTGGTTCAATACTATTAGTACCGCACCAAACTTATATTATGTGAAGTATAATACTAAAGCCCATGCTATTTACAATGTTTTCAATATTTCAATTTAAAATACATCACGGGTGAGCATGTTTTCAGAATGTTGCACGTTAAATAAGGCTCTCAATTATTGCTCAAGTCTTTTCTCTAAATGAATATGTGAGGACCCGATCCATCACTTTTTGCTCTGAAAACCGAAGGAATATCAGAGAAAAAAGTGATGGATTGGTGTATAATAGACAATAGTCCAATTTCGGTTAATCATCAGTTGCTATAATTATCATGCGAGTGAGATATTTTTCATAATAATATTTTTTATTAATGCTTATTTTGCTATTAGATTGGCGATATTAAATTTGGGTTTCCGAAAATTGTCTTTAAAAAAATCTTTAATGTTTTATTTTTGCGTGGTACAATCAGCGCTCATGTAATATACGAGCGTTCTGTTTGAGTTAATTTGTTCCCTATCTTTACAATCCTTCTTGTTCAATGTTTTCTCTTTTTTTAAAGAAAGTTCTACTTATTCGTCTAAACCCTACTGTCATGTTTTACTGCTTGTGTCTTTTTTCCATAGTTCCAGTGAGAACTTGGTTTTATTGAAAACGATTTGTTTTCAATTACTTTAATGTGCAGGGATGTACAATTGTAATTATACTGCAAGCAACAGAGATGATCTAGCTTGTTGGACATCTGTTGCGCCATCTATCGTCCATTATGGATATTTGAAGCTGCTAGTTTTGCTGGCCAAAGAGGAAAATTTTTCATTTTTGTTTTCTTCATACACAAATATTGCTTGTGCCCTAACAAAAGAACGAAATAGAATTGAAACAAAATTTTTATACCAACAGCAGTATTCAGTTAGTTCATTTAGAATACATAATGTACTTCATTTTTTACAAATTGAAACATTTCTTCCAATCACATTAAAAGCAAAATCTGGCCCTTGGATATCTTTAAATATCCTAAAGGATTTTTATATTTATACATTATGGTTTACCGGATTTACTTTTTATGTTTTTAAGATTTATTTCTGTAACACTAATATAATGTTTTCTAATTCGGCATCAAAAATTGTAATGCAGGGAAAATGATTATTCGTTTTAAAGACATGATTATGTTTAACCCATTTATTTCTATACAGCATTCCAGTCTGTATTTAAAATTGAGGCAGGTATTTTGGACACGAAGCATTCTTCAAAGAGTAGCAAGGTGGGAACTTGCTACTCTTTGTCGAATACGAAACATTCGACAAAAATTTATATTGAGTTTTAAATAAAATTCAGGTTCTCAAAAGAAATCACTGGCAAAGCAAAGAAAAAAAAATGAAGATTCCAGCATTTACCTGCACGGTTTTCTTGGACATGGTTTGTTTTCAATTACTTTAATCCGCTAACTTTAGGTTCTTTCTGCCAGTTCTGTTTATGTAGGCAGATATGAGAACTTCTCGAAACAGCCATTCCTACATTTTGGGGGAATAAACCAGCTCTTGCATATCTGAACACTTACAGATTACTTTCTTAACTCAAATGCCTAACAAAACGCGAAACAAAAATGGACTTTTAGATAAACTGGAACATTACAGAACTTTTCGAAAAAGTCATTCGTAAATCTTGGGGGGGGAGAAACCAGCTCTTACGTATCTGACCACTAACAGATTACTTTCTTAACTCAAATGCCTAACAAAAGGCGAAACAGAAATGGACTTTTAGATGAATTGGAACAATACAGAACTTTTCGAAACAATCATTTCTAAATTTTGGGGGAGAAACCAGCTCTTACGTATCGCAACACTAACGGATTACTTTCTTAACTCAAATGCCTAACAAAAGGTGAAACAAAAGTTTACTTTTACGTAGATGAACTGGAAGATTACAGAACTTTTCGAAGCAATCATTCCTAAATCTTGGGGGGAGAAACCAGCTCTTACGTATCTGAAAACTAACGGATTACTTTCTTAACTCAAATGCCTAAAAAAAGGTGAAACAAAAGTGGACTTTTACGTAGATGAACTGGAACATAACTGAACTTTACGAAACAATCATTCCTAAATCTTGGGGGACAAACCAGCTCTGACGTATCTGAACACTAACAGATTACTTTCTTAACTCAAATGCCTAACAAAAGGCTAAAATAAAGTTACTGCTTATTGATGAAATAACCATTTAAATTATTTTTGTTTTTTTATATATTCGTTTTTTAAAAGAAAAAACTAAATGTAATTAAAATTTCAACAGTTCTTTCAAGAACTAAATACTGTTTATTTTATGAAATACACCATCAATTGATTTCTGTTTGTAAAAAAAAACTCACATTAACAGCATAAAACGTTTTAGAAGCATGTCATTTAATTATTGCTTTTATAATAATACCAAATGTTATTTAGGAAAAAAATTACCTTGATGAAATATGTTCGTTCGACTTGGCCCAACGTTATGTTTTTTAATTGGCAGTACTTTTTTTCTCTTGAACCTTACTGTACTTCCGGGAATAGAGATCAAATAACATCCACAATCTCTTCTCAGTACTTCGAATGATCTTTAATTTCAAATGGATGTTACAGGACATTTACCTCTAACATCTAAGACGGTCAGTTACTATGATAACAGGTTTACGAAAAGTGAAAACGCTGTTTTTTTCCTCCACCTATTGAAAAATATATTCATCTTTAGTTCGCGTTCTTCTCTTTGCTATCGAAAATTGTAACGTAACTAAACTACTCCAGCTGGTACCGATAAAGATAGATAGCTACTATTAGTCGATGTGTAATGTTGGCCACATTTTGGTAAATGATGCGTGGTGTTTGCGACTGTTGTCGCCATATTGGGTATGTATTAACTGAAAATCTTATTCATGGGGACAAGGCTTCCTTCTTTGAGTCCTCCAGCTGTGAATAAGTACATGGAGGTAATAAAATACATCAGCTGCAATTTTTTCGGCTATTGTTTCCACAGAAGCTCTTTTTTTCATTGTAACCCACTCATGGTGTATTAGTAATCGTCATATTTCTCTGTTACACTGAGTGACCGATGTTTCAGAGGACCATAGTAGCTTTTATTTCCTTGAATGTGCGATCATGCAACTCGAAATGTGATGGTTACTCGGGTGAGTCACGTGACTGTTTCGGCCGAACAGGGTAACTTCAGCGAAGGCCAAGTATTGTGACGTATATGTGTTTGTGAAAGCGGTAGGGTCAATTGGTTTAAGTCGAAAGAGTAGCGCAAGGGTTCCATAAAGCAAAGAGCTGCACGCTTTCCTTGATTCTATTGTCGTTTTTTTTCTTCCTTTCCTTAATAAAAAAAGAAGAAGAATACATTACAAACAGAAACGAGTGAAGAACTACGACTTCGAACAACCTAAAAGTCAATTTAAATAGTAGTATAACAGGTTGAACTCATGTAGCCAGGTCTATACACGGTCGAATTACGTTTTTGTGACCACCAGCAAATATCCAGAGTAACCGCCATGTGCAGGGCGGATAGCAACTAGAGGGGCTGGGAGTGACTGAATAAAGTGCTTTAAATTGTCCACCGGTATGTGGAGCCATACTAACTGCAGTGCATCTAACAGTTGCTTGAGGGTTGCGTGGTGGAGTATCCATAGAGAAAAAAACACGATCGAGGTGGTCCCACAGATGCTAAATTGGGTTTAACTCGGGGGAATTTATGGGACCAGGGAATTAGTTTGAAGTCTTCATCGTGCTCTTCGAACTACTCTTAGATATTTCTAGCTGCGTGACACATCGCATTGTCGTGCTGGAACATTCGATCCGCCCCAAGGAAGACAATCAGTATGTATGGGTGTACGTAGTGTGCAAGGACAGATACATAAGAAATTTCGGTCCATAGTGCGTTCCATAGGTATGAGGCGAACCAGAGAATGCCAAGGAAACATTCCCCAGACCTAAACGTTGCCCCCAAAAGTTTTTGTCCTTCCCGCAATGGCTGAAGCGCGTTTGTTCACCGATGTTTCTGGCCTTATTCGCGAACGTCCATCCGTTCGATGAAGCAGGAAACGTGACTCATCGGAGAACGTAATCATTTGCCAGAAAGTGGAAGTCCAATTCCGATACTACTGTGCAATTATAAGCCTTTTCTGCCAAGGCAACTTCGTTAGCATAGGTGCAGTAGCCATCCGTTTCTATCGGAGCATCATACTCAGCGGGGTTCGCTGATCTGCCGTTTTACACACACTTCCGGTAGCCCCTTGGTTCATTCAGATAGTGAGTTGCTCCACTGCAGCGTGTCGATCAGCCCTCACGCACCTTCAAAGCCGACGCTCACCTCTCACATTAATGGCACGACGTGCTCAGCAGTTTCCATGACGCTTATTCGCAAAGGTGCCCTTTCTCCAATCAGGTTATAACTTTAAGCACAGCAGTAAGTGAACATTTCATAAACTGCGCTGTTTCAGAAATACTACCACCCTTGGCCCGAAAGCCGATAATCACCCTGTTTTGCAAATCTGATAAATCACTCTTTTTATCCATGACAGCAACGAGTGATATGTTTTCATATTGCCTGCAGCACACCTTATATACCCTCCAAGCCAGCTCACGACACCTGCCTTCTTTTATTGGCTACGCGCTGTTGACCTCAAAAGAAGAAAGTAGTCACAATAATGTGACTCGACTGTGTATATCAAATCTGAAGGAAATTATATATTAATCAAGACGATATATCTCTATACCGTACTTAGAGCATTTAAGAATTTTTTTCTAATCATAATTATAGAAACATTTGTATGGAGCTAAACGGAACTGAAATAAGGGTTCGTCGGAAGGAAAGCTCTATATTACTTTAAAAAGAAGCTACGCCAAAATGGTGTTCGATACAAATCTTAACGAAGGAAAAAATCATTTATAAATCGGTTATTTAATAACAAACGTTTGGAATGAAATGCATTTTAGATTAAACCACTTTTCAATTTACAACAACTGGTGGGAGCACATCATCGGAAATATCACCAATATGCAGAAATTATTTGTCTAATTTTTCAAGCTTCTTAATACGACAAGGTTTTCCTAAATTACTAGCAAGAAGAGAGACATGTCGTCCTAAGATTTATGAGCGGAGGATTAATGGCAGAAATTTCTGAAACTGATATGTTGCTAATATGGCAATAAATGATAGTGTCACGATGAAAGTCACTATACTCCGCAGTTTAAATTGTACATTCTTTTACATGGTGCATACCAAGACACCTTAGTCTTCTTGTACCTGTATTGGCCATGTCTGTGAAGTATATGTGCAAATCCACCACATGAGAAGAGCATCTCGATATTTTGATAATGTTATATAATTCAAATGGGAAACGTAGTTGTAAACTTTGTGAATTTATAATTGTAGCTTTAAATTTCCAAGACTTCGTACAAAAGTACTATTCATTTCATCACCCAATCGCGGACATGCACTCTTGAAAGAGACTAGGATAACACATCTTCCTACAACCTACGTCGTTAGCTTGATTTATATTGTTGCTATTTGGCTGACGTCTCCCATCTGTCGAATTATCTGTCAAATAAATCACTAAAACGAACGAATCTGAATCTAAGTTTTACTCATTCAACATCAGGATTTACAAAGATCACTTTTATTACAATTTCACAAACATGAGCGGATATAATGGCCATACGACGTTGACGACCATTCAACAATTTGCAAAATGTTGGCTGAATTAGGGATGTGTCCACCTCACACAAGAAAATAAAGAAGCTTTATGCAGGTAGCAAAGAATTGCTGTCGTAGTGTTTCTAGTGTTGTCATCCGAGAAATAAAAGCACATCTGATTTTACAGATTTGAAGCTGTTAAGAACAAAATGTCAGCAGTCTTATACTGGGTTCCATGATTTGTAGGCTGAAAATTAAGTAGGTCTCTAGCCGTGCATGACGTTTTTTTGTTTGTATTTTGCTCAGATTTAAGCCGAGAGAACTTTCGCCTCTCGCCGCATGCGAATTTCGGACAACTTTAAGGTTTTTTCCAATCATTTCAGATGTTTGTGTGTAACAGAATGCAGATCGATTGCAACTCATGAGCTATTTTTTATTGGGGGTTAAACGAGGAGTGTGAGCAACTCATTGGCTTGAAAATAGTCTCCCGTTCCTAATTTGGGGCCACTGGTCCAAGGGAAAGGGGAAATCAGTGCCTTTAGACATACACAATATCCATGCCTCACCGGGATTGGAACCCGCACCCTTCTCGGACAAATGGTCATAAGCCAGAGCGTTCACCACTGCGCCACTGGGAAGGTTAGCTGTGGGTTGGCCAGCACTCCCAGAATAAAATTTAAAGCTTACAGGCCTGAAAATACCTGACGCCTTAAAAGCTTTCTCTTCCACAGGCATGACATTTTTGATGGGATGAATGGTGATTATTTAAGATTTCAGAAACAGCTGTCACATTGTCAAAGATTTACTTCTCTGACAACTCGACCTACGCCTTTCGATTAAAGGTATGCAATATAAAACAATGTAAACATGACATACCGGTTATTCAGATTTCGTGTAATCGTGTTTCAGATTTACTAAATTCATTTAGTGAAAACATTTTTCACAGTAGCTACCATTCTGTGCGCATATTACTCCCCAAGAAAGAATTTTTGAATTTTGTCATTGTCAGCGGTTTCGAAGTGACAATAATGCTCTCAGCGTCAAATATTATCCTCCAACGTAGATGCATTATAGAGCCTTTTGAAACTTAAAGCATTAATGACATCCTCCATTTAGCCTAACGGCTTTTGCTCTCTATGATTTTGCTGAGTATTTTTCCGAAGGGTAAAATTATCTGAAACTTTATTCAAAGGCATACGAGGTGCTTTCATTATTTTGTTTTGTATACCGGTATGTGTGTGCCTAATTTTACACATGTGTTAAAAAAGCTTACTGACTAATTCTCATAAGAAACCACAAATGCAATAACTTTTGAAACGGGAGATAATTATTATCTTTGTCATGATCCAATGCCTTCTGTGCTCTTATTCTTTCTCAGTTGCTAATCACAGAATTAAGGCATCTTGCTTTGCATGGAATCCTTACTCTGTCAAGAGATTCATGATTTTGCTGAGTTACAATCTCCATTAATAGCCTCTCTGACATAGAGATGCTTAAATCATATATGGAATAACCCACTTTACAAGACAATATTTCTGCTTGGCAAAAAAGATGCTGATTTTAGCTTTACTATTTGTCTCTTAAGAAAAATAAAGAAAACAAATATTTTGCATATTTGGCCTTTTAATCTGGAATATAAAGATGCAAACAAAATACTAAATTGAGAGAAAGACCGTTTTTAAAACCAACGAAATAGTGATATTTAGAACCAAAGTTCAACAGGGTTAAATTCTTAAATTATAAGTAACACAATTGATATGTAATCCATACGTCTGCGTATGCGATAATAAGATGACGACAAATTCCAGTTTTTCAGTTTCGCGTTCTGTTTTAATACAAACTTGACTAATTTCTTCTTCAGGGCCAAAAAGCCTTCACAACTAATAACGGGAAACTCTTTCGGTGTTCCACAATGGTTTTATCAATTCTTTATAACAATTTATTTGAAAAGTAAACTAAAAACCTATTTCCATAGATTTCATGCAGCTTTTATCAAGAATATGCTCTTTCAAATCATTCTTTAATTTTATTTAAGCTTCGTTTCAAACACATGTTCAAAATTGAAGCATATGCAATGGACAAATGTTCTAAGAGTTCTCTACTGTCACTCAGGTGAATGTACACAATTATTATTACATTTATTCTATAGGCTATTTTAAGTTTTCTTCTGTTGTATGTTAAACATACAAGTTTTATATACGTACACAGGAATTCGGTCTAAGAATCGTATTGAAATGATATGAAACTTTTCAATGTCAACTAAACACACACACACACACACATTTGCAACCATTTTGCTATTCTCTAAGGGTTTTGATGTTGGAGTTTATACACATATCGACCGGTATCAGAGACTATATCAAGCATAATGCGATTCAGAAGGGTCTAACTTTCAAAATTTACTTATTGAAAGTGCATACCGAGAAAGGTATTCATGAGATGTGGAAATGCAACAAACTCCATGTGAAATATGATGCCGTATACTTTTATTTCTAGTGACTATTTGCGCGGAGTTATTTCTTATTAAACATGCCTCGTATTTTCTAGTCGCGTTATATCCAGTTCTAATTGTAAAAACACATGATTCTGCAGGATTTACAATATTTTCATTTCTCAACACTGCTTTTGCAAAGTTTAAGAAAACCAAGTATCGTGTGCAATTTTTTTGTATCTACAGCACAAGAGGTAATGTGGTCATACCTATTTTTGCAGGAAATATTAGTATGGGAAAACGCAGTCCTACGTGACATAATTCAAAAAGGAAATGTCTGTGCGTACACCGGTGAGCTCGTGTTGTTGTGCCGCGTGGCCTACGTGTATTTTGCTTAACTACTAAAGTTTATCTATCTTTACTAAAGATCGGTAACTCCGTGTTCACTGAACCCCCTGGAAACCTTAAATGATCTCACGACTAACCATTTCTCTTTGCTAACTTTCTTATAATAAACGCGTTTCTCGGACTTCAAGGTGCACGCAATTTCTTCGTTTTCATTTGCTTATTTATTGAAAGTAATTTCTTCTGTTTCATCTGTCTGTTTAACCTCACGATGGCCATTTGCAATACATACATACATATATACCAGGTATGCTACATTTGTATGAGGCAAAAAACATGACACGATCAGCAAGCAAACTGCAGTTCGTAGTGTAACGTACCAGGAGATGTGACGTACCTGCCAGAAGGACGCACACGACATAAAGGCAGATAGGAATCAGAACAAATGTCCGCGTAGCTCAACTGGTAGAGCAACTTATTCCGGAATGAGTGGACCCGGGTTCGAACCCCGGCGCGGATAAAAATGACGGAGAAATTCACTTCGTTATAGTAGTACATGCCGCATTACTGACCAAGCGTGTGTAGCCTGAGTTGGGTGTTTTTCCTTGGCCAACCAGAGCATCGGCAAAAAACCGGCTTTGGTACATACAAAAGACGTAAATACTTGCACTGTCTTCTTTAGTCTTTTTATTGTGAAAATCTGATTTTTTTAATGAAGGTTTAACGACCACCGTGAGCAACTCGACAAACAGCACTACCATTCCTCATTGCAATCCGAACCCTGATCCATCTGAGACGAATGGTCATAAGCCAGCACTTATACCACTGCGTCACAGTGGCGGTATCTGAATTTGATTCAATTGAAATCGCATTATCGAGAAACCAGGTAGCACGAAATTCTTGGATCGCGAGTAACGCACAACGCATTTATTTGAATAATGCACCTACGTTTCTAACGAAATAATGACCTAAACAACGCCAGGTATGTATAAAATAAAGAAACTTCAAAAACTAGACATCATTTCCAGTAACCATAAATAGTTTTGCGGATTTCCCTGAGCCTTATACGAGAAGAAGTCAGTAATGAAATACAAATTGTCATGGATAGCTAATAGTGGTGGTTATTATTTTCCAAAGGTGTCATTAGAACCCTACTTACCCATAGTTCAATGAAGCAGACGATACGTATCGCATGCTCATGCCTAGCTAAAATTGAAATGGCGACGGTGCTCGCGGAATATTCAACCGAAGAGCAGCGAGTTGTTATGCTTTTCCTTTGGGATAAAGAATTATGTGTAAAAGATATTCACACGAAAATGGTTTCTCATTGGACACAAGCCAGTCTTCCCTGTGGCAGATGGAATGTTTCAGCGCAACAGTGCGAGGTGTCACACAGCTAGAAATGTCCGAGATTGGGTGGAAGAGCACGATGAAGACTTCAAATTACTTCTCTGGCCCCTAATTCCTCCGAGTTATAACCAATTGAGCATATGTGGGACCACCTCGATCGTGTTATTCACTCTGTGGATACTCCACCACGCACCCTCAGGCAGCTGTTAGACGCACTGCAGTCAGCGTTGCTCCACATACCGGTGGACATCTTAAAGCATCTTACTGAGTCACTCCCTGCCCCTGTAGTTGCTATCCGCCCTGTAGACGGCGGTTACTCTGGATATTTGTTAGTGTTCACAACAATTTGACTCGACCGTGTATATGTACCAGGTTACATGAGTTTTACCTAATATACTACTATTTCAATTGACGTTTAGGTTGTGCGAAATCTTAGTTCTCCACACATTTCTGTTTGTAATGTTTTCTTCTTTTTTTATAAAGGAAAATAAGTAAAAAAAAACGACGTTAGAATCAAGGAAAGCGTGCTGTTCTTTGCTTTATGGAACCCTTGCCCTACTCTTTCGACTTAAAGCAATTGACCCTACCGCTTCCACAAACACATATACGTCACAACAGTTCGCCTTCGCCGAAATTACTCTCTTCGGCTGAAACAGTCACGTGACTCACCTAAGTAACCATCACATTTCGAGTTGCATGATCGCACATTCAAGGAAATGAAAGCTACTATGATCCTCTGAAATTCTGGTCAACAGTGTGACAGCGAAATATGACAATTATTAATACACCATAAGTGGTTATAAAGAAAAAAAGGAGCTTCTGTGGAAATAATCGACGAAACACATACAGCTGATTTATTTTACTACCTCCATGTACTTTTTCGTAGCTTAGGGACTCAAAGAAGGACGTCTTGTCCCCATAAATATGATTTTCAGTTAATGCACACCCAATATGGCGCCCAACAGGCGCAAACACCACGCATCATTTCAAAAAATATGTCCAACACCACACATCGAGGAAACCTATGTAACTAGCTTTATCGGTACCAGCTGGAGTAGTTGAGTTACGTTACGATTTTCAATAGCAAAGAGAAGAACACGAACTGAAGATGAAATCATTTTTCAATAGGTGGAGGAAAAATAGAGCGTTTTCCTTTTTCGTAAACCTGTTATCGCAGTATCTGACCCTCTTAGATGTTAAAGGTGAATGTTGTAAATTGCATATAAAATTAAATATCATTCGAAGTACTGAGAAGAGACTGTGGATGTCATCTGATCTCTATTCCTGGAAGTACAGTAACGTTAAAGAAAATGAAAAAAACGCTGCCAATTAGAGAACATAGCGTTGTGCCAAGTCGAACATTTTTCCTCAAGGTAAATTTTTACTGAATAATATTTGGTATTATTTTTAAAGCAATAATTAAATGACATACTTCTAAAACTTTTTTATGCTGTTAATGTGTGTTTTGTATTTTTACATAGAGAAACGAATTTACAACGTAGTTTATAAAATAAACAGTATTTAGTATTTGAAAAAACGGTTGAAATTTCAAAAACTTTCAGATTTTTCTCTTGGAAAAATTATTTATAAATGAATTGAAAATTTCCGAATTGTTCTCAGATATACAAGAGTGTCTTTTTTTCTCACCTTTTTTCAGGCATTTGAGTTAAGAAAGTAATCTGTTAGTGTTCAGATACGTAAGAGCTGGTTTCTTACCCCAATATTTAGGAATGACTGCTTCGAAAAGTTCTGTAATGTTCCAGTTCATCTAAGTGTCCATTTTTGTTTCGCCTTTTGTTAGGCATTTGAGGTAAGAAAGTAATGCGTTAGTGTTTAGATACGTAAGAGCTGGTTTCTCCCCCTCCCCTCTAAGACAAGATTTAGAAATGACTGTTTCGAAAAGTTCTGTAATGTTCCAGTTCATCTAAAAGTGTATCTTCGTTTCGCCTTCTGTTAGGCATTTGAGTTAAGAAAGTAATCTGTTAGTGTTCAGATACGTAAGAGCTGGTTTCTCCCCCAAATATTTAGAAATGGTTGTTTCGAAAAGTTCTGTAATGGCCCAGTTCATCTAAAAGGCCACTTTTTTTGCCTTTTGTTAGGAATTTGAGTTAAGAAAGTAATCTGTTAGTGTCAGATACGTTAGAGCTGGTTTCTCCCCTAAGATTTAGGATTGACTGTTTCAAAAAAGATCTGTAATGTTCCAGTTCATCTAAAAGTTTTTTTTTGTTTCGCCTTTTGTTAGGCATTTGAGTTAAGAAAGTAATCGGTTAGTGTTCAGATACGTAAGAGCTGGTTTTCCCCCCAAAGATTTAGGAATGATTGTTTCGAAAAGTTCTGTAATGTTCCAGTTCATCTAAAAGTCCATTTTTGTTTCGCATTTTGTCAGGCATTTGAGTTAAGAAAGTAATCTGTTAGTGTTCAGATACGTAAGAGCTGGTTTCAACCGCCCTTCCCCCAAGACTTAGGAATGACTGGTTTGAAAAGTTCTGTAATGTTCCAGTTCATCTAAAAGTTCATTTTTGTTTCGCCTTTTGGTAGGCATTTTAGTTAAGAAAGTAATCTGTTATTGTTCAGATATGTAAGAGCTAGTTTCTCCCCAAATATTTAGGAATGATTGTTTCGAAAATTTCTATATCGTCCAGTTCATCTAAAATTTCATTTTTTTCGCCTTTTGTTAGGCATTTGAGTTAAGAAATTAATCTGTTAGTGTTCAGATATGTAAGAGCTGGTTTCTCCCCCAAAGATTTAGGAATGACTGTTTCGAAAAGTACTGACTAGGAAAGGTAATCTTAAGCCAATAACTGGCTTTTTCATGCGCTCCTCAACATTTAGATATTCCGTAAATTATTTAGAAATTCTTTGAATATATATTTTATATAATGTATATTCTAAATCCAAAACTGCAGACAAATCACTTAAAACAATGGTTTTAAATGCTGGCCCTTTGAATTTGTGGTGGGTGTAATCGATTAATTCGTTTACAGAAATCCCCCGAAACTTTCGATTGTGTTAAAATCATTCGAATTAAAAAATAAATCCTCGCAGGAAAACTCTCATTTCACCCTACACTTTCTCGATCCAGGGAGTGCAATTGAAAGGAGAAAACTTTAAACCAGTCATCGCTCGAATGCGTTTGCGCAAAATCGCTCATCGTTACCCTAGAAACACTCGATATTTCAGAAGTCAGAGAGGTTCTCAAATTATTTTTGTGTGTGATTGAATGACCCCTCGTTGAGGATATACTAAACTTACGTTGCTTCTACCTTGGTTAAGCTAATCTTAAAACATTTGACGTTTTCCTAGTTTAATTTACAGCTCGGATTTCTTTCTTCCTGTAAGGAGGACAAAATCTACATGTAATATGTAAAATTTGAATGGTTCTGGTGAATATTTCGATTTATCAAAGGCAGAAATCATCTCTGAGCGTAACGCGCCATCTGTCAGTTCATTCTAAATTTGGAAATCATTTGAATGATTATTTAGAATAATTATTTCTACACAGTTGACGTGGACCAGGAACATCAAATAAAAGTCATCGCTCTTTCCACGTTTATAAGTGAGTCAAGGAAAAATTTCTCATCGGCCGCCACTGGGAACCACGTAACTTACTTTCCGTGACTCACTTATAAACGTGGAAAGAGCGATGACTTTTATTTGATGTTTCTGGTCCACTTCAACTGTGTATTTATCATTCATTTGCCTTCTACTTGTATGTTCAGTTGCTGCTGTTCATCTTCGGTGAATCTTCAGTATTTGGCGGAGCCTGAAAGAAACAACCTGCTATGTGGTTTGGTAGTTTGTCGTTAGTGAGTCTGGAGAATTTCGAGGCCGCTGTGGTCTAGTGAAATCATATCCGGCGCGTAACTGGAAGACCATGGGTTCGATACCCGTTGACGGCAGATAAGAATTTTTCCGTGACTCACTTATAAATATGGAAAGAGCGATGCCTTCTGTTTGATGTTCCTGGTCCACGTCAGCTGTA
Organism: Macrothele yani; assembly: GCA_039090855.1. Taxonomy (NCBI): domain Eukaryota; kingdom Metazoa; phylum Arthropoda; class Arachnida; order Araneae; family Macrothelidae; genus Macrothele; species Macrothele yani. Next base: position 133,660 of record JAYWMT010000193.1, on the reverse strand, counting down.
GATTCATGACCTCAAAGTGAACTGTAATTGAAATTAAAATCAAGTTTTGCAAAGCAATATCGTGTTAAGCTGGAGAAAAAATAAAAAGTTATCTTTAAATAAGAAATGGCATGATCTGAGAGCTTCCATATACAATTTTGGGAGTATATACTACGAAGTTTTGTGTGCCAGTTCTGTTTTTCGGAAAGTTCTAGAGAAGCATAAATTGCGATCAGCTTTAAGTTATCCAAATATGAGCAGGCTCCAGTTACAGTTACAAACGACATAAACAATTTGTAAGTATTTAAATTAATCTTTTTTAAACTTGAGCCTCATTAGACAGCAAAATTTCAGAACTACAATGGAAAAAAGAAATGAAATACTTTATAATATTTTATTTCCAAATATTAAACTGGAATGTTATCAAACAGTATATGGAAAAATGATTACACATGACTTAGATTGTACATTTAACATACAGTTTATATCCCTGAAAAACTTAATTTCGAACACCAATACGCGGATCAAAGATCTACAAACTAATTAGAGGAAATGGAAACTTTGGGGAGGTACAAATAATAGTAAAGGCTCTTAGTAATTGGAAGTGCATCTGTTTTTAGGAATAATCTACGCTATTGATTTAAATTCAGCTATGTGTTCGAGGGAACATTTTTAATTGAGATAAATCATGTGACTTCGGGTTACAAGCAGGGCTTGATTTAAGAAAAAAATAAATGGATAACAACATTTGCTGTACAAATAAATTTTTGGAGACGTGAAAAATTAGCTCTAAGACATTACGCTATGGCAGCAGTATCCTGTACAGGCTCAGGAAAAAAATAGAAAGATACATTATTTATTTATTATTTTTTTAATAAAGCTCCTTTTCAGCATCACATTTATTTTGCCGTGTGGCTATATGTTGTGCCTACGTGGTTAGAAAAAACAAACTTTTTACAGTTTGATCAGGTGAATATATGTCCACAGATGGTCCTTCAACAAATATGCGAATTAAATTTCCTACAATGAATCATTAAAGCTGCGGCGATAATTACTCTTTATGCTACTCATGTAGGAAAGACCCCTCTCTTCAACAGAATTAGACACTGAAAAATATGGAAGTATTTTAAAATGATGTGGAATATTAGACTAGATAAATAAAAGTGAGTATTTCTTTTTGATTTTAAAATGAGGATCCACAAGTCTTTATTTGATGACTTTGACATATTCTAGAGTCAGAACACCTTAATCCCCCCCCATTCGCCTTCGATGGCCCAGGTAAAAACCTTTTTGGCTTGCAACAATAAGGCAAAATGTTAAATCATGTATCTAATTTAAGCCTGACCAAATGTTTTAAAGGAATCACTATCTTTTGGTTAAAATGCAACATCTGAAACCTTCAGACACTTCACTGTATTACCTGCCATGTCTGGGAAGCGATGCCGAAGTATCTCGTTCAGGTCCTTGAAGTAAATGACTGTGACATCTTTGTCAAACAATGTCATGGCAGGTAATACAGGTAATCATCGCAGGTAATAAATTTCTATTGCAGAAATCTTCACCTTCCAGCACTGCAGCGAGCTGCATGCCAATGCTTGAGTTGCTTTCAAATGGAATTAGATCTGACTTTTCAGTAGTGTTCTCAAACTTTTTAAATTGATATTTGCATGCAATTATTTGCAGCTGCCTTATTAAAATATCGTTTACCAAAACTTTTGCAGCTTCAAAAACAGATCATTCTTCTATGGTTTGCTCTTCATCTTTTGGTTCTGAATCGCTAGGGTATCCATCGTCTTCATCAGATACTTTGTAACTAATTCATCGGTCTGTCTAAAAAAATGGGATCTGCTGTTTCCCAAGTTAAACCTTTATTTGCTCCAGACTTACTCAGGAAAAGCACCACAAAATATCACCACAAAACATTGCACATAAGAACAAAGCAATTTTGCTTAGTGGTGACAGAAGGGTGAATGATATTTCCCCGACAAACCATTGCTCAGATGATCATTTACGCTCTGCATGACTTCTATCGGTGAAAGAACAGTTTAACCCTTCTGTCATGGAAATAGAACAAATATCCGGTTGTTGTTTTAGAAAACCGGTAAAACTGCATCTGAGACATTTGATTTCTTGCTGATGTGTATTTAGCTACTTTTCTATCTCGTGCGCAAATGTTCACATGGTATGCACCTATCAAGGATGGGTGGGAATATTTGGAAAAAGATGAAAAGCCAGGATGTCTGCCTTCACTGTGCTGGTCTGAACTCACAGAGAAAGTTCACAAACGGACAAAAAGTGATCGCCGCTTTACCTTGAGGATGCTAGAATGCGAGCTCGGTGTTGATAAAGAGGCGATTCGTCAAATTTTAGTGCAAGATTTGGGGTAAAGATTAGTTTGTACTCATTTTTTTCCTAATGCTTTTCCGACGTCCAGAAACGTGCACGAGTGCAGTATAAAAAATACGTCCTGATGACTACAGGATCAACGCATATTGTTTTCCTAATAATTGTAACAAGTGACGAGACATGATGCTTTCGTCCTGTTCTTAAAACGAAGAATCAGAGTGTTCAGTCGAAGTCCCTAGTTCCCTTATGTCACCCAAAGGAAAGGAGATCAGGTTAAAGAAGTCCAAAATCAAGACAATGGTTGAATACTTTTACGACAGCAAGCAGATTGCTGTCGTAAATGCACACAGATATAATCTGTCCTTTGATGAAGGTACAACTTTCACTTTCAATGCTTACACCTCGCGTTTGGAACGAATGTAGGTGATCATTGTTTCAGTCAAGCCTGAGTACAAAAGTTAACAATGGTTTTATTTTCACAATAATGCACACGCACACGGTGCTGTCAATGTGCAGCAATTTCTGGTACAAAAACTAGTGTGTGTTGTCAACCATCCCCCTTGTCATCTAAATTTGTGACCGTGTAAGTGCATTCTATTCCTTAAATGAAAACTGCCATTAAAAGCAAAAGTTCTTCAAGACATTGAAGGCATAAAGAAGTGTGACATCCGCTCTTCTCTCCATACCAAAAAGATGAACTCTTTAAGTCGTTCCTTTCGTTGACTGATAGTAGCACTACTTGTTTCAAGGCAAAAGGAATGTAGTTCGAATAAAATACATTCACTTAAATTTTCCTGTTTTTTCCTATATTTTAAATGACCTTCTTAGTTCCTGCACTACGTATAATAAATTGATATGCACCTTTGTGCAATACATTTTATGACAAATATACGATGAGGTTGAATTCGCATGCTTTAATATGCATTATTTTCTAGTGTTTCATATACATTCTTCTCATTTACTGTATGATTAGCTTTAAAGTTGTCACAAAAAATTTTTGAAAAAGAGAATCCAGGATTCGATGATGAGGTATTTTGCATTATGGCATCAAATAAATTCCGAAAGTTTCAAAAAAGTTATCAACTCATCCGAATTGGTTCCCGGTATTAAATTTATATGGGGAATATAATTTTGCTTAATAACTTCATATACCTTGAATGCTCATTATATTACGACTATCCCTGTGGAAAATGAGTTACACCTAAACACGCGTATTAAGGAGAAAGGCATGGTCTTTAGTCTAAACTGATGTTTATAAGAGATCTGTGGTTCTATTGAGAGCGACGTTACGGATGTAAAAGGTAAAAACCTCATTACCACCATGATACACTGTCCCGCTTTTAGCGACGTGGGGTGCGTCTGTTGGAATCCACTAATAAACGATTGGTGGTTATCCCATAGTGCCTTCGGCGTAGCTTAGTTTCCGAGTTGACCGCAACACGGTATGGATCAACCGAAACCGTTACCAGAGCAGCTCTGAGTTGCACGTTGCTAATGATGGGCTACTAGGGAATGGGTTTGCACATGTTCTATCCTCTCCTTCTTGACAGCAGCTCATCGACGTAAACGACACTCCTGAAGCAAACTGAATAAGGATAGCATGAAAGAAGACTGGAAGCAGGTACGATGGCCCAATTCTTCAGGATATGTATTCCGTTCCGCAGATGGTTGATTCCGTATTTCCTGTCAGCAACATTTGTATATTAATCCCTGATGCACGACAACGACTATCCAGGTGTGTAGGTGTGCTAGAATGATAAATGAGATACTTATCCCGCCAGAAGTGGGACAGCAGGTGTATATCGAGCGAAGTTTGGAAACCCAGAACAGGGGTATTGCTTGCGAAATATATACACAGCACGATGGTGTACCTCTATCCACATGGATATGAGTTCTTCGTAGAAGAACATAGGACACGCCTCGTGTAGAAACATTTTCACCAACATAGCACCAATGCGATAGATCTCAAATGGCCGACAATTTGTAGTGATCTAAACGTAATTGGGAATATATGGGATAATCTGGACCGTGTTTGAGTGCACATCTTCAGATCTTCAGATGTTTGGGCGCACATCTGCTCTGTGGACTTAAATACAAACAGTTTGATTGGAGGTTACAATACAACTGTACAATGAGGTCGTTCAAGACATGCCTTGTTGGGATGCTGCCATCCTCTGGGCGACACAAGGGCCCATTGAAAGTGTGGTAGGTGCTCGTAATTCACTAAGCTTTCAGTATTTTTCAATTAAACAAATGCTTAAGCGTATACGACAAAAAACGTAAACAGTCAGATGCATTGATACTCTGTTCCAAAATTTGAACTCAGTTCATGTAATTCGCGAAATCAGATATATCTTTCGACTCAAACAACTCCCACAAACGACGGGAGATTATTACGTTCCTTAAAATGTTGAGTGTGGTGTTTCGAGAAATGCCAGATGTTCACATCACATGTAACTGAAGAAAATGCTAGAGATAGAGATTTGATGATTACCCAGCAGTGTTACCTATCACCCACATTCCCGAATTGAAATAATGCATTGTTTACTTTCTGGAATATTAGATTTCGGTCCGTGCAGAACGATCACATGCCGCCCCGGTGGCGCAGTGGTCTAAGGTGCTGGCCTCTGATCATTCGCCCGTAAGCTGTCCGGGTTCGAATCCCGGTCAGGCATGGATGTTGTGTTTGTCTTACGGCACTGCCTCTCTCCCTTTCCTGGAACCAGTGACCCTAAATTAGGGACGGGCGACTGCTTATAGCCCATTGAGTTGCTCACGGTGGTCGTTAAACCTCCAATCAAAAAAAAACGATCACAACGCAAATGTTTCCTAATTTTCTCGCAATTTGCGCTTTACTGGAGAAACGATTGGTTTTTGTCATCTGATACACCACACAAGATTTTTGTTTCTGAAAGTTTATCAACCAAAACGTACACGTAGAACACGTCCCCTTAAGAAAACCTCGAATTGTAGGATTCTACTCTGTTGCGATTTTCAGTTGTCAATTTAGTCACGTCTCAGAAGTCAATCTGAATACCTGCTTTAATGAGACGTTGGGAATTTCCTACAACTGGCAGAAGATATTATATCCCATTGGTTTTATTATTTTTTCTTCAGGCCATAAAAATCATTCATTTTGATCTGGGGATATGGATTCTATTCTCTAAAATTTATAGGATATTGTTTTCAGAAAGGGAACGATAGAGTGCCATGTTTCGTCAGTTCCCGCGAAGGCTCAGTGGGAGCCGGAAAAATTTGACATAATCCATAACCTTCTAAATTCTGTAATTGGAGTGGCATTTTCGATTTTTATATTAATTACACCCTGCCATGCTGCTGCCGCATATTGTTTGCACATATATTGCAATTGACTTCGTCAATGATATATAATAATGCTAACAGACAGAAGCAATACATTTAGAAATCTCTATTTTAGTTACTGAAACTACCGATATTTGCAACTGTCGATCGTTGTTCGCCAGCTGAACTTTAATCTCTGTTCAAAATGCCTAACTAAAGGGGAATTAATCTTTAATCGAATGTTCAAAGTGACAAACGAAACTTTCAGAAGAATACTTTACATAACTTATTTTATGAAGATAAAACTGAAAGCAATATTAGGCTACGGTGCTTGGCATTATACATTCCTCTATTAAAAACAATAAAAAATTTACAAAAAAAAAAAATTGGAAAAATAAAAACAAAAAAGCTTGCGTATGTAAGGCAGCAGCCAGTTTTGTAATATATAAAACGGATAATGTGCATTACCAGTACGAATATTCGGAGCAATTGATACAGAAATTGTAACAGATAATTCAATTTAACTTAGAATTATGTTTCGTGTATACAGCTGGAAACGTTATTCCTCAAAAATTATTATAATAATAAATTTTCTATATAATAACTGTAAGAAACCGACATAACGTGCTGAAACCTCCTCAAACTTCTTTCAGAACTCAAATTTCAGGATTTTTTATGGAAATAATAAGCAATCTGAATGGCGGAAAAAACTGCACTAATAAATTAACTTCTAGAAATTGCTTTTCATAGCTAATCTACACTGAAGAGCAATTGAATTAGAGACAGCTGGCGTTACGCAAATGTGGCGCAGGTGGCGGCCCTGTAAACGGAAGCAACATGACGTATGCAGCGATCCGACAATATAAGGAGTGATGCGACTAAAATCAGTAAGAGTCGGACGCAGTATGGGTAAGACAAAGGAATTAAGTGCATTTCAGCGTGGGCAAATCGTCGGGGCCCGACGAATGGGTCACTCCATCTCGGAAGTCGTGCATGCACTGGGATTTTCACGAGCCACTGTGTCACGGGTGCACCGTGAGTACATCGAATCCGGTAAAACCATCCCTGCAAGGGCCAACTGCCGTGGACAACAGCAGGTGGATAAGCGGGGTCATCATCGGCTAGCTCGCATTGTAACAGCGGATAGACGGGCCACATTGGAAGAAATCACTAGGCAATTTAACGCTGGTGCAGAAAAAAGTGTAAGCAACCACACCATTCAGAACCATCTCTTCGCTATAGGGTACGGAAGCCATTGTCGCACGAGGGTACCGCTGCTAACCGCACATCACAGGGTGCAAAGATTAGCATGGGCGCGAGAACATCACCACTGGACCCTAGATATGTGAGAAAATGTTGCCTGGACTTATGAGTCGAGATTCACGTTGGTACATGCGAATGGCAGGATACGAGTACGGCGCAAACGACATGAAGCGATGGATCTTTCTTGCCAGCAGGGTACTCTTCAAGCTGGTAGGGGTAGCATTCTCGTCTGAGGACTGTTTACGTTAACTGAAATGGGACACCTGGTACGTGTGACATCGTCCCTCACAAATCTTTGCATGTTACTCTTGAAAATACATATCTAGACCTCAGGTAGAATGCACAAAGAAAAAAGTTTAAGAAATGCCCAGAATAAAATATTTATTTTACACATAAGTTCAAAATGTTTAAAACACTATATTCTCAAACAAATTACTATTCTTTCTTTACTGGACTATGGAGGGCAATTTGCTTTTCATGTCTTGATTTATTTCTTTTACTCTTGTCTTATTTGTTACAGTTTGTAATGTTTCAATATTTCATGTCAAGAATTCCTCTTGGTTTTAGAACTTTTGTTTCATCATTTTCCTTGTTGTGTAGCATATATATTGTGCCATCTTTATGTTTCGCAGGGTTCCATATTAACCGAAATAGTTCCAAATAGGTCTTTTCTGCTTTCAGGTGTACAGAATCGTTTCGTGCGTTTATTGTTTTTCATTTACATGCCAATGTTCTGTGTCTCTTCTTTTATGCAATTTGTGTGCTTATGATGAATGTACAGACTGATACCAGTGCTACAAATTGTCGAGTGTGGAATGTGTAGCTGTCCCGGTGGGTATACAATAATGCTTCACTTTAATGGATAAAATGAATATTGAGTGTAAAGTCGGCTTACAGCGATTGGTCATAGGTGTGACATGAAAGTATAATTCATTGTGACTTATATGTCCATAGAAACTTGCATCATCAGATAACATCTGGTTTGGGAGTCCCTATCTCGGTATCACGTGGTGTATTGACCTTTAGGAAGTAATAAGGAATGTGACTCAAGCCTTCGGAATCTTTTCCATGAGGTTGAAGATAGTTTTCATCATAAACGTCCACCATAAACATTTCTAGTTAGAACAAGATATAAAGTATACTATTCTGAGCAACGATAAAGTGTGCACCTATAACTTTAGAAGTTATTGTCCGCATCAATACATAAAGGACTTGAGTCCAGGACCCTACGTGGAAGATAATTGAGAATGCATTATCTTTAAATCTTCTGTACTTATGTGTAAAAAAAAAAAAAAAAAAATTCTGGCCATTCATAAATTTTTGTCTTTGTGCATTCTGCCTGTGGTCCAGGGATATATTTTTCAAGAGTAACGTGTAAAGAGTTTGACACGGTTGTGCACTACTAATGAAGTGCATAACGTGCGTATTGTGTTCAAAGAGCACGCTTTGATATAGTTACAGTAACACTGACTGTGTTTCCTGATGTTACTGGATTTTAGAAAGTGCGTAAAAAGTTTTCGCATGGAGATAGATAATATAATTAATGAAAGGAAACTGTAATTTTCAATTTGAACAATCGGAAGACCGAATTTCATGAAAAATTTATTATGTCATCAGGTTTCTGAGCGTGATATCTCAACGCAATGTGAAGGGGAGCTAAATAGCTTCTTCATAGGCAAAGCTATTCTAGAAGAAATTATATCCCAAAAGGAATTCTAGAATCCATGGCAATCTATGAGAAGCAATTCAAACTGACGCTTAGTACGGCACGATTAGTAATTTTGAAAACATATATAACAGAGTAAGAAACCATCTACCCCGAAACCTGTGGTGTAGAAAAATGTTCTATGATAAAGCTTCTGAGCCATAGGCCTCAGGATTTTTTTTCATAAATGCCCCTTGTGGAGAAACACTGCATTATATAAACAGAATATTTTTCGCATACTTCACAGCAGCGAATTGTAAACCATGTGAAAGTATATTTCTGAAGGATGTTTTGAATGGGAGGTATATCGTAGTTTCAAAGAAAAATACATATGAATATCACCACAGTCTGTGTTTTGCCTTGTAACTTTCGAATCAAAATAAAATGGCTATTCAACTAATTCTAATTTTCAATACTGTGTTGATTTAGTGAGGAAAGTGCTATTGTTCAGTTTTGTTGTTTACAAATTCTACGTTAGGGTTTCATTGAATTAAATATTTTTTTTGTTTGCTATTTACCTAGCAGAGTCATCTAATGCAAAATAACATATTTTTATTAATCTATTCGATAATTACAGACATGCGCACAAGCAGACCACATTGAATGCGTTCTTTAATTTTGTTATAGTTTCAAAGGAGGAAAATAACGGTTGCTATGAAATGGAAAAAAAGAACACCATGCTTTGTCTGGGCAAAATATTTCCCCGAAAACTAACATTCCCGTTGGCGTTCGGTATGACAGTTGATCGTGACGGCGATATCAATTGAACAAAACGTGTGTTTACGAAATCAAAGACGCTATTTTTCGCAGCATATCAACTTGTACAGCATAGTAATAAGCTACTGGTGGAATGACAAAAAAAATAGAAATACAGAATAAAAGGTAAAATTATGAACAGGCGTTTAGTACTTTATAAAACCATGGAACTTATATTAAATAAATTATAGGCGACAACACGAAAAATTTTATATACAGAATTTTTAAAATATACACTGGCGTGCAAAAATTAAGGAAGAGACGGTTTTTCGAATGTAACGTGATGCAGAAGTGCTCCAAATCGACTCAAATCATACCATAAGATCCCCAAGATGTAAGAATATGGGACAGTTAAACAAAACCGTACAAACAAGGAATCCAAAGGATACAAAGGCACTTTATTGAAAAGGTAGCTGCAAGCACAACTGGGCAGAAGACAGAAACGTCCATGTGACAGGCAGCTGCCAAGAAAAATCCAGTCTTTAGTAGGGGATATGATTACCCCTCACTGCGTTGCAGGATTTGCAACGTCTGTCCACGCTCAGGATGAGGTTGTCAAGGAGCTGTTGAAGCATCGCGCCCCTTTCCTCTTGTAGCGCCAATCGCAGCTGCGGAATCGTTGCTGGCGGCTGGTGATGTGCTGCCAAGCGTCTCCCGAGAAGGTCCCACACGCGTTCAATATGATTTAGGTCCGGGGACCTTGCGTGCCAACCCATGCGCTGCATATCTTCACTCTCCAACAGCTCTGCGACAGCCACTGTACGATGAAGTGTAGCGTTGTCGTCCATGAAAAGGAGTACAGGACCTCCAGCATCTATAAACAGACGTACGTGAGGCAGGAGAGCCTCCGTACAATAGCAGACACCAGTGACTGAACCTCCTTGGAAGATCTGGAGGTCAATACGGCTAACACGCAGGATACCGCCCGAAAAGAGAAATCCGCCACCTCCAAACTGGTCCCTTTCGATGATGTTGGAGGTGTGATTGCGTGTTCCCTGCTCTCTCCAGATGTGTATACGTCCAGAATCGCTCGTTAGATTAAATCGGTTCTCATCCGTAAAGGTAACTCGACCCCATTGCTGATGTCTCCAGTTCTTGTGTTCCTGACATCACAGAAACCACCGCGTCCGATGAGCAGGCCTTAATGGCACACACCGTACTGGTCGTCGTGCAAATAGACCACCTTTGGGAAGCCTCATGGCCACGGTAAAACGCGATAACGGACGTCCAATTGTCTGTTGCATGTCCTTTGCGATTTCTCCCGCTGTCTGCCGTCTGTTTTTTCTCGCCTGTAGGACAATATACCGGTCGTTCGCCGCCGTCGTTGCTCATTGACGACCACTGCCAAACTCTCGGACAGCTGTTCCTGTCCTTTGAAATACTCTTCAAGCTCGTGAAACGATGCTATGAGCGATCCCGAACTCCTCGGCCACACTAGTCACACTTCGACCTTCTTCCAACTTCCCCATGACGCGACCTCAGATAAAGTCATCCTGATGTCGTCTATTGGATTGCTTGTTGGCCATATCACACGGTGGCAGCAACTCGACGTCATTCAAGCTGATGTTCACCGTGCAATAGTTTTCACCGAATTACTGAGCGTACATCGCGCGTGTGCTTTATACCCTTCCGACACTCCCCAGGCCTCCTACGTCATGCTGCATATATGCGTATGCCCTACCGTACCGGACTACTAGTCTATCTCCTGAGTGGTCTTTCGGTCCGTTCTGCCTGCTCGTTCAGCTGTTATGCTAATTTCTCGTCTTCGTCCTTAATTTTTGCACACCAGTGTACGATTGAAACATTTGAAAAATGAATTTCCCGTACATCACAGAAAATGAGATTGTCCTGCACTCGCGATATTTTCGTCCTTCGATATTAGGGTGCGGTGTTTTGTCACAGTTAAGTTTATTGTACTTTTTAACCCTTTGATTGATCTTTTTAATCATACGGTGTATAAATATAACAATCTCGCTACAGAGTATTAGAGTTCCAATAATAATTTTTTACACGATGCTTTGCGTCCCATCTTCTAAAACCAAGCTTTTATAATAATCAGGTTTTCACATTTTAAAATGATTACATTTTCAGCATAATATAGCAGCTTTCAATTATTATAATGTTATCACAGTTTTCGGTCTTTTCTTTGTAAAACATGTTACATTAAATTTGAATTACAAACATACAAACTTCATAAAAATCTCTGCCTTCAATGTAACCTCTAAGTAGGCTTCGCTTTCTAAATCAATTTTCTATTACAAGTACGGGCTTGCCGCCCCGGTGGCGCAGTGGTCTAAGCGATGGCCTCTGATCATTCGTCCGTAAGGGGTCCGGGTTCGAATCCCGGTGAGGCATGGATGTTGTGTTTGTCTTACGGCACTGGCTCTCTCCCTTCCCTGGAACCAGTGACCCTAAATTAGGGACGGGCGACTGCTTATAGCCCATTGAGTTGCTCACGGTGGTCGTTAAACCTCCAAACAAAAAAAAACAAAAAAGTACAGGCTTACACCCGTACAAACGTCTAGATGATTTCTGCAGTTAAAATGCCGTAACATCTCCACGGATTGAGCTAGCTTCTTTTGTTAAAGGGAAAGCTGTATTACCAGCTAAAAGTAAGCAGATTTGCCTCATGTTCTGTCGCTTCATACCCGGCGATATAAATAAACCGACGTTAATGAACATTTTTCAACTGGAAATATTTAGTTTTAGAAATTACATAGCATAATTTTTGAACAAAATTCTCCATGTATATTTTAGTTTTTTTAATTAAGGTCAAAACTTGAGGATAAAGATTCATCACTGCAGGAGTTTACAGGTATCGAAAGAAAATACGACATATTCGTAGAAGAAAGAAATGGCTTAAAGACTCCAAAGCGATTATTTCCGATATCACTATCGAAAGAAATAGCATTTTTATATATTATTTTATCAAAGTTCAGTCCAGTCCAGGCACTATGGTAACTATGTTGTGTAATTGTTATTATCCGTGGTGTTATAGAAAAAAATGAACGAAACAAAGAACATTGTTAACGAACTAGTTAGTAATACTTGCTATTTGTTTTGAAATATTGAATGCCTAAATGGTTACGAAGTTAACGTTACATCACTTCTGACAATTATATAATTATACATTCATATATTAGTGACTTTTGCTTGGGGGTGCATGACGTTTGTGGTGTGATGTGGGGACGACGTCAGTACTTGTAGAGAAAAACAAAAATAGAGAATATACACAAGGAGTGTGAGTGATAAAATGAATAACAATATATAAACGTCAAGGGATAGTGTGCTGCTATCTGTGACATTTTTGTGAATTAGAATCATGTATAACATATTAATTCCTTAGGTATGCCGTCTTGAAATTGGATATATAAAACTAACGAGGTTCTGTGGAGGTATGTTCCAGAATTTGTAGCGAATTTTTGAATATACGTTCTTTTACTCTGTATAAATGACATTACCTTATTAAATACGTGTACTTTGAATTGGAATTCAGGAAAAAGTGTCATGTATTGTCTGTTGAGGATCTACTAGGCTTATATTTATGTACCTGAAAATTACTTACGTGACTAACTGGAGGTTATGTCTGGGCTCCATTATATTTATGTTATCATTTGGTGAAGACTTATCGTTCGCATGAAAACCACGAGACACTCATGCTACTGTCTACTTAAAAACCTAGCTTTAAGTAGACAGTAGCATATAATGCTTTACTACTTGTCTTGAGTGTGCTTAATACTTTTTATTTTGAGTTCTCCTGCATTATTAGTCACTCTGTGTACTTCACACCGGTTATCAGCGGAGTACTTATACCTCTTAAAATTGGAATTCAGGAAAAAGTGTCATGTATTGAAAAAAGTGTCTTATACCTATTGAAATTGGAATGTATGAAAAAGTGTCATGAAAAAGTGTCATGTGTTTATTAAAAAATAATAATTTGAATGGAGGTAATAGTCATGTATCATGTGAAGAAGAGGGATATCTTGAGAACAAGTAAAAATAAAAAAGATTATAATGACTTTGATATGAACTTCGTTGGGCAATCCTTAGCTGAAACCAATTCAAACTTGATTCTATCTCAGAACTTAAGATGGAATAAATGAAATAAAAAAAAAACATATTTCAGAATTGAGAGATCAGTTAAAATTGTCGACATATCTAAAAAAAAATTAATTTATGTAGTGAAAATAAAATATATCTCTGGCAGTTCTAAATCAGTATATTTTACGCTAGGCGCACATTAAACAATACAGAGGCATTGAGTTTTTTTGGAATGATTGCTCCTTGATTTGGAAACCGCATTTGAGAATGAAATGTTTATCAGCGTCCCTCACGTATTTTGTTATGACTTTTGTTCAGTTTGACTGATATTTATTATGTATGGAAACGTTTGATTGTAGGAAGCTTGCATATTTTTATCAAAGCCCTCAAGAAAATTCTTCTTGTATATCCTCAGAAAATGAATTCATAAAAAGTATATCTTCGATTTTTGCAGTCAACTTATGAGATATGTTGTCAATTTTTTTTTACCATTTACCATGTTCGCGTGTTACCATAATCGAAATACAACAATGAATCCGTAAACAATCGCATCGCATAATTATTGTCGCATTTCAAACTAATAAAAGACTTTCCAAGAGAAAAACAATTTACTATGAAGACCAAAACACTCCGTCGCCTTTTACCTATTTCTTTTGTGGTAAAAGGCGATGATTAAAAGAACGAAAATACCTGCGCTATTTCCGTTCTTTTAATCATTTTTAGCATGTCTGTTTTTTCACATGTTATTGAAGAAAAAACAGTTCATATAGCCACTACTGATTAAAGAAGATAGTCCACGAAAAGGAGGACCAACACCAAGAGTATACCATTCCTCTGAAGAACATCTGAGCACACATACCACGACGAAAGTGTTGTTCGGCGGTGGCAACTACAAACTTGAATAATGTCTATGGTCTATATGCGCGGGTTGACAGCAGCCTCAATGGGTTTGGTACTGTGTGATGAACGGTGAGGAGGGAAGTAAGTTAGGCTTAGTGCGTTCCCAGGACAACTTACTGAGTGCTAGGAAAATTTTGCTATTCCCTGTGCACAGATTTAGGTGATGATTTTGGTGAATGAATATTATTTATTTCTTTTCGTTCGCATTTCATACTTCATTCCAGTAAGAAAATCTCTTGTTTATGTTAACTGCATTTCATTTATAAACCTTTTTATTTACGAACCTCCGGAAATATATTTATTTTACTGAATCTTGTCACATTCTTTAAATTACAGTAGTACATTTTATATCATCCCTTAGCTTTTCACACCTTTTGTTTGGGCTCTTGATTTTGAACTAACTATCAGTTCAACAATGTCTATTGAGTCAAACTTTTTGGGCAACTAACCCTTTTTATTTCAACTGTATTCGTCTCGTCTTCTACCACAACAATAGTCAACCTGACTATATTAAATGGAAAATGATTGACATCGTGAGTGGTAAGCATGATTTTGTATAGTTTCGTCAAATTACAATAAGCTATCATAATACCAAATTGCCTTTTCAAATTCGGTTCCGGAAAATGGGACATGTTGTAGCGGAGGTGATAACACGCAAAAGGTAAATGAATGAAGAACGTTTACTTGTTTTATTTTACCAAACCTATCAAAAGAGTAAATAAAGGGTTAAATTCTGCTAGCTTTTCTGTCATCAAATATATTTTTATTTCAGATATAATTCTATTCCGTGCATGTCACTCGTATAAGACATCGTACTGACTCTACGATGTACGTTATAATATGCAGAGAAATCCAATTACAAATAAACAAATTATTTCAATGCACAATATTTAAAAACCCACGCAACGGACAGTATACGTATCACAGGGTGACACAATTTTTGGATTATTTTCTACACTAGAAAAAAAGTGGAAACTTTCTTCTAAAGAATCGGAGGTTAATTGCCATTGATTAGAATGATTCAGCCTTATATTTTCTGTGCATTTTTAAGATTAGTAGGTTTTGATATAAATTGCAAACTTAGATTTTTTTTCGCATTTTTGACTTGCGTTACAAATTTTTTCATGCCGTCCGAAATCCTGATTCGGAACAACAGACATTTTTTTATGACTGGCTTTAGATTAGCTAATTATACATGTACAGCATAATACATGCACACTGAACCTTTAGCTTTCACAAAATCCTTGGCTCAGATACAAACCAACCGTATAAGATTTATTCAGTTTCAGATATTTTGTTTGGACAGAGATGTATTTACCTCTTTTCTCAGAATGTAGTGAACTGCGAAATAAAATTTTGCGCGATGGTTAGGCAGAGTGCACAGAAAGTTTCACACCTAATAACGTATGTTGCTCGTTGCTGTCAAATAAAGCAAAACCCTCATCCGAAAAATAATCTGAAACGATAGCTAGCCTTTTAGAGCAAAACCTAAGGTAATCTTGCGTAAGAAAAACAAATGTCACCTTGGCTATCGGGTGAAGCAAACTTGCTATGTTTAGATTTCAGTCGACGAGCAGTCAAAGCTTAACTACACGTTTTGCAATCGGTGTGGTTATAAAATTGTGTTATTAAACATCTGGTAAGGATTATACTGCCAGAAGACAAATGACGAGAAAAGGTTTGCATCGTCGCACAACATCTTCAGATGGTCTATTACAAGGAGAAATTAAATAATTTAAAAACAGTTGGCACTGTGTCCTGAAAAATAATGTTAACCCGATTAACGGCACAACAGAAATGAGGATTTAGAAATCTTTAAATGTAAAGTAAAAGTTCGTTACGTTACGGAAATTTTTTCTTAAAAATCACATTGTCCCTTTTCGGACAAATATCGTAAAAAATCAACAGATTTAAAACACTTCAACTTTTAAAAATGAAAAACGTATAGTAGGTTGTTGAATGAAAATATAAACTTCAAATGAAAAAATTCAACCTGCCTTTGACTGAATCTCCAGCTGGTCTTGTCTACACAATGAAGTATGAAATTTGAGGCAAAGTCCTACTGATGTTAAAGTTCGTCTTAAAATGCTACAATTACGCAATTTGGGATTTACAGAGTCAGATATAATATTTTACTGTAAATTAAGATAAAACATAATAAAAAATCTATTGAGTGCTATGACGGAATATTTAAAGTACTTTTCGGAAAGTTAGATCTCGTCACGGTGAAATTCTACATAATATTAAATGAGTTTGCTTGAGTGCGATATTGCAAGATCCACTAGTACAACATATCCGCATAGAAAATATGTACGAACATAAAGTTTGCGAAGCACTTTGCAGCTTTGCCATCACAATACCAAATGAAAACTTTTGAAACATCATTTTTCGAACGTGAACTTCAGTCATACATTTTATTTCACTCCAAGGTAAATAAAATGGATATTTTTGAAGGCTTTAACGACGACGGTGAGCAACTCAAAGCAAAATAACCAAACGCCAGTACTTATATTTGGGTCAGTGGTTTCGAGGGAGAGGCAGAGACAGAGGAGAAAGACATAAACAATATATTCTTCACACGGAGATTCGAACCAGCACACATCTCGAATGAATGGTGAGAAACCAGAGCTTGGAACACTGTGTCGCGGGGCCCTACTGAATACCAAAATCAAAATTAAAAAAAAAATGTTAAGAATTTTAATGTTTACAGAAAAAACCTTTCTAGCTATTATGTTGAATAACTAAATTTTTGGCCTGCATGAAATTTTCAGTGTTATCTTAGACTTTCACAGGTTCAAAATGTATTCATCTTGATAGACAATATTAAAATGACTTGTGACACAGAAAGACGCGCTAGAACTAAAGCACACACACATATTACGTTTGTCTTTGTAGAGACAGAACTTAAGTTTGTCGTCGGAAGTATTACGAAAATTGGCATATTTCAAATGCCAATTTCATCTTGATTAAATGACTCTTTCTAGGTGTATTTGTCTTGGGCAAGGAGTGTATTCGATAATAGTTTTAAGAATTATACACTAATTCATTCAAATTTCCGGAAAGAAATGTGCGTACTGAAGCTGCAGTGGAGCGTTAAAACAGATATCCTCCGAAAGTTATTTTTTTCTATTACGTGTTTCATGTAAATATAGCCTAAAAACATACGGAAATAGTACTCATATTTATAAGAAATAAGACAAACTGTTTAAATTAAAGTTTATATATGAAGTACCCTCACTTTGAGTTTATTATTCATAAAATAAATTATATAGAAAAAGGTCAATACACTAAATTTGTTCAATCTTCTCAATCATCAGCTAAGTTTTACCTGTTAACCTTTAATTAGGTTACTGATACAAGTCAAATTCAATAGTGAGTGAGAGAAGGCTAGCCTTTATCTGCTTCTCTTTTCGTCCTTGATTTGGAAACATTTCTTCGAAAAGTTAATAATGCAAACAACATAAACGGGTTTCCCGTTCTAGAAAATAATAAGGAATATTTAAAATATACTGCATGAGCAAATGATTTTACTCTTTTCCTGGCAAGGGAAGCGATACATCTAATGCCTTTCAGGAATTTAATTGCTATAACAGATTCACTGGGACAGTGATCAACCTTGAAAAATTCATTTCCTTATTTAGTGGCGTTCCAAAGATATCCTCAACTTAAAATGTTCAAGTGAAATAAAAATTTTAGGGTTTCGGTTTGATCACCTAGGAATAATGAGAAATAACTGGGAAGGAATCTTGTAAGAATTTGTGAAAATAAATTAAAAACTAAATTCTTACAAGACTTCAATTTTTGAAGAGAAAGTTGACACCCTTTACTTTTCACAAAATGATCATTTATGGGCATAAAATTATCCCCCCAAAAGACTTGAAAATACAATTTATATAGAGCGGTCCAAGAAAAAAATATATCCCATGAAGCGCTCGTTCTTCTGTTAAATGGTAGTGTTGTAGAAATTAGAGATATCTTATTAAGGATCAAACCGCTTAGAATTGTGTTTAAACACTACATAATACAAGAAGACAAATTAGTTCCATGTCGTAACTTAAATGCATAAATGTCTCGACTAAGTTTTTAAAAATTTGGGAATTCTAAATGGAAAGTTCCAAAAGACACTCCATCGCAGTATTCTAACATGAAGATTTACAGTTCCTGTCAAAATTCCAAGTTCTAAAAGACAAAATATCAGAAAATAGTACTTTGAAATTGTTCCAAACTATAAATTACCCTACCTAAAGTCTCAAGCTATAATTGGATTTCAAGACAAAAGTATGGAATATTTAACTAATATATCGCCTGTAACGTTTTTCAAAAGTAACGTATGGAGTATTTAAATAATTATATCGCCATGTATTGACTAAAGTTTAACCACATGCTTTGTTAAAGTGACATAACACCCTGCAGTAATTCATACACTGACGTAAAAAAATTCCAACACCACGAAAAAATAGTTGTAGAGGAATGAAATGGCGGCAATACATTTGTATAGGTAACATATATAATCGATTAAGGTTTCAAGATCACAGCTTAATGTAAGCGCGAGAAGAGACATTTTAAATGTGAAATACTGGTACATTAATAACCGGTGTAACCGCCAGAATGTTGAATGCAAGCACGCAAACGTTCATACATTGTGTCGCACAGGTGCTGGATGTCAGTTTGTGGGATAGAGTTCCATGCCTGTTGCACTTGGTCGGTCAATACAGGGACGGTTAATGCTGGTTGGGGGAGACGCTGAAGTTGTCGTCCCATGATGTCCCGTACGTGCTCGATTGGTGAAAGATCTGGTGATCTAGCAGGCCACGGCAACATGTCGACACTCTGTATAGCATGTTGGGTTACAACAGCGGTATGCGGGCGAGCGTTATCCTGTTGTAAAACACCCCCTGGAAGGCTGTTAAAGAATGGCAGGACAACAGGTTTAATCACCAGACCGACGTACAACTGTGCCGTCAGGGTGCGTGGGATAACCACGAGAGTGCTCCTGCTGTTATAGGAAATTGCTTCCCAGACAATAACTCCAGGTGTAGGTCCAGTGTGTCTCGGCCGCAGACAGGTTGGTTGCAGGCGCTCACCTGGCCTCCTTCGAACCAACACACGGCCATCACTGGCACCCAGGCAGAACCGACTTTCATCGGAAAACACAACAGATCTCCACTCCGTCCTCCAATGAGCTCTAGCTTGACACCACTGACGTCGCAAACGGCAATGGTTTGGAGTAAGTGAAATGCACGCTACAGGGCGTCTGGCTCAAGGCTGTCCTTCAAGTAACCGATTTGTAACAGTTCGTTGTGTCACTGTGTTGGAAACTGCAGCTCGAATTGCTGCCGTAAACGCGGTACGATGCGCCACGGCCATACGCCATACACGGCGGTCTTCCCTCTCAGTAGTGCCACGTGGCCGGCCGGAGCCCGGTCTTCTTGAGGCAGTATCTTCCCTTGACCACCGCTGCCAACAATCATGCACAGTGGCAACATTCCTGCCAAGTCGTTCTGCAATATTGCGGAATAAAAATCCACCTTCTCGTAGTCCTATTACACGACCTCGTTCAAACTCCGTGAGCTGTTGATAATGGCTTCTTCGTCTTCTTAAAGGCATTCTTGACTAACATCAACACACTACGTCGAATCTCAACGATAACTAACGCGCACGAACGTTACAGCGCGTATTTACAGCAAGCCTGCTTTGCATGTTCCGAGAGGCGCTACTAGCGCCACACGTATGCGCCGACCGCGAAATTTGCATAGACGTCATCTTATAGATGTACTCTCACCGCCTACCAACTGTCGTTTATCTAACACAACCCCTTCTTGGTGTTAGGATTTTTTTCCGTCAGTGTATATTATGAACGTGGTATTTATTGATAACTAATGTTGCTTGGATTTCTGTAGCAACTTTTTATCAACTAGTTTATTATCCACAACATAATTTACATAAAAGGTATAAATGATGTTCTTGAAATGATGGTATTATGCATTTGTATTTATATGCCTTTTAATAGGCTGAACACAATAACTACCTTTGCGAAATTCAGATTCAGCTTCGGACCGTTTTTGTGAACCACTATCTATTTCAGAGGAAAACTCCTCGTCCAACTTTAAAAAGCGGATGAAAATTCAATCATGGATTCCATTTTTTTTTTAAATTATATAGCATACCGCAAAGTTTACATTTTTCTTTACTGAAAAATAGCTGTTCCAGTTTTGGTAATTTTGATACATAGAGCATTTATTTGTCCCGAAAGAAGAAAAAAATATATTATTTTTATGCTAAACAGTACAAACACGAAAGTCTTAATGTCCCTTTACTCATTAGTTAATGAAAAACTAGGTACAGACATCGAGCATATTTCAATTAGCTTTCGAGTTACGTCCTGTCTGAGAACGGTGCTTAAAAATTTTTCCTGACATTAATAGGACAAGCTATTTAATTGCAGCCAATAAATCCAAAGGACGACACAAATGGTGAATAAATTACAAAACGTGTAAATAATGTAAATAGACGATGTCATCGTTCAGTCCACGTTTTTTTATAAACAACGCATAGCAACTAAAAAATTGTTGTTCCGACACCGCTGATATCGAATACTAGATCTCTCGAAAACTAGCCGAGTGCGTTCTATTTACGCTACGGTGCTGTTATTTCCATTTTATGGGAATTTCGTAGAGTTGCGGAATATTGTGTAGGGGTTTCCCAGTAGCGCTTACCTAGGGTTTCAAGGTAAGTTATCAAATAAGGCATCTAGTGGGATTAAGACAGAAGTAAATGTATGCCTTCTATTAATATTTCCATTTTATTAGATTTCACTAGAGTGGCGGAAAGTTGGGTGGGAGGTTACCCCCGGAACCCATACCATCTGTTGTTAGGCCATTTACCAAAGCAGGTAACGAGTGGAATTGACGTAGAGTTAGTGCCCGCCTGGTGTTGTACGATAGCGTGGTCCCAGTAAATAATGTAGTGAAATCCTGTACATATAAATTGGATTTCGGCTTGCGTATGCACCTAGGCTCCAGCCTCTAGCAAGGAAGACCCAAAAGTTGGGTACTGAAAGTTTTTGACGGTTCACTAAGTGAACGAGTCGGGAAAGTTAGCTATCATCAGTCTCCCATGCTTAGTTTTCGTCTGCTGGTTCCAGGGTTGGGAGTAACCAGCACTGAAGTATGGGTGAACCATAATTGACGGAGCCAGGACACGAACCCGCACACAACTCGCTGTATCTGACAGAAAGTTTAGCCCATAGACTATGTCGCCGTGGTGGCAATATTTTCAAAAGACTGGAATATGCATACATAATATGTGAATTGATATCAACCGGAATTACACATTGTTTTTCCTTAACTTCAAAAATTTTAAAATGTGGGTTACAAGAGGTAATTGAGTTAGGCTTAAACCTATTTGTTAATTCAACTGCGAATATTTCCTCTGAAATATGTGAGATCTATATATCATGATTTTACGGCATATTCCAAAAGACGTAATGCCGTTATATTATCTGCAACTAGGAAATTACCAGAATTCTTAGGTGATATGTGCTCAACATAACATTAAATTATTAAAAAAGTAATTTACACTCTTATATCAGAATAAAAGGGAATATAAATGTAAGAATTTAAGAAATTCAATAACCGTTGGCAAGAACTAAATAAGAACGCCTTTAGTAGCCCCAATGTTGTGAAAGCATTATGATGAATTAAATCCTCCGATCGGAGTCAGGTGATATGTGGCATTAAAAGCAATATTTTTTAGGAGCACGCTACAAAAACAATCATTTAGAGCATTTCAACACGTAACACAATATGCGATCTTCACTCTTTTCCCAGGCAACTGATACAGCGCAGAAGGCATTATTCTCGCAATAAGAACAAGGAGAAGGGAATTGTTTCCTTGTCCTTTATTTTTATCTCTCTTTACCTTGTCATCAGGTCCACCTGAGAGAATGAATCATGTGTACTGGCTGAGAGTTACAGGGGCGAGATCGGCTGCTCTGGTCTTGAAACTGCTGTCTCTGAAGAGACACACGATGCTGCCTATGAATTCAGGAGTGTGGTTTATCCAAAATATAGAAAAGGCACAAATCAGGATTCGAGCCTATTTTTCTGGAACTAAAAATTTAGTTTTAATGTTGTGAAATCAGAAAACTTTGCTACGTCATAAGCCTACTACTATTTCTTCCCTAAGCTGGAATAGAGTTATATAACGTCCATATTCGAATACATCGTGGCGAATTCGTGTGTAACATTGAAAAATGTAGCGAAAGCAGAAAATAATTTATTGAGTTTATTTCGAATGATGTTAGTTATGATTATTTCCCGTTTTTATGTCCCCAATTCGACATTCGTAACACATTGTACCTACAAATTTGAGTGACAAAACTTACACACAAGAAATATGAATGTATTTTTATATTTATTAAATTGAAAGATAATACGCTGTTAAAAAGAACGCTATGGCGTTATGTGGTTTGTGAACTGTCAGTGCTGAAATGAGAATTTCCTGCATGATATAAGAGTGCACAAAGAAACTAATCAGCTGCCGTTATGGGGAGAAGCAAAGATGAAACAATATACATGTAGCCGGTATTGGAAGAATGAACAGGGCTGTATCAGTATTATACACTGTTGGCCACGCAAAATGCAACACCAAGAAGGGCACGAGATAGCAAAGCCAGATTTACTGGACACATTACAACAGATACAAAGATGAAACGATTGAGCTTACAGGCCCGTGCGACTTGCGGAACACGCAGACATCAATAGTTCGTGTGGTCCCCATGGCTGGCAATAACGGGGCCGCCACACACCGCGGCATCGAACAAAAGAGGCTTTGGATGTGGGCTTGGGGTATGTCGGTCCAGGCTGCTTCTACACGTTGCCACAGTTCATCAGGCGTAGCCGCGGGTGGTGCTTGCCGGGCCACTCGGTTGCCGATCAGCAACCAGACGTATTCGATGGGCGACATATCGGGAGAACAGGCGGGCCACGGCAGCAGTGACAACTGGTGGGCCGTGAAGAAATGTTGCGTGCCAGGTGCGGACGCTCATTGTCCTGTTGAAAAGTGGCCGCTGGCATGTCCTGCAGGTAAGGGAGGACTACAGGCTCCAAAACGTCGGAGATGTAGCGGTGGCTCTTGAGTGTACCGGCGAATCGCACCAGAGGGGTGCGGGTGTCATATCCAATTGCGCCCCAAACCATAACGCCAGGTGACGGACCGGTGTGGCGATGCATAATGCAGGCGTCATACAGTCTCTCGCGGCGGTGACGCCCCACGTGGATCCGGCCATCGTGGTGTTGCTGGCAGAAGCGGATTCTTTGGAGAAGACAATGTCGTGCCATTCCGTAGTCCAGGTACGGCGTTCACCGGCCCATTGCCGCCGCACTCGCCGGTGGTGTAACGTGAATGGTAATCTGAGCAATGAGCGCCGTGTGACAAGTTTCCGCTCCTCCAGACAACGTCGAATGGTATGTGCTGACACAGGTTGTTGCGCAACACACCCTAATTCCTGCGCTGAAGTTCGAAACGGGAAATTCCTGCGCTGAAGTTCGAAACACCACCAACACACCCTAATTCCTGCGCTGAAGTTCGAAACACCACCAAACGGGAGGACATGCCGGTCCTCCCGTTTGGTGGTGTACCGCGGCTGCGGCAATCGCCCAAGTCGGTCCGTCCGTTCCTCCTGCACCCACCGAATCCATACTCGCTTCACTGTGTCGGGACGCCTTCTGTGCACACTTCTTATAGTGCTTCTCGGTGGCGTACCGGGCGCACATGATTTGCATATGCCCTACAATGCTAATTGTTTGCATGTCCTCTCGCGGGCGACTCATGCTGCTAATTTCAGGCCAATCGGATGCTTCCTCCTTGGTGTTGCACTTTGGGCGGCCAGCGGTGTATATTTGAATAAATTGCTCCTTTTTCTTATTAAGGTTTCAACAGTTTCTTTATTTCACAACTTCTTCAGCATCAGAATGCTCATGGTTTAGAATTCGTTAAGAAATAATTTTTAAACGTGCGATAGTTTTATGTGAAGACACTTAGAATAAATAAATGTTATTCAGAGTATCAAGGATTTATCTCTTTATTACTACACGGCAGTTTAGGGAAAGAAAGAGACAGAGAGAAAGAAAGAGAGAGAGAAGGGATCACTAATTTTTCAGTCCTAATTAAGAAAAGTTAGAGGAATTCTTCACAACACGCGTGGATGAATGCGCATGCGTTGTATTATTGTTTCCTTTAGCTCTTATCCAAACATATTTCAAAGACAATGAAATATTTCAGAAATAGAGAAGTTTACCATTATTTTTCAGCATGACTTCCGAGTTATACGAGGACCAGTTTCCTATCATACTTTCTGTTGTACTGGACGGATTTTCGCATAATACATGAATGTGTATCACTTTTTGCGTAATTTTGTTTCTTCTCTCATTGCAATCAGGATTCCCAAATCAACGACTTGCATTGGGTTTTATACAGCCGTTTCTGAACTTAAATGAATATGAAAACATGCAGAGATGTATATAGCTTTGGGTCTTTATAAATTAGTTCACACGATGCAGAGAGTATTGCACTAAAATTACTGATTTATTTTTTTTAAAAGGTGATTTCAGTTAACTTCTAAATGATTGATAGAATAGAGGTTTTACATCAGTGTTTTTATAAGCGGGTATTTCTGTAATCCAGAAGAAAGAGGAACCTTTCCATTGACTTGGTGTTCGCACGTACAGGGTGTCCCAAAACATTCCTACGAAGAGTAAGGCGAAATGAAGAAGACCAGAAAGAGGAATCTGATTGTCTAATAACCTTGAACGCCAGGAAAGTACATCCTAAAATGTTCAATGTGTCTGCCTTTGACTGCGATAACATTACGTAACCGCAGTGCAAAATTGGAGGTTAGACTGTCCATAAGGTCAAATGAAATGGTGTAGATTGCATGTTCAATGTGTATTTGTAGTTCCTCTGATGTCCGTGGTTTGGATCGGCGCTCCTGGCCTTAAATATTACCCCGTAAAAATTAATATCACATATTGAGGTCTGGAGAACAATGTGGTCAATCCACTCCGTTGCCATAGTTTTTGCGATACCTCAAGGCAATGAAATATTCTTTGAAATATTCGTGGAGCAGTGAAATACCTGTGCTGGTCGTGGTGACGACTTGGAAAGCAAATTATTTTTAATACTCTCTGATATCTCGCGGACATTACAGTTTCAGTCGTAGATTCAACTTCGTGATATCTCGCGAATATTACAATTCCAGGTAGATTCCTCTTCTTCACAAGGCACACCACACAGTCACAAGCTGTGGGCGTAGAATTACAGCTATACCAAAGTATGGACTTGTGGACCTCCAAAACCACCAATTCTGTTTGTTTACAAAGCCGTCGATGTGAAATATGGAACTCATTCTAAAACCAGATAAGCTCTGTGTGGATGTGTTGTGTCCCAAATCTGTTGCACATTGTCTCAGCCAATGCCATCCTTGCACCTGTATGCCTTGCTGTCGGAGGCTGTTGTGTCCGGTTCTTTTAAGGGAACAAATGCAGATATGTTTTGAGAAAGCCATGAACCCTGCTGTGTGTGAACTAAATTGTTGCGCAGTCAGTCGGATAGATGTTTTCGTGCTTCTGTCAAATGTTTCTAGCAGTTTTACAATGTTGGTTTACGTCCTTAATGTGGAAAGCCTGCTACTTTGGGACCGATGGTCCATCACCTACTCCATTTTTCGACATTTGGTAACGATGTTCTTTATACTGAGTCTGTATAGTTAAGCTTTGATGCTGAACTTCTTCCGGAACGCACTCCTCACTTTTTCCATATTCACCGATGATCGATAATGCTCTTACACGATACATATACGTTGCTCTGTAGTCTGTAGAATAAGATAATCTCTGAAGGTTTAGACGCTCTCTCTTGTTCAAATGTACAGTCAGAAAACTTATGTATTTAGATTTGATTGAGAGTTCGATGAGAAGGTAATGTTCGTATTGAGAAAAGTGAAATATTAGATGTTTTGTTATATGCCGTAAAGCTGTGGAATAAATAAATTTCATCCAGACCCTTTGCCCTGCAAAATAAAGAGCACAAACGGGAAAAACAGCTATCAAATTGCGCAACAAATATCTGTCGATAACATCATAGATAGTTACCGATATTCTTTACCAACAGAAGTTATCATTGATTATACCCATCGATAATACTTTAGATAAAATGGCAGCCCAACTCTTTTAAATGCAATGCTGCACATCCGAGGTAGCACTCATATGCCTAGTTTACTTTCATAAACTGTGCTGCTGGCACAGCATATACTTGTCTTTTAACTGGCCATCGCACAAATAGAAGATCGAATTCAGTAACGTGGCAGCTGGCTTCTATCATCAGCTGAAAGACGCTATAAAAACTCTCATTAATTTTAAACAAGCATTACTTAGTTTTAGAACTAGCGTAGCAAAACTGTGCTACACCGATCTCAAATTATAGTGATACTTCATGTAAATGCATCACCAGGAGCGATTCATTTACATGAATATTTACATGCATCGCGAGATGCAATGCAATACCGGTAAAATTTCATTATGGTGCTTACACAAAACAGTTAAATTCATGTGCCTTCGGTTAAATATAAAATTAATTTTTTTGAAAGATTTATTTCAGAATGCATATGCATATTTTTCATAAAAAGTGTGTACTGTGCTTCAAATATTTTTAACCAGCCACTAAAAGTTTTGAACGTTTCATCAATGTTCAAACACGCCGCCACCTTTTGGGTGTTTTGCGTCAGAATATTTCCATCAATCGGAGATTTCGAAGAGCGCATATTCTTTAACTATTCAATAAGTACTGTATTTTCTTCAACATTGAAAATTTTTATGTCTGGCAAAAATACAATTATGAGAAACACCTCCTGATGATTGTAGTAATCTGCGAATATATTATAACCGTGAAGACAGTACTTTTAACTGACTGAAATAATATAGCCATAACTGTTATCTTAGGACGATTTTGTGAACCTCCTTCAGAATCTCTATTTTCTTGTCACTTGACAAAGCCCTTTGTTTTGACTGGAGAGCCATTTCAAAGCTTAAAGCACAGCACGTATACAAATGACGATCTGAAATAAAATTTAGCTCGGCGCAGAAGTAAGGAGCGGAACACTCGGTGTGTAACAATAATCAGTTGAGTGAACTATAACTTTGACTTTTGCCCGAAACTGCCTTTCTCGTATCCGCAACGTTTTCGAGCAGCGCACTAAAACAATTCCATTGTACTGTAAAACAATACACGGAAGGACAATTAAGTCATCCACTCTCTTTGAAGGTCTTGTGAAAATGGCCTAATCTAAAAATAGCCATGACCTCTCTGTTACCAACTGGATTTTGCCTAGGTTTTCGTTTCAGGAACCTCTTTAGTTGGGTCGTTGAATAGAGAGATTTAGACTTGAGGTGGTCATTATATGGAGAAGATATGAGCACTGCGCCCCACAGAGGTGAATATGAGAACTCAGTAACAGGAAATTATATTGAAAATGTCGCTGAAAAGAGGGTCGTTCTGTGGAGAGTGTGCATTAGCATTATTCATTACATATTGAGTGGCAAACTTTCAGCTGCATTTTAATCATTAATTTATATGTTTTTATCTTGTAAACACGTATCACTTGAGGTAATGTATAATGATATGGATCTGTTCTTCTCTGTTTATATGACGCATTTCGTAAAAAAAATGATTCAAGTACGAAATGCCTTTAAATGCGCTCAGCAGAGTTTGCTGTAAATACCTCACTAAAAGTGTACAAATAAGAATTTATCGAGTATACATTATGCTGCTCAAACATAATTCTCGGTTTTGGCTCTGTGT
The DNA here is from genome assembly GCA_039090855.1 of Macrothele yani. Classification (NCBI taxonomy): domain Eukaryota; kingdom Metazoa; phylum Arthropoda; class Arachnida; order Araneae; family Macrothelidae; genus Macrothele; species Macrothele yani. The sequence goes on along the minus strand of JAYWMT010000193.1, from coordinate 105,516 downwards.
TCAATTTGAATAACATACGTGCAGGAGATGCTGATTCGATTATTGAAAGAACAAACCAATTTTTAACTGTAATTAAATCAGCAGCTGGTTTTATTCTCTTGGTCCTGAAGGAATCTTGCTTTTCTTATCATTAATTTGTACAGCAAAGACACTCTAATAAATACGTGTCTGTATCGCGAAACGCAAAAAAAGCTTTTAAAAATTGTTTTATGTACAATGGAAAAAAATCCCATTCACTGTAATACAAGAACAAATATTTAGCACTTTATTACTAGTAAAATATTTTATATAAGAGTAAACCAAAGCGGCATGTCTGTAAATTCGATCTGTTCATCTTCAGAAAATTCACCTTAACGAGGCTTACAATGCAATATGACGGAATTACTTAGATAGTCATAATGCATGTGATTTAACTTATAATGTGAATTCTGACTACAGGATTCGTAGACAATCATTTAACAAGTACATTTATGAGAATACTGCACATTGGAATTGAAAATTTCTTTCCATTGACTTTGATTTAAAAGAAAGGGACGTTTTTATTTAACATTCGAGGATTAGTGTCAAAATGAAGATAATGTTTCGTCTATCTATGAGGTCAGTACACATTTTTTGTCTTTTTGTAAATCGGGGCTGATAAACGTCAAATAAAGAAATGTAACATGCAGCCTTACGGAACAAACATACCAATGAACTATAATTTCCTCTGAGAGGAAATGATCATTAAATGAATAATGATATTTATTTCACCCTACGATCTTCATATTTACCTATGTATGTTCAGGTGAGATTTCTTCTTTTTCTTTGCTAAATATTTTATAAAACATTTCAGAAATTCATATTCAGTCATGATATATAAAAGAGGAATCTTATCTATCGTATCTTGGAGCCATGCCCTTCCTCTCTGGAATGTCGAAAGTAGTATGGATCACCAACAGCACTTGTAGCAAGAATTTCTAATAAAGACATGCTTGAATTATACATCAATCGATTTATCAATCAAAAACAATATTTTTTAACCAATTTAAGTAGTTTAGAAAGTGCATTTAATGCACATTTTGTAATATTTAAAGCTACAATCAGGGTAAGACTATATATTAATTGTACTACTGATTATAAACGTTTAACATTATTTTCAATTTAGTTTACATTAGCGCTTGTGTTCTGACTTGTAGAAACAACTAATGAATGTTTATTTCATTATATAGCTGTTCATTTTTGCTTCTTTCAATAATTTGTTTTTTAACTTTAAATAATCTCTACAACAAAACGCGTATGTAACGTATTTGAAAAAAACTGTATTTCTTTAAATTTTTGTTTTTAAATATTTATATGTGAAGATGTTCTTAAAAGTTTCAAATTAACTTATCTGAAACGCAGAAATCCACAACATTTCTCTCTCGTCTTGTGTGAATTTTCAAAATTAAGCAGCGAATTACTACATACGATGGAATTATTTTTCACACACACTGGTGCAGCACTTTCTTCGTAGGTACGTATTTGCAGAAATTCAGAAAAAATATTTTTTATTTGAACACAGAAATTTCGTTTACTTAAAGCGCTTGAAATTCTAGGATTTTATTGATAAATTTGTTTTTTTTTCTGAGATTACGTATTTTTTCTGTAATTTCTAAGAAATCTGTTAAATTTAAGAATTAAAGAAAAACAAGTGTCCCAATTTTTGTGATAGTCTGAGGAACTTATGTGGAAATACATTACACAGACAATTTGTTCCATTACTTTGTAGCATTTACATAATTTATTGTCATCCGTGAGAGTGTATGATCTGGCTAATTTATTCTGTGTGTGTCCATTATATTAACGAGGAAAACAGATGAGCCTTTATTATGTTCAATAAGAAACAAATGGTGCTTTGCTGAAACTATGTTTATTGCAAAATTCCTTTGAAAACGCAAGACGAAAACATTTTCACTCACATTCGCGAGTATTATGGCTGTTCCATAGATGATACGATGGACAGCAAGGAGATTCCGACGAGAAGAAATGCAAAACCCACGAGAGCTAAAAGTCTCAGTAACGGTTACTAAGTGATATACGAGACGTTTGAATCCACATACTTCTTTGTCATAGCTTCCAAATTGTATGCACGGTACAAGGAATGTAAATTACTGGTTTCTTGCTTTACTGAACGAATTCCAAGAGATATACCCAGTTAATGGCGTTTGGGTTAAGCTGATTGTGGTGTAGAATGTAAATTCTCCTTTGCTGTTTCTTGATAATATATATACGAAAATTTATGAACATAAAACTGGAAACTATTTTACTCTTTACAATTTAAATTGATCACCATTTCTGGAATATATCATGGTTCAATTTGTATAAAAAATATAGACTTGATCCTGTTAAATCCATAATATTTCGCTAAATATATATATGTCCCAGTTTAAGCATGTAAAACGTGCATGTGTAGCTAACTGAAAACAGTGATTCAGCACAGCACAGCACAGCACACCTTACAAAACTTCAGAAAGTTTTGAAAGAATGTAGAACGGAATTGCTCTGCCACTTTAACAGACACGAAATTTTTCAACGATTTTATTCTTTTAGAATTAAAGCCACAAATTATGCTAGCATTGACAAAGAAAAAATATTTTTACATTCCGCTTCCGAGTACTAGACAAAACATTTTCCGTATCCAAACTTTCGAAACATCGTGCGATCAGCTCCAAAATTTTCTTAAATTAGAAAAACTTTCGAAATGTTCGAGATTGTTTTTTAGCACATCGTTCATAGCAACTGAAATAGAATGCTCGAAATAAAAAATCTAACACCAGAAAATATTTGTCTGAGCACAATGCAAATCAATGGGTATTTGTCGACATCTGGGTAATGAAAAGGATCACACTTTTGTATCAATCACGTCACAGAGAGATAAGAGGCGAAACTGCTAGATTGAACAAAGATTGATCGTCTTCACCTGCGGGTGTGGACCACTGCATCTCATAGGTCCACACGCGATAATCTGTTTGTCGAAAGAGCGTGAAATTTTAAGAAATCCAGGAAGAAATCATCAGAAATCCAACCTTCAACAGACATCTTTCTCCGATGCATGATTATAGGAAAACTTTCGTCTGGTTGATCCCTGCATCACATCGTTGCTGAAATGCATAAGAATTCACCAATGGTTGGCCCGTGTTTGGTGAAAAGTAACGTGCGTCTCTGTAGGGGAATAAATGCATTTAGGAAGACGTAAGAAATCTTTGAATATCCTTCAACAATTAGTAGCATCTGAACAATCCATAACAGACAAATATTCGATAAGAGGCAGGTGCTCAAATTCACTTATCGTCAAGGAAGGTGAATCGCGAATTGATTGAGGAAGTTTTGCGCGCCGGACAGCCCTTGCAACAATTGTTGCTAATCGCAGCATGTCGTCGACTCCAATCTTGCGTGACGAGACGCATTGCGCAGAGATTTCATGAGGAACCATATTTTATTCAAACACTATCTCCGATTGAGCATCTCGAGAAGACGCGGTCACCTCTCTCATAATGCTGTATCCATGAGTATTATACGTCTCCTCAGCCTGGTGACATGGATTGGAAAACTAACAGTTTCAGCAGCCGTTCACAGCTCGTATTTCTAGTGAGTTCAAGGACTGCTGGTCAAGATGATGGAATGGTGCTACCGTCCGTTATTTTGACGTACTTCCGTGACATCCCTGATGCCAAGTTTCAACAAGATAAAACCCTCCAGAAATTTGCTGTCATTAGCAGAGAGTGCCAACAATTTGCCCAGATACCTCTCGCACTAACTAGTTTTCTCCCATTTTTTCGAGTAGAGAACATGTAAAACGTCATTTTCAGACGACTTTACCCCTATGGATTATCCCCAATTAATATCGTTAAACTGTGGACACACGTTAATGACACATGGTAAGTGTTACTTCTAAACACAATTCAGATACATTTTCTACATGATGAAAACCAGTATTTTTCATTATTGTGATGTTTAGCATGGTAGTCGTTCGTTTTACTAACTCAAGCTACATTATACACAGAAGAGCAACTGAATTAGAGACAGCTAGCGTTATGCAAATGTGGCGCTGTAGGTGGCCCTGTAAACGGAAATGACATGGCGTATTCAGCGATCCGACAATATAATGAGTGATGCGACGGGAATCAGTAAGATTCGGAGGCAGTATGTGTAAGACGAAGGATCTAAGCGCATTTGATCGTGGGTAAATTGTCGGGGCCCGACGAATGGGTCACACCATCTCGGAAGTCGTGCAGGCACTTGGATTTTCACGAGTCACTGTGTCACGGGTGCACCGTGAGTACATTGAATCCGGTAAAACCATCCCTGCAAAGGCCAACTGCCGTGGACAACAGCGTGTGGATGAGCAGGGTCATCGTCGGCTAGCTCGCATTGTAACAGCGGATAAACGGGCCACAGTGAAAGAAATCACCGACAATTTATCGCTGGTGCACAAAAACGTGTAAACATCCACGCCATCCAGATCCATCTCCTCGCTATGGGGTACAGAAGCCATCGTCCCACGAGGGTACCGCTGCTGACCGCACATCACAGGGTGCAAAGATAAGCATGGACGCGGAAACATCGCCACTAGATTCTAGACATGTGGGAAAATGTTGCCTGGACTGATGAGTCGAGGTTTACGTTGGTACATGCGGATGGCAGGATAAGAGTACGGCGCAAACCACATGAAGCGATGGATCCTTCTTGCCAGCAGGTACTCTTCAAGCTAGTGTGGGTGGCATTCTCGTCTGTCGACTGTTTACGTGGACTGAAATAAGGGACCCCTGGTACGTGTGACACCGTCCCTCAGAGATCAACGTTACCGGAATATCCTGGACGACAATTTGGTCCCGTTCGTGCGTCTTCGACATCCCACTCGGGACCTCATCCTGCAACAAGACAATGCAACGTGCCATCACTCCCGAATTTTATCCGAATGGTTGGATGAACACTCCACCGACGTTACCTCGCTTTCTTGGCCAGCTATGTCACCTGACCTCAATCCCATCGAGCACATCTGGAATGCTATCGAGAGAGATGTTAGAGGCTCTGACCCCCTTCATCAAATCTTCGTGAACTGTGGGAGCTTGTTTAGGGGTCGTGGATCCGTATGGCTTCCCAACGCTTCCGGTGTCTTGTCGATTCCATGCCAAGACGAATCGCCGCCGTCATCAGAGCGAAAGGTGGTGCTACACGTTACTAGACAGAGGTATCTCTAATTCAATTGCTCTTTAGTCTATAGCCTGTTCATGAATCGCATGGAAGAAATCGCTCAGAAATTATACGACTTTTTTCGCATCTACTTGTCCAAATCTCGGGCATGTGTCGTTTCATTTCGTGTATGCCTTCAGGGTGTGGCATTTGCCATATCTAGCAGTGACATTTTAAAAGAAATAGCCCTAAAATCATTTCCAAACAGTTTCAGAAGAGATTCTGCAATTTTTATTCTTTTTATGGCATATAGCACTTTATTATAGATTTCATTCCATAACCAGACATGCGCGAAAACATTTTAGGACATTCTGGAAAATAAAGAAATACGGTACGACGTAACCCATACTCGAAGAAAATGAGCTGAGTGTCTGATTCTCCATTGTATTTTTCTAATTCGTATCAATCGATTATGGAAAGCTATTCATCTGCGTACTCCTTTTTATCTCATTATTGGAGTTAATGTCCTTTTAAAAAAAAAAAGATGTCATTTCGAAATGACGGATAAGTGATTAAGAGGAATTTTGGTAAAATGATTCGTATATTGTCATATATTTGGAATTGTCTTTTTTGTTGCGCTTCGTAAAAGAAAGCATTTTAACTTCAATGTGGTCTTTTAAAGAACACCCTAATATCATTATTTATGTTTTTAAGACCATTAACATTTGGCTTTGACTAATGGGATACCATTATATATCTTCAGATTCTATTGATTACCGTTTTTCGAATTAGTTGATCCACATGTTGTTTAATGAAACCTGATTCAAGTATCATTGAATACTGATAATCAATGTCTGAAACAAATCAAACGAGAGAAAAGATCCTTTTCACAAGGCGGACAAGGAAGCGGTTGAAGAAATATATAATTATACTGGTTTATAATCGATAATTTCGAAATTTTTATTTCTTTGCATTCAATGGAAAGGTTATTCTCATTTTGTTCGGATTTCAAGTTCAATATTTGTATCGGCGAATTTTCACTCCTAAAAATCAAACATTGATTTTAATTATATTTTGTTGTCGTGTATTGATTAAGAAGGGATTGAGCTGAAGTTATATAAAAATGAATACACAACATGCTTTTGCGAAAGAAATACAGTGATATTTATACCCTATTCTGGAAATGTCAATATGCGTCATTACCGTACATCTCAGCTAATCCGAAGATACTTGAAACCACCGCAGTGAACATCAACCTGCAATAGTTTGATATGTTGTACGGCGATTGTGTTTATAAACTACAATTCAGAATTACCGGAAACAAATCTGAAACGAAGACTGAAACGGAAAAGGTGGTATCCGAGCTCTTCATTTAAATGAATCGTTTACGGTAAATTTATAACATTAGATAGAAATCCTCCGTAAAACCTCATGTAACATTTTGTGTCTTTCATATCTTCTGTATGAGAAGAGTTTTGAGAAGAGTACTATCGAAACCTATTTACAGACCCAACAAGTAAAAATGTCTCCCTTAAACGATAAATAGGAAATTAATTACAGCCGATTTTGTATATAAAACAGGAGACAGTGGAACTGCAAATGAAGTAAATTCTCATTGAAAAGATGAAAATTTCCGAGTAACTTATTTTTTTATCAACTTTGAAATTGAACTGTGAATTGTTATACATATTGTACATTCACTGCAAGTGTTTTTTCCTCAGAGCTAATATAAGTATTACCAAACTGGATAATTACACAAAAACTGTGTTTTAAAAGAAATACTTAATCACACGTTGGGCACTAGCTTTTGAATTAGAAGAACAGCTTGCATACGTACAACTGCATAAATGACACATTGGGTTGAATTCACGATTGTGGATTATTTGAAGTTCAAAGGTCTGGGATAAGTCTTTGGTAAATGCAAGTGTAAACATCCACGAAGAAACACGAAAATATTCTGGAGACATAATCATGAGCATATTTCAATACTTAATATTTTGCTTTTGAAAAGTTTGCCAGTGTGCACGTCAATTGGAACGGATGGTGAAGTTGCTCATAAGATAACAAAATAATGTAGGAAAACTAAATGCTAATAGTAAGCAAAACAAGCATACAGATCAAACACTGATCTGGGTTTTGTGTCATCAAACACATATCCCAACTGTGTTGGACTATAAAATTTTTGAGTTAACAGTATTTTTCAACATACGACTGGTGTGCTTACATCGTCAATCAAACATATTTTTGTTCGTCGCATATGTACCATTGCCAAACTGAGACTAGCTGTGATAAATTTAACGCATTCCTCAAGCGTGTCCACAGTAAGAGAAAATACAGAAAATGCATTCAAGACTTTATCTACTAACTGGTACTTCGTCACATAATACTAAAGCTCATTCCACCAAAACCGTAGAAATTAAATGATTATAAAGAACTGCAGTACAATAATTATGGAATTAACCTTAATTCGACATGGATATTTGAGCTATTAAAGATAGAATAAATTATCAGATTATATATTCCATCGTTTTCGTCCGACTTGTTTTTTCTCGTCCTTGGATGTGCCCATCTCTGCATCCAAAATACGAGCTATCAGATTATATATTCCATTGTTTTCGTCCGTCTTGTTTTTTCTCGTCCTTGGATGTGCCCATCTCTGCATCCAAAATACGAGCTTCAGCATATACACTAATTTAAATGGCCGCTTTGCTCCCGATGAAGACGGTCTTCCACTTTCATTTCATAAGCCTTTTTTCTTCATATCCTGCTTCCCCTTCTTTTGGCTTGTTTTTTTATTCTCTACGTCGAATTTTTCTTCGTCTGCTTTTTCTTTCGCTACGCTTTGGCTTATTCATATATCTGGGGACTCTGGCCAACTTTCCAACGAGCAGCCTATTTCTATTCTCAACACTGACTATAAGATGTTCGCTAAACTTTCTGCCCTCCGCCTGAATCCCGTTCTCTCGTACAGTATCCACTCTGACCAGACTGACACGGTTCCATCTCGATCTATTGCGTCTAATATCGTAACAATTCGTAACCTCTGTATTCTAGCGTCTAGGCTCTAAGACCACCTAGCTCTCTTCAGCCTTGTTCGAAAACAAGCTTTTGAATTTATTAACCACTCTAACCTCTTTTCGGTACTTCGAACTTTGGCTTTCCGCACACTTTCTTTTCTGGTCTTTCTAACCTGTATTCTGGTGCCTTTTTTCCATATTCGTACTTCCGTCTTCCTCACTTCAGCTATTCCTTTACTAACGAGATCAGGCCGGGTTGCCTCCTGTCGGGTCAGTTTTTCTCTTGTCCGTACGAACCTTTACTGATCCGTCTTCGGGCTCGTGTCTTCTCTCCCATTCCTAGCTGCCTCGCCAGTTGACGCCATCATCGCATCGTACGCAGACGAGATCACAGTCTTTCTTCGAACCGAGGAAGCTTTTGAAGCACTTCAGTCTACATAACAGGCGTACCCCGCTGTTTTCGGCTCGGCACGTAATGTGGATAAGTGCTCTGGATTATGGGCCGAGTCATGGACGTCCTAGGATGCCAGACCTTGGTTATACCCCGGGTCGTCTATGCCAGTCAAAGTCCTTTGTGTTTACATTGGTTCCCCAACGACGGTACTGATGCGACCTGGTCACCCATATCGATAAAGGCAACCGTCGACTTGTTACTTTTCCGATTCAGAAGCCTTTTCTATCGTGCTTTGGACGTACTGACTTGCTGAATACCATCCTTTTGCCAACCTTGTATCACACGTTTCTTGCTAATCGTCAGACTGCGATTTTTCTTTTATATGTACAGGGCTGTTTTACTGAATGCATCTGGAATGTTATTCACTGTATTCATTGCTCAACTGTCACTTTTCTGTTTTCACATGGCAATCTTTTTCTTGCCGTTGTTTCTCTGAAGTTCCGTTCCTCCCATCTTCACGACTTTCTACGTGACTTCACTATACCGCATTCTTCCTCTCACACCAGTATCGATACTCTCTTCATTCCCAGAAGTCTCCATCTACGTTTCTGCAGATAGACGTCCCTACGTTTCTGCGGATGGACATCGTTCCACTCATTCCCTCCCAACTCCCTAAAACTGACAAATCCGCCCTCTTCCTGTGGCGTCGCTTGATTCCTGTTCGTATGCTACCATCCACGACTAATGATCTTCAAGTCGTACCTCTATCCTTTTCTTCCTGTATTCTTTCTTCATCGTCTTGTTACCTTCATTTCTATTCCTGGCTAGCCAGCGGAGCCTTGAAAGTATCGCAACACGTCGATTCTTCTCTCCGGTGGAGATAGTTTTCCTGTATTTTTCCGCCTCTACCTGATACTTCTCTTCACCGGGTTCAACTTCGTGTTTTTCAAACATAATCTATCTGACGTCTTTACCCTCACCTGGCTGATCAGCATGTAGTTCTACCACTACTCTCCGCTCCGCATAGTCTCTCGTTTCTAATGTATGTGAATAACGTTCCATTTCTCCCACATATCGTCACCATGAAACCACCCTACCACCACGTTTTGGCATACTACAAAACTCCGACGTCCATTTCTTTAGTTTTCGATGTAGAACTTTGTGCTACATGGTCCGACACTCATGATTCCCTGGGTCCTCCAAGTCGAGGGATATCCAGTGGCCCAATGAATCCATTTTTATCATCGTCTACTCACCCCCTGCACTCTGCACCGGTTTCGTCGTCTTGCATCTCCTGATTGTTCTTCTGTGCAACCACCGGCGACGTCCATCATTCGTATATCATGTGTGTTGTGCTGCAATATTTGTTTTTCATTATGTTTGCTTTTTTACAACACGTCTGCTCATCGGCTCACACCATCATTCACTTCCATCGCCTACGTCGTCATCATCCTGCTGCTTCATCTCATAGCAATGTGTGCACCTTCGTTATTTTACAGGCCAAGTTGACCATGTATATGTTTCACCATAGTAGTACCTATAATCCTTCGCTCTGTCGTTATCATGTTGCTCATCGTTTCTTGTAACGTCGACGTCGTAACTCGCTTTCAACCGCGCTCCAGAATGATAATAACACTGCTAAATCAGCTCTACCTACATTTTCTCCCACCTGGGCGCCTAGGTCGTCCTGGTTCACGGTCATTCTTGGTATTTTTTTCTCAGTTCTAAGCTTTTATATTTCTATGTTGTGCCCTTCATCATGTTTGATTTCCTGTTTTTCTCAGTGTGTCCTTGCTCATTTTTCAATTTTTGTTTACCGGCAAAGTTAGCCTGCAGCTATTTGTTAACGCACTGCTTCATGTTCTTGCCTTGTGTTCTTCAGTGGCCTTTATTACTTGCACCTATTGTTTGCTACACACCGACTGCTTGCTTCACCTCATCGAAGGCCTTCACCTACATATTGTGTACGACCTTTACACTACTCGCCGTGATCCCCTTGTCGCCGAGCTGTTTTGTGGCGTGCTTGTTGATGCCCCGTTTTTCCCTGTGTCGTCATGTGCCTTCCGTTCATTGCCATCATCCTTCCGTGTTTTTTCGACAGCAAGCTTTATGTTCTCGCCTCGTAGTATAAGGTATTCTTCATTAAATTCACCTTGTGTCTGAAATACCTGCTTGCATTGCCTCGTCGACGACTTACTTCTCCCAATGTCGATTTTATTTCGTCGTTTCGCCTCCAGTTGGTGCCGACAGCCTGCAGCAGTTTGCCGTCAATCTGCTTCTAATCCTCACATGTGCTTCTCGGAGTTTTCCCTCTCATGTGCTTTATGTGTGTGCTATTTGGACATCATGATTACAATGCTTTTACAATTACCTGTTTCGTTACTGAACTGTGTGCTCTGGAGTCTTACTTTTTCTCCAGTGGTGTGTCTCAGAGGTGCTCCCTTAGCATGCATTTCTTCAATGCTGAATCACTTCACGTTCACGTAGTACTCTCACGTTTGTGGAAGATGTTTCTTCAGAGTTCTATGCGTCACGAGTGACTCTCCCCATCATTTTGTTTGCCTCACGAACTTACCCACTGCTCACACGCTTATTACCGTGTTATCTATGTATCACGCTGCAGGTTTTTTTGTTTGCCTTCCACTTTATATGTCATTAGACATTCCGAGGTATCTGTGTGCACCTTTTCCCGGTGACTGTTCATATGTTTTTATCTTTATCTTTGATAAAGACCTTCTGAAGTGAATATGTTCTTAAATAGGTAAAATCAGGTTATCCACATTTTAAATGCTGTCATCCGAGTTTCTTTCATCCATAAGATGGACATATTTTTAAGTAGTTAAATAAAATAAATCAATTATTTAGCCTTTCTTTATTCATACCCTAACTAGAGGTAATTGATTGCCTTTTGTCGATAGGTTTCTTTATTCAATTGGTGTGGATAAAGTTTGAAATGTAAAACACACCAAAGTCAGACCTTCAGTATCTGAAACAAACTGTGCTCACCAGCATGTGATCAATGACGCGTCGCCTGCTGCGAAAACTCTATTGGTAGAAATCTGATATTCGAATACCTTGTGATAGGCTTTTAAACAGCGTTTGGCTAACCATTTTATAGTCTAGGAATAATAACCAATATAAATATTTTTCAGGTATTAAAGTGCAAACGCTTAATTCCAAGTATTTTTACAATATTGGAAAATAAATTATGCTTTTATTCATATACATTGCGAGTAACAATGTTTGTATAGTTGTACCACGCTTCTACTGTTTTTGATTTAACCATTCCTTTAGAGTACCTCAAGGTTCACGCTTCTGAGTACGAGAGTGGTGAATCCAAGCTACCTTATGCTGGGCCGCGCCTTACTTCATATAGTACATATACACTATCTACCAACAAGTAATTGGACACCTGTGACCGCAAAGGAAAACGAAGTTTATTCACCTTCAATAGTTGGTGAAGCCTCAACGAACGGCGATTACAGCTGGGACCCTCCAGGGCATACTCTCAACCAGGCGTTGTACGACGGCTAGCGGTATTTTCTTCCACTCGGCTTAGAGAAGACAGGTCAGTTCCTTCACCGATTTCAGACGGAGGGGGCACCCCTTAAATCGACACTCCAAATCGTCCCAGAGGTGCTCGATAGGGTTAAGGTCTGGGCTCTGCGCAGGCCACTCCATTCGATTAACCCCATTATCACCATACCAAGCCATGGTGGACCTCGTAACATGACAGGTGGCATTGTCATCCTTAAAGTAACATGGGTCTACCCCGTAAAACTGCCACAACGTAGGAAGCGAATGGTCATCCAAAATGGTGCAGTGGGTCTCGGCGTTGAGTCTACGAGGAATTGCGACCAAGGGTCCCGTGCCATACCAGGAGAAACACCCCCATAGCATAATTCCACCGCCGCCGAACTTCACAGTTGGCACAATACATTACGGCAGGAGGCGTTCTCCAGGCAGACGCCAAACCCAGACCCTGCCATCCAAACGGTAGAGGGTGAGCCTTGATGTGTCGCTCCAGAGAACCTGTTTCCACTGTTCAACGGTCCACTGTCGACGTTCTTTGTACCACGTTAGCCGAGCAGCGCTATTGGACTCGGTGATCAAAGGCTTGTGGGCGGCAGTACGTCCATGATAACCGAGCAGATGGGCTTCCTTACGGATGGTATCTATCAAATGAACACTCCCGGATGCCTGTTGAAACTCCTCTTGGATGTGGCCCATCGATTTTGTGCGGTTCTTCCGAATTTCCTTGGCCAGCACCCGTCGGTCTCTAACACCCAGTTGTGTATGTCGGCCGAGTAAGGGAACATTCCGACAGTCACCTCTCATCTTCCACTTGCCAATCACGTAGGCTACTGTCGATTTTGGGTACTGAAACTCGCTGGATATGTCACGTATGGATCGGCCATTTCTGTAATACTCGACGATCACAACTTTCTCGAAATCAGAGAGCTCCGAATTGCGTGGCATCTTGCATGCGACTGGTTGCGTTGTTGTTTTCCCCACGATATTTAACGGCGGCGTCCATGACGTGTATCAGGACCACAGATATCGTAGATTGCAGTGGTGTCCAATTACTTCTTGGTAGATAGTGTATATGTGTTTATTATTTGTAGACTTGTTCCCATTCATCTGCATCTTACTACTTTTTTCTTCTTGATGCTTGCCCAATGCTATTTAAGTATTGGAGGGCTAGGGGTGAATCTTTCCTACTTTTCTTATTTTTTATATTGAGCAATGGAAATCTGCTTCTCTGTCAGGTTTGGGACGGTGCCGTATTTGTTTCCATAATGCATAGAGCAGCAGCTATGACATCACTTTATTATTGTTATTGAAAAATAACTTCCTTAAAAGCCCAACACCAGATACAAATAGGCGACAATGTAATGATGATTCAACCGGCTGTGATATTGCGCACGGAAAGGAGCGGGACCCCTACTGCGAACACTTGTTCCAAGAAAACCCAACGTGCATCAGGTTGGTAAGGATTGGACGAAGCCATGCTATCCGTATGGCACTGGGCCCTCCAGTTCCAGTACTGAATGGGTGAAATAGACTGCAGGTCATGGAGTAGTGGACCACCTTGCTATCCATGGGAAGTATTCTACTGGCAGGTAATCCAATATACAATGCTAAATTGTGTACATGGAATGTTCGACGATTAAAAATGGTGGCGAAATTGCAACTTTTAGGAAAGAGACTGCAACGGAAGGAAACATCTCTTCTGTTGCCAATGTTAAGCAAAGTTAATTCCAATTTATGGTTAAGTGAAACAAAATTAATTCCAGTTTAAGATAAAGTGAAACAAAGTTAATTCCAGTTTAAGACTAAGTGAAATAAAGTGAAAATAACATTCCAGTAATTTGTGGTTATCATTAGCGGATTCGATCTCGTTTGCCGTTTGCTCTGGTGCTGTGAGAAAACCAATTATTAAAAGATCTGCCCAGTTTTGCAAATCACAACAAGCACCCACTGAGCCAAGGGAACTTACAGCAAGGGGTTACAATGTTAGGGTTGAAAAATTTACAAATTATGAATATTCCTGTTAGGGCTTCTTGCAAACCTATGAAGAAAATTACTTGCAGTCTTGTAAGAAGTCGTATGCAATTTTCATCAATTTCTGTTCAAGAAAATATCACTAGCTTGCACTACGTATTCTGTCATGGTGTTAAATTTCTGGAAGCAGGATGTAATACAGTTTGCCCCTAATTATAATTATAGACACTGTCCACTTTTTGAGAAGACATTATTTTAGATAAGTTGTAATTTTTATATTAAATTACATTACTTCAAATCAATGCAAGAATGTCTCCACGTCATTTTACAAATTATTTTCCTTCTGCAAAAATATTGAAATTTGGAATTACTATGCATTGGCAGAACATTTATCGTTTAAAATCAATCGCTTCATTTACCATTTGTTATTTAGGGTATAGCAAAATTGATGATTGAGTAACATTTTTTTAACAAGTAATGCAAACCCAAGATAAAACTGATATTTTAGAAAATGTTGTAGCTCTTGCTTTTACGATTTCTATAAATTTGATTAGCATGAAACCTATTTCAAATGACAGAACAAAAACAATGTTGCTTTAGAAAAAAGATTCATAATAGTAGCATGGTAAAATACATAGTTGAGACAGGATTACCAAAATAATATAATTTGGATATAATGGGAAATTCGTGATATCATAGCTTAGAATCGCTCAGAAACACTCTCCCTGTAAAGTTTGACGGAATATCTCTAAATTTTAAAGTTAAAATGCATTTTCCATATGTCGCTAATAGAGTAGACCTCTTTTTATTTATTTTCCATTGGAGTATTTGGGTTTTGTTCCTTCGTTCTTGGGTTTATTACACAGTTTTCATTTCTTCAATCTGTCTCAGATTCTAAAATTTTATATTTCCGTAAGTTAGATGTTTTTAAATACCGTTGGATATTTTTAGCAAACGCTTATCGTTTGGTTTAAAATTTAGGAAAATATCTACATTGAAAATTTAATGGTATTTAACTTACTTCAAGTTTTTTCGGTGTACAATTTCCTTTTTTTAAGACTTAGTATTTTAATGTGCAGATTTTTTCATATATTTTCAGGATGCATGCTTTTACAGGAAAATCAGCTTGCCCCGCAACGGCATATATCATTGATGATTTGATATATACTTCTATAAGAAGTACTAATGAACTTTCTATCAACTCGATCGCGTGCGTATAGTGAACCAGGTAAAATCAGAAATGAAGATTTACACTCAATGTGAAAGTAATTAGGTTGAACCAATCATGCATCCAGTCTGATAGAAAATTCATTAATTCTTTCTAGCGAAGTACATACGTTTTGTGTCGGTTTTATACTGCATTTTACGACGTTCCAAGAATTTAGCAATTCTGTGTACCGTTAGTACTTCTAGAAGATACATTTCTATTCTCTAGCAACATATTTTAGCAACATCACAATAATTATGGAGCAAGCATAATTCTTTCAATAACATTTATATCATACTAAAATCAGCTAATACTAATTCTTAATTATCTATGCTGAAAAACACAAATGACACGACGGAATTTCATTTAACTTCGAGAAATGTTCATCTGATGCTTCGTTAATTCTAACGTGTCTTATTCCTGTAGCTTATTAAAATGTATATAGATTGACACATACATAAACAGATAAAAAAACGGCAGATTTCGGTTGGTACAGAACAGCTCTGGTAGGATTGATATCAATGGTTACTTCCGAAAAACAGATGCTCTCAATCATAGTAAAAATGACACATTAGTCCGACCGGTAGGACGTCAAACTGGATCTTGTCAATTAGGATCTTTCTTATATCATTCGGCAGTTTGGCGGGTTATTAATATGGCGGCAAATACTTTGTTTGACTTATGAAAACCGATTATAACATGATGGTTGATCTATGCATTATTAATAAGGTATACATATCAGCCTAGCCGAATTATTTGTCCTAATGAAGCATTATTATTATTTATTTGTACAAGTAGCTACAAGCAATAGTAAATAGTGAAAAGTGCATTTAACAAAATATTTCACTGCACTAATTCCATTAGCTTTTCTGGCACAAATCTCTCTAGAAAAGCAGTCACGAATGACTTTAACATCATTTAAAATATTTCGCTTGTTTTGTTTGGTTATTTACATGAAACTATTTCTCTGATATGAAATATATATACACAGATGAGCCAATACATTATTACAGTGCGTCTGGAAACTGAACGGTGGCGCACGTGAAGTTCACCGAGCAGTATATATACAAGCAGAGGACCGGTTTTGGATTAGTAGTGTTTGGAGTCAGCATCAGAAAAACTGCCGATTTATCGGAGTTTAAGTACAAATTGTGATGGCACGGCGCCTGGGAAGTACGATCTCGGAAACGCTGTGGCTTATTGGTTTTTTACATGACTCTCTAGTCAGTACTTATCAAAAGTGGTGCTCAGATGGCTGAACGACGAAACGACGTCCAGCCGTGTGTCGTCCACAGCTCATTGATGCCAGTGGGGAACGGAGACTGTCGCACATTGTTCAGAGCGACCTCAGGGGCACAATGCGAGAAATCACCAGCAGCTACAACAGAGGTTCTCAGGGAAATATGTGTCAGAACACAGTTCATCGCAGCCTTCTGCGCATGGACCTGCGTAGCCGAACACCCAGCCGCGTATCCATGCTCACTGCACGTCACCACGTACAAAGCTTGAAATGTTTCCAAGATCAGTGAGATTGAACCGTGGATGATTGGAAGAAAGTAGCCTGCTCTGACGAGTCAAGATTCCTGGTGCATCAGGTAGACGGCCGAGGACGAATACGCCGAGTACCAACGGAGGATACTTCACCTTTATGCCCTGTTGGGCGGAAACAACGCCTGCTTGTCGGTGTCATGTTTTCTTGGGACATTTTAGGCCCCATTACCCAAATAGCACAATCCCCGACAGCTGTCAGGTATCTGAACCTGCTTGCGAACCAAGTTCACCCATTCATGGAAACTGTGCTCCCTGCTGGTGATGGCCATTACCAACAGCATAATCTACCGTGACACACTTCTAGAATCATCAAGGAGTGGTTTGAGGAATTAGCTGGTGACTTTCTGTTAATGCCCGGCCTCCAAATTCACCTGATATGAACCCAACCGGACATTTGTGGTTTGACTTGAAAAAGCGAGTTCGCGCTAAATCAACACCATCCCAAAATGTAGTCAAACTGGTGGATGTTTTGCTGACGTTATGATATCATATTCCAGAGGATGCCTTTCGCCACCTCATGAAACCGGTGCCTCGGCGTGTGACCGCTGTTTGGCGAGCTAAAATAGGTCCTACAATTTATTAGGTAGGTGGCCACAATGTAATTGCTCATCGGAGTATTTCGGTCTATTCTGTTTGTACTAAAATCATACATACTGAATATTGCAAAGTTAGGTGTGAGATATTGCTAATGCAAAATAAGTTCTTACTTTTTCAACGTGTATATCCTGTTGCTAAGATACTGCAATTAAGGCTATTTCAATTTAACAGAATGCAGTTTTATACTTGTAAAAAAATTATTAATACAAAAGTTAATTAAAAATATTTAGTTGATATAAATCCATCACGCATTTTCTAATCGCCTTTCAATAGGCTTGTTAACCGGAAATCCCTGCTTTTTGACAGTTAATTGGCAGTTCAAATTTGCTGATGGCTGGGAAATTAGTCTTTAATTAGTTCGGATGTTTTTTTTTTTTTTGATTGGAGGTTTAACGACCACCGTGAGCAACTCAATGGGCTATAAGCAGTCGCCCGTCCCTAATTTAGGGTCACTGGTTCCAGGGAAGGGAGAGAGCCAGTGCCGTAAGACAAACACAACATCCATGCCTCACCGGGATTCGAACCCGTACCCCTTTCGGACGAATGATCAGAGGCCAACGCCTTAGACCACTGCGCCACCGAGGCGGCCAGTTCGAATGTACACTGCTGGCCACGCAAAAATGCAACACCAAGAAGGAAGCATTCGATTGGCCTGAAATTCGTAGCATGCGTCGTCCGTGAGAGGACATGCAAACGATTACCGTTGCAGGGCATACGCAAATCATGTGTGCCCGGCACGCCACCTAGAAGCACCATAAGAAGGGTGCACAGAAGGCGGGGTGTAAGTAGTGGAAGTGTGTTGTGCTGCCGGACCTGTGAGTGGGAAGGTTCCTGATGCCTCGTCTCAGAATACGGCAGCCATTCCAGCAGGTCTCGGAGTTCGACAGCGGAAAACAGTGGCTTATCACGAAGCCGGTATATCGTACCGAGACATCGGGGCCCGTGTGGGACGACATCCAACCACAGTGAGACTAGTATGGATTCGGTGGGTGCAAGTGGAACGCACGGACCGACGAGAGCGTATGCTGCAGCCGCGGCACACAACCGAACGAGTGGACCGGCATGTTGTGAGGCGGACATTGACGGCTCGCACCGTCACATCACGAACGTTAGCGCAGGAATTAGGGTGTGTTGCGCAACAACCTGTATCAGCACGTACCGTTCGACGTTGTCTGCAGGCGCGAGGACTTGTCGCACGGCGCCCATTGCTCCGATTATCATTGACGTTAAACCACCGGCGAGTGCGGTGTCAGTGGGCCGTTGAACGCCGTACCTGGACTACGGAATAGCGCGACATTGTCTTCTCGGACAAATCCCGATTCTGCCTGCAACACCACGATGGTCGGATCCGCGTGTGGCAGCCCCGCGGC
This sequence comes from Macrothele yani, assembly GCA_039090855.1. NCBI lineage: Eukaryota > Metazoa > Arthropoda > Arachnida > Araneae > Macrothelidae > Macrothele > Macrothele yani. Next base: position 86,724 of record JAYWMT010000193.1, on the reverse strand, counting down.
GAGAGACTGTATGACGCCTGCATTATGCTTCGCCATACCGGTCCGTCGCCTGGCGTTATGGTTTGGGGCGCAATTGGATATGACACCCGCACCCCTCTGGTACGTATCGCCGGTACACTCAACAGCCACCGCTACATCTTCGACGTTTTGGAGCCTGTAGCCCTCCCTTACCTGCAGGACCTGCCAGAGGCCAAGTTTCAACAGGACAATGCGCGCCCGCACGTGACACGCATCGTGCAACAATTCTTCACGGCCCACCAGGTGTCACTGCTGCCGTGGCCCGCCTGTTCTCCTGATATGTTGCCCATCGGACACGTCTGATCGCTGATCGGCAACCGAGTGGCCCGGCAAGCACCACCTGCGGCTACGCCTGATGAACTGTGGCAACGTGTGGAAGCAGCCTGGACCGACATACCCCAAGCCACATCCAAAGCCTCTTTCGTTCGATGCCGCGGCGTGTAGCAGCCGTTATTGCCAGCCATGGGGGTCACACGAACTATTGATGTCTGCGTGTTCTGCAAGTCACACGGGACTGTAAGCTCAATCGTTTCATCTTTGTATCTATTGTTATGTGTCCTGTAAATCTGGCTTTGCTATCTCTTGTCCTTCTTTGTGTTGCATTTTGGGTGGTCAGCAGTGTACATATTCATTGCCTAATTAGTAGGAATGAGTCTGAAGAAATGAGAGATTCAACCTGCGCATCAGAAATCGTTTCTCTCCTTTAAGTATATTATTGAAAGTGTTAATTTATGGTAATGATTAACATTATTCCTTTCTGTGTGATTCCCTTTCTCACTAAAAGTGCAATAATATGGAGACGAGCCTAACAAACGAGACAGATAATGTTTGAGTCACTTGTTTCTACCCAGTGGCATGACGTCCATATCAGGTTGACTATCTTTTCTGAATCATTCTTTGAGTCACGGATCAGAGAATAAAGAACTAAAGCAAATCAGATAGCAGTGTATAAGACTAAGGACTATAACCACGAACGAGAGATTTATGGTCGGTAATGATCAGATGGAAGGGAGAAATTTGTTTCGACGTAGCATTCATATAAAATGGCGATATGAAAACAGTTCTGTTTGGGAAGCGCAATGCATTTCGGGTACCGCTTGGTTCAGGTGCATTGTCCATTTCAAGGTTTAAATATACACTAGTGTGCAAAAATTAAAGACCAAGAGGAGAAATTAGCATAACAGCGGAACGAGCAGGCAGAACGGACCGAGAAACCACTCGGGAGATAGACTAGCGTCCGTACGGTTGGGCATGCGCATATATGCAGCATGACGTAGGGGGGGTCGGAAAGGTATAAAGCACACGGGCGGTGTACGCTGAGCAATTTGGTGAAAGCTATTGCACGGTGTACATCGGTTTGACCTCGTCAAGTTGCTGCCACCGTGTGATATGGCCAACAGGCAATCCAGTAGACGACATCTGGATGACTTTACCCAAGGTCGCGTCATTGGGAAGTTGGAAGAAGTTCGAAGTGTGACTAGTGTGGCCGAGGAGTTCGGGATCGCTCACAGCACCGTTTCGCGGGGCTTGGAGAGCATTTCAAACGACAGGAACAGCTGTCTGAGAGTTTAGCAGTGGTCGTCCACGAGCAACCACGGCGGCGGACGACCGGTATATTGTCCTACAGGTGAAAAGAGACAGACGGCGGACAGCGTTAGAAATCGCAAGGCACATGCAACAAACAACTGGACGTCCGTTACCGAGTCTTACCATGGCCAGGAGGTTGCAAAAAGGTGGTCTATTTGCACGACGACCAGTACGGTGTGTGCTATTAACTCCTACTCATCGGAGACAGCAGTTTCTGTAGTGCCAGGAACACAAGAACTGGACACATCAGTAATGGGGGTGAGTTTTCTTTACGGATGAGAGCGGATTTAGTCTGACGAGCGATTCTGCACGTATACACATCTGGATAGAGCAGGGAACACTCAATCACACCTCCAACATCATCGAAAGGGACCAGTTTGGAGGTGGTGGAATTTTCGTTTTGAGTGGTGTCATGCTTGGTAGCTGTACTGGCCTTCACATCTTCGAAGGATGTTTAGTCACTGGTGTCCGCTATTGTACCGAGGTTCTTCTGCCTCACGTGCGTCTGTTTAGAGGTGTTGTGGCTCCTGAGTTCCTCTTCATGGACGACAACGCTACACCTCATCGTACAGTGGCTGTCGCAGAGCTGTTGGAGATTGAAGATATTCAACGCATGGATTGGCCCGCAAGGTCCCCGGACCTAAATCCAATCGAACATGTGTGGGACCTTCTCGGGAGACGTTTGGCAGCACGTCAGCAGCCGCCAGCAACGGTACCGCAGCTGCGATTGGCGCTACAAGAGGAATAGGCGGCGATGCCTCAAGAGCTCCTTGACAACCAAGTCCGCAGCCTGGACAGACGTTGTAAATACTGCAACGCAGTTAGGGGTGATCATATCCCCTACTAAAGACTGAATTTTCTTGGCAGCCGCCTGTCACATGGACGTTTCTGTCTTTTGTCCAGTTGTGCTCGAAGCTACCTTTTCAATAAAGTGCCTTTGTATCCTTTGGATTCCTTGTTTCGACGGCTTTGCTCACTTGTCCCATATTCTTACATCTTGGGGATCTTATGGTATGATTTGAGTCGATTTGGATCATTTCTGCACGACGTTACATTCGAAAAACCGTCTCATCCTTAATTTTTTCACGCCAGTGTATGTTGATTCCATAAAGATACTGTGGAGAACGACTGAAAGGTGGTGGTTTTACAGCACCGACTAACTCCCTAAGTTGGATCGAGTGATTCTAACTTACGGTTGGACGACTACTTTAAACCGTCGAGTTGCTCACGGCAGTCTTTAAAACCTCACATAAAAATGACTGAGAAAGACAATTCGAAAATCCCCGAATATTTTTTTTCCGGTAAGTGTAATTGACAATTCCGGTGAATGCTATTGCACCGTAAGTCAGAAACGATGGTGGTCGATTACAGTTGGGTGGTTTGTGGTCTTCAGCGGGCATTACTTACGCTCCATTAAGGTCAAGATATAGACTTGTTTAATGCGAGTATTCAGTACCCTGCGACTAAGATATCAACGAGATTTCCGAACTTGTGCTAATCGTTAGCGATAAAACTGGACTTGAACCCAATCTTTGAGGTCCCGAGTCGAGAACGCAGACCCCTCCTAATATGGACTTTGATGGTGCACTGTAGAAAGTCGGGCAATCGAATAGCTATATCCCCGCTGTTCAAAAAAGGAATGTCCAAAGTGGAAAACATTTATTTTCATTGCTGCATAACTAAAGAACAATGAAAAATTTGTGCTGAATGTAATACTCCCAGTTCTTCATTTATAAAGAAACTCTTCAAATTGATTATATTAAAATAATTATGTAAAACAATTTACAGGTTTTTAATTGGACGATCTCGGGCTTGGGCACCTTTATTCCCATCCTTTAGAAGATTAAACATATAGATCATGTGTAGTGCACTTCCAAAATCTTTAAGGTTTTCACACAGATATTTCTCTACGGCACGCATCACATAAGGTTTTTATGTTACAGAATGCGCGCTCGTAAGTCATGGACAAAGATAATTAGTAAATAAAGAAAATAGAGTTTCTGCAGTTCTCACTACTAAAATTACTGCCGGTATATAAATTAGTAATAAAAATGCCGGTATAAAGTACTAAGGCAAACGAAGTGCCAGTATACCATACCAGCGACACCGGCCCATTTCGAGCACTGTTTACTACTTATTTCCGATTAACAGTACATCCAATAGTTCCGTTAACGGGTTTAAGAAACTTGAAATAAATCAGGACCGTAGACAGAAATAATTTTCGGAGGAGGTTCTGAATTTAAAAATAATTTTCTCCATATGTTATATGTATGTTTAGTTGGGTTTTTTTCACATGTATTATTTGTACACGAATTTCTGCTATTTAATACTCCCCATTTTTCAAATACTGACCCATATGATGTGCTATTCACAAAGATTTACAAAATTCATAAAACGATTATTTTATTTTTGAGACATTTTTTGCGGGGATTGTTGAAACTCTCTAAACCCCTTCCTGGCTGCGACCCTGAAACAAATGTGATGTTACAAATTTTGAAGATGACAATCCGATTTTTGGTGTAGTGGTTAGCATACTCAGGCGTTTTCTGGGAGACGCGGGTTCGAGTCCCGCTCCAGGACGATGAAAATTTTCAAGTTTTCGGATATTATCTGACTTACCATCCTTGTCACATTTACGCCAAAAATCGGATTGTCATCTTCAAAATTTGTATTATATGGCGTAATCCCGTATTTCTTTCATGATTTATCTGCTTCTCCGGGCAAACACGGGATAAGATTCTTAACCTCCAGATTCGCTAAACATGAATGCCGGTTGCTTCGACTAGCGAATCCTGTGATGGTTAAATTCAAATTGATCGGAAACTTGAAACTTGGTCGTTCTGGGTGGTGTAGTGGTTAGCATACTCAGGCGTTTTCTGGGAGACGCGGGTTCGAGTCCCGCTCCAGGACGATGAAAATTTTCAAGTTTTCGGATATTATCTGACTTACCATCCTTGTCACATTTACGCCAAAAATCGGATTGTCATTTTCAAAATTTGTATTATATGGCGTAATCCCGTATTTCTTTCATGAAAATGTGATGTTATTTATTATTTTGGATTTCATTGCAACAAACAAATCGTATTATTCTTTACAGGATTCTACTCAGTAGCTGTCTAAAAAAAATAACCCCGGAATATGTATGAAATTTATCAGCGTATCAAGTTATTCCGTTAACAGATCAAAGAAACTAGAGACAAATAATATGTTATTCTTTATTAGACATTTCATTTCTACAAGACAAGTGTTATTGTTCTTTAAAAATGCTACTTATTAGCTTTCTTAAATATGATTAAACAACAGGGTGGAAGAAACAAGAATGTATTTGCTATTTCAGGTATTTGTAACGTTCGTCATTCGTATCTTAATTAATGACTTTTTGAAAAATATTTCTTAGTTTTAAAAATAAGTTTTTATTCGCGTTATTGAAGAAGGCTTTCTTGTTATATCATCAGGTCTGACCCCTTTCCAGAGGTGGCGATACTGCTAAAGATAACAATAATAATTTTATTGTTTTAGCTGTTACATTATACCTTCATCAAGTTTGTATTTACATTTCAGTATGTAAAGTTTATTATAACAGCCAGGGAAATCAGGGAAAAGGTCTTTATATGACCTGACTAAAGCCCTGATCTCCTTATGTAATAGATTCAAGTCATATAAAATTGTCAAAGAATGAAGATAAGTAGTAGGTGGGTCATGCAGTAGATCAGTTAGTTGCTAATAGATATTAGTGACAATTAAAAAAAGAATTTAAGTGCTGTACATAAGTTAAAGGCTTTTTTTTTATAAGTTCAGCAAATATGTTTTTAGTCTTTTTTAAACAAGTTATAATCGCTAATGTATTTCAGTTCTATAGGTAAAAGATAAGATAGAATAACCCACTGGTTAAATCGTAAAAACCAGCCGGTAACTGCCTCGGGAGAATAATTGCGAAAATGTTCACCTCGCATAACGCACCCTGAAGGCACCACCTCAATCATAAACAAACGCGTCGGAAAACTCCGACGAATGATATCCGCAGCACTATCGTTCTTCATAGCATCCTAAATGCAAGAAATTCCAAAACAAGTTGTGCGCTGAAGGATCGTCAGGATGCATTGTACCCAACGATAAATAATGTTTAACGAAGAAATTATCAGCATGTTACTTTATAAAGAGTGAGAAAAAAATTAAAAAACTATATTCTGAAGTTGTGCCGCGTATGGTCTAGTGGTCAGTATTTCTGACTGCCACGAATGAAACCTCATTTTCGATTCACTAAATATCCGGCGTGCGTCGGGTGGTCACATTAAGCAGTCGGACAAGCGAGGTAGAAATGAGGGCGTCTTTCGCCCTCATTTTTACCTCGCTTCCGTGTCACTTTTTTATGAGGCACTCCAGCTCAAATCTCCTAGCTTCCTATTTCTAAGGGTTATTTAAGATCTGGGATCACAGACTCCCTTTCTAAAATCTGCTACCCCTGATCATATCTGATTCCATGAACTTTTTCAAATTGAATATATTAAATTAATAATACAATAAACATTACAAACAGCTGTAGTGTGATGATCTGTGGCATAAGCAGGATGTGATCATACGCTATGGGTAACTTCATTTCTATCCTTTGAAGTATTAAACTTATAGCCCATGTGTACATCTCCCCTGCCCTTTTCAGTTTCCCGCACAGCTAATGTTTTCCAAGGGTTGGGTCATATAAAGTTTCTATGTTTAAGAATGGGAGCTCGTAAGCCAGGGAAAAAATCATTTCTACAATTCCCACAACTAAAATCAGTGCCGGTATGAAATACTATGAAAAAAACAGTGCCAATATGCCTTACTTGCGTATACCAGCACAATTCGCGAACTGGTAAAGACCATCCAAACTAACAAATAATGCTAACTCTTTTCGCTTCACGAATGTGTGACAACACTGTCTACTACATATAAACAAGTATAAAAAGTCAGTTCAAGTACTACCAAAGAAAGGAAGAACAATATCTGTCTTCATCAGAAGTACTTCCGAATTCCTATGTGTATCCCCCCGCGAAATTTGCGGTTGTGTTTGTTCAGGTATAAGATAATGGGTTTTGCGATTTAGTGTAAATACGATATCAATGACATAACAGATATACTGAACACGACCAGAATATTAAACTAAAAGACAAGGTTTTCAATTTTAGGGGAGAATCCATTAGAACTGAAAACGTAGTATTTAATTTTCAGTCCTTTTCATGTATACACTGCTGGCCACCCAAAATGCAACACCAAGAAGGAAGCATCCGATTGGCCTGAAATTCGCAGCATGCGTCGTCGAGCATTGCAGGGCATATGCAAATCATGTGCGCCCAGCACACCACCGAGAAGCACTATATGAAGGGCGCACAGAAAGCGGGATGTAGGTAATGGAAGTGTGTTGTGCTGTCGGACCTGTGCGTGTGAAGTTTCCTGATGCCTCGTCGCAGAATACGGAAGTCATTCCAGCACGTTCTGGAGTTAGACAGAGGACGAATAGTGGCTTATCGCGACAGCGGTTTATCGTACGGTGACATCGGCGACCGTGTGGGACAACATCCAGCCACAGTGAGGAGAGTGTGGATTCGGTGGGTGCAGGAGGAACGGACGGACCGACGTGAGCGATTGCGGCAGCCGCGGCACACCACCAAACGAGAGGACCGGCATGTTGTGCGGCGGGAATTGACGGCTCACAGCGCCACATAACGAGCGTTAAGGGAGGAATTAGGGTGTGTTGCGCGACAACCTGTGTCAGCACGTACCGTTCGACGTCGTCTGCAGGAGCGGGAACTTGTCGCACGGCGCCCATTGCTCCGATCACCATTGATGTTACACCACCGGCGAGCGCGGCAGCAGTGGGACGTGGAACGTCACACCTGGGCTACGGAATGGCACGACATTGTCTTCGACAAATCCCGCTTCCGCCTGAAACACCTAGATGGTCCGATCCGCGTGTGGCGGCATCGCGGGGAGAGACATTATGACGCCTGCATTATGCATTGCCATACCGGTTCGTCGCCTGGCGTTATGGTTTGGGGCGCATTTGGATATGACACCCGCACCCCTCTAGTACGCATCACCGGTAAACCCAACAGCCACCGCTACATCTCCAACGTTTTGGAGCCTGTAATCCTCCCTTACATGCAGGACCAGCCAGCGGCCACGTTTCGACAGGACATTGCGCGCCGGCACGTGGCACGCATCGTGTAACTATTCTTCACGGCCCACCAGGTGTCACTGCTGCCGTGGCCGCCTGTTCTCCCGATATGTCGCCCATCGAACACGTTTGGTTGCTGATCGGCAACCGAGTAGCCCGGCAAGCACTACCGGCGGCTACGTCTAATGAGATGTAGCGGCGTGTAGAAGCCGCCTGGCCCGACATACACCAAGGCCACATCCAAAGCCTTTTTCGTTCGATGCCGCGGCATGTAGCGGCCCTTTTTGCAAGCCATGGGGGCCACACGAACTATTGATGTCTGCGTGTTCCGCAAGTCGCACGGGCCTGTAAGCTGAATCGTTTCATCTTTGTATCTGTTGTTATGTGTCCAATAAATCTGGTTTTGCATTTTGTGTGGCCAGCAGTGTATATACCATATCTAAAATAAGGAAAATAGAGTGAAAGATAAAATTCGATGGTTCTGTTGTTAGCGTTTAAACTGCCTTCAATAATATTAATTTTTTTTTTGCACGAAAGGGTATTATTGATAATTTTAATCGAATTCAGTAATAAATTTAGAAAGTGTATTACTAAAACATTTTATATACGTTTTCAGAGAATTACATTTATGGGAAAATTGTAATTTTTGATGGTGGTCGCAAAGTGTGACGCTGCTTCATTACTAAAAATTAGGCTAATAGGCCTTATATTTGTTGATTTCATTTTGTTGCCCAGCTCTGTTAATTTGGCGAGAGGACAAGTTTATCGGCGCAACATGATTCCCAAGAATAGAACGGAAGTCACGTTTCCATTATCTGAGTACTCGAAACTTCGATTTACTCGAGTTTCTGTAATACATACACTGCTGGCCACCCAAAATGTAACACCAAGAAGGAAGCATCCGATTGGCCTGAAATTCGCAGCATCCGTCGCCCGCGAGAGGACACGCAAACGATTCGCATTGCAGGGCATATGCAAACCCGGCACGCCACCGATAAGCACTATAACAAGGGTGCACAGAAGGCGGGTGTAAATAGTGGAAGTGTGTTGTGCTGCCGGACCTGTGCGTGGGAAGCTTCCTGATGCCTCGTCGCAGCATACGGCAGTCAATCCAGCATGTTTTGGAGTTCGACATAGGAAGAATAGGGGCTTATTGCGACAGCGGTTTATCGTACCGAGACATCGGCACCCGTATGAGATGACATCTCGCCACAGTGAGGCGAGTATGGATACGGTGGGTGCAGGAGGGACGGACGGACCGATGTGAGCGATTGCGGCAGCAGCGGCACACCACCGAACGAGAGGACCGGCATGTTGTGCGGCGGGCATTGACGGCTCGCACCGCCACATCACGAACGTTAGCGCAGGAATTATTGTGTGTTGCGCAACAACATGTGTCAGCACGTAGCGTTCGACGTCGTCTGCAGGAGCGGGGAATTGTCGCACGGCGCCCATTGCTCCGATTACCATTGGCGTTACACCACCGGCGAGTGTGGCAGCAGTGGGCCGTTGAACGCCGAACCTAGACTACAGAATGGCACGACATTGTCTTCTCCGACGACTCCCGCTTTTGTCTGCAACACCACGAAGGTCGGATCCGCGTGTGGCAGCACCGCTGCGAGTGACTATATGACGCATGCATTATGCATCGCCATGCCGGTCCGTCGCCTGGCGTTATGGTTTGGGGCGCAATTGGATATGACACCCGCACCCCTCTAGTACGTAACGCCGGTACACTCAACAGCCACCGTTACACCTCCGACGTTTTGGAGCCTGTAGTCCTCCCTTACCTGCAGGACCTGCCAGCTACCGCGATCAACAGGACAATGCGCGCCAGTGCGTGGCACGTATCATGCAACAATTTAATTCTTCACGGTCCACCAGGTGTCACTGTTGCCGTGACCCGCCTGCTCTCCCTATATACCGCACATCGAACACGTCTGGTCGCTGATCGGCAACCGAGTGGCCTGCCGCACGTGGGTTTCTCACTTTTAACTCTTATTTTGTGTTTACTGGCTAATCTATAGGAGGTGTCGGAACATTTTTTTAGCTGAATGTGGAGAGAGAGATAGATAGATGTTCAAGTGTCCATTTCGTTCATTTTGTGTTACTGAGCCAGTTCTCTGGGCAGCAATCGTGCGTACACTATTCGTAAATTCAAACGATCATGCATTATGCTGCAGCCTAAACAATGATACGCACTATTTTTGTTCTTACACTGTCTATTGTGCAAATTTGAGTTCGAATATATTTCTTTGATATACGTATAGCACATATAAGTTTTCTAAGTCAATATTAATTTCATAAACTATTGGAAATATTTGCTCCCAACAAGAGCTTTCGATATTTAAAGTATATTCCTGCCGACATTCTGAACAAATAATAACTGGCTACTGAATATTTTTAATGTTAATTGATATAGACGGCTTTACCATTCATATTCAGACACATACTTCTCTATCAACAGTGAAGCAGGCGAAGAAATCACCGCGTCACACACGTCTGCGGGTGTGTCTGCAGATATGGCAGCAGGGCTATGATGAGGCAATAGCACGACTGTGAATGCATGATGCCTCTGTCGACAGAAATAACTGATTGCCAAAACGGATTAATAACACGGTGCAAATTAATGAATCAACACGTCCACGAAAGTTCAGCCACAGTGCCAGACGTAGACAACTGTTTGGCATGCTATGTGCAAATGGAAGGGGACGGTGATCAAATCTGACAAAACCTCGACTCTGTCAACCTCCGATGTGACAGAGAAAAAAATTCATCCACCGGACAACTGTCAATACGGAACGATTGGTTTGTGGGATGCACAGGTTCCGTGAGTTGAGGTTTTCATCGTTAAAATCAAACATCACCTTATAGGATAACAATTATGACGCACTTTCCCCTATTCCCTTAAATTTCAGCCTTCTCATCAATTATTCTGGTTCCAATTATTTTGTTAGTAAACCGAACTGCAGCCACCATTTCGAAATAAAATAAGTCTATGCGAATGGCGAAGTGTATACAATTGAAAACAATCATCAGTTTACATGGAAAGGCACATGAATAACTTACTATTAGTATTTTTTTTTTTTACTGAGGGTTTCTTTTTCATAATTAGGTTTTCTATAGAGACCTGTACGTGCTTTGGGTATTTTATTCCATGAATATAAAAACCGCGTGTTGTACAAAGTAGTATATAATTAGAATACAAGTGAAGTACAAGTTTAAAACCTAATTATTATGAGGTACACCCTAATTTAACTTTCATTTTTAGCTCCTTTCTGTATGTAAATATTTAGTTCATTTTCTGCGGGCTGTTTCAGTCCTAACGTTACATTTTTTCTTACTTACGAAACATTTGTGGCAGTCTTGAGGTCAGGGTGCGTGAAGTGTGTATTTGTGGACAGAAAAGAAGGAGAGATATAAGTAATATGAGAGCACGCAGCGAAATGGGTGTTTAGGTGAAATGTTGTTGCATGCTACTGATGAAATATTTTAGAAGATTGTTGAAATTAATATTTGCAATTTATAAATCAGATGGCAATTTGGGGAACCTAAGTTCACAGTGGTTCAGTATTCTGTATTGTGCTGATAAAATCGTTTGTTGAAGTTTCGTTCCAGAACTGCCGTGAAATTACTACAATAAAATATTTTTCTTTGTTAGTTGTTCTCAAGACTTTCCTTTTTGCCGTTAATTCATTTATAATTCCGTTCCGTGTGTAATTAAGATTTGTATATGTGGTAGCTATACGAGGATTAACAGTACGAATTTCTAGATATAAAACAGATGTTACGAAAGTAATTTTTAAAGAGTGACATATTGAACAGAAAAACATTATTGTATATTCCAAGAACTAAATATCTGCAAAATTATAAAACATCACTCAGTGCATCATGTACTGTATTATGTAAAAATTACCAAGCCTGAAGTAAAATGCAGTAGCAGATCGCGTTGTTTTGGTTTTTCCACCGTACGTCAAAATATCATAGAACTGTACATGCCTGGATCATCAAACTTCTTTTCATAAATTTATTAATTATAAAATTACACCCATTAGGAATTGTTGTATTGTTACCTGCAAACAGCAGTTTAAAACAGCAAATTTTTACAATTAATTTCTCCCGATTTGGATCTCTTTAGAATCAGTATTTTATAGATGTGACAGTAATTTTTTATCATTTAATACACCTAAGTATGAATTTTAGTATGATGTCATTACACTCTTGCGACATAATTGATCTTCAATGTCTGGTGAAGATTTCACTGTGCCAGATGCATTTTCTTTCAAATTCATATACTGCGTAGAAATTTATTATCAATAAAATCACTGTTTCTATAGTTTTCAGGGAAAAGTTAAAATTCCCCAAGTTTTTCTCTTATAAGCATTACGAAAGCACTACCAAATAAAAAAAAACATGTTTAACTCGCTCCCTATTGAACAGCATATTTAACAAATCTTTTGTAACAGAAGGTTGTGCTTATGTTACCACATTGTCCACCCGTCATTCTGCGTACATCATACGTACTCACCTATTAGTCAAATTTGGAAAGTTTGCGATATGAGGATGATCATCCTTGCATTACGGTTTCTTTTCGATGCACAACTTTGCCGTTAGAAGTCGTAACAATAGATGCTATTGAGTTCAATGTTCATTTTCTTATATTTTTGTCTCTGAATGTCCGATTGTAAAATTGTTTTTTTCCTTTCGTACCATTTATAAGGAAGATTGTTTCAGGTAGAGTTTCTTTTTCAAGAAATCATAGATTATCTCCTAGGGGAGTATCGGTAAATTATGATTTCCATTCGATATCTCTGGTTCTTGAAGGCTGATTTGAAAAATCATTTCTTTGTCGGAGAACATTTACGAGGCGAAATGTTTCTAATATAATTTCAAAAATTTCTTGACGAAAAATTGTGACATCAAGGAAGATAATTTTTTGTTTGCAATATGTTTATCTGCAGTACTATAAAACAATTACAAAACTTCTTTTCCCGTCAGATACTAATAACTATGAAATATTTTCTGTTTATTTCCTTCTCAAAATAATGCGAAATCTTGCCTGTAATTTAGCTATAGTTCAATTGTTTTTCTCAATATCTCTGCTTCTAAATTTCAGATTTAAAAATTTCCTTTAACACCGGATTCCATTTACCTTGTGGAACACTTGGGTTTGTACATCAAGAGTTTTATAGTTCACAGTTCTGTTGCTAGGCGGTGTTTTTGTACTCCTGTTTGCAGGTGTATCTCATCTCCTAAGAACCCTCGTGAGAAATTCTTCTTTCTATTGTATGTCATTCGCTACAATAAAGAAGGGAAGCTTTATTCTCTTTAATGCCGGGCCACTTGGTTGCCGATCAGCGACCAGTCGTGTTCGATGGGCGACATATCGGAAAAACATGTGTTGTGTCGGAAGAACATGTGTTGACCTTTACGTTTCGCTACGGGACGTAAAGGTCAACACATTTTTTCCGCTACCTCTTTTGTTAGAGTCGCATTTGAAATGTTCTTTTTCATCGCATATTTTCAACTTTTCCATTATGCAAAGTTCTTCAGCTTGGAGGCGTAGAATTAATAATTATTCCATCTATGTTTCTGTCTTTTCACTGATGGATCAGAAAATATATTTCTGTCTGTTACCCTCGTTCTAAGGATTTCGCTCTGCTCCTTCTATGGATTTGGCTTTGTTATATCTACCAGTTAGCAGTTTCTCTTGTTTGAAGTTTGCATTTTGATTAAGTTTAATGATAGATTTTTATTATTAATTTTCAATAGATATTTGCGTGGAATAGTAGCCGTGTTAAAGCAAATCATTAGTTTTTGTTCGTTAGCATATTTAGTAAACAATTTTGTTAACACACATGCTACCCTCCCGGAATGATGAAAACGCACGCCTTGCAGTGAATGAAAGCATAATTATTGCGCTGCCGAAATACGGGCGTTTTCTTAACTGTGCAATTAATTCGGGCGTCTAATAATTTTGCCCTTATACTTTCTGTGGAAAAAAATCGGAGCTATTTCCTCAGCGAAGAAAAATTTTCCATACATCAAAATTGGCCCACTGATAAACACATCCTAACTTAGATTGTACATCGGTGTTTTTGTCAAACATATTCCTGAACTGCATTAAAAATTAATAACTTTTGGTCGATGCAGTGGTAAAGAAGCTGGCACCACCTTGAAGCAATTGTTCTAACTTCATCGAGTAAAGAAACTGATATATATCAGTTTCTTTACTCGGAGAAGTGTTTTTTTGCAAAAAATACCGATTGTACAAACTATATTTGAATTCGGTGACCAAATTTTGATGTGTAGGAATTCTTAGACGCCGATATAGGGTGGAATTTCCTTCCATTGGAATAATAGCGAGCAAAATCCCTAGATGTCTACCTTAAGCATGGATTGTCTGAAGTATTGGTCTCAATGCTAGTCACTATTATTTGGCCATCTAGAGTCTCGGTCCCAGTAAAGTAGCACGGCGACCAAATAAGCGAAGCAAATTTAGTTTATATTGATGATTTGTTTCCATTATTCAAGAAGTGCTTTCAATAATGGATGCTCTAATTAACCGACAATCCAAATAACCGGAATCCACTTCCTGAATGAATTTCTATTTACTCAAATAATATTTTTACGTGTTTCTCAGGTTTTAGTGTGCATCGTATTTCAATCTCCAAGCTACTAGAAAAGTGTCCGTATCAACTTGACTGACTGGATATTCCTTGGTACAATATATGTCGTATATGTCGTTGATATATGTCGTATATGTCGTTGATTAACACCATGCACCTCTTTTTGTAAATTAGAAAAGAAAATCATTAAACGCTTACCCAAGATAATTTGGTGAGTATGTCTCGTCAGGTAAGCATATGAATTATATGACTTACTCTTGAGCATGTCCACATAGCTTCGTTTCCTCCTTATTTAAGCTGTTAATCTTTTTGTTGTGCATTAGCGATTACCCTGGCATCTCTTTGAGAGATTGCGAAACATCTGATTCTAAGAAACTTTGGCATCACTTTCAGTGAGCGACAATTACTTAGAAAACTTAAGTGGGTCTCGTTGACAGATAATTTTCTGCGAAAAAACACAGAAGATCTTAAAAGCTTTCTCCATGTCTCGTGCACCTTAGGTAAGGTAGCCACTTGATATTTCCCTCTTTTTCAAGGTCTTTTGTAAACTTTATAGTTGGATAGCATATCCTGAAACAAGTAAACTAAGAGGTTGATCCGGTTTATGAATTTTCATTTTTCCGTAGACCTCGGGAACTATAGGTCCTACTGGAGTAACTCGCACACATGCTAATCCGACTCGCACACTGGAGACAGCGTTGGCTTCATTTCTAAAACCTCTCAACTCAAATTCCTCTGTATCCATTAAAAGTTCTAAGGAGGCTATATCTCGTATCAAAACCTTTGCCTCTGAGGGATCTGTGTCCATAATAGTTTTGCTGTATGTAGTGTCACTATTTCCAAGTGTACCACTCGAATCCGTTCATCAATCATTAAGGACAAATTACAAGAAGACACTTCCATCTCCTCACTTGAAGCTAATGCAATAAATTCTGTTCCCAAACTTGTAACAAAGAGAACTTTCTTTAGATTTGATGGTAAGTTCTATCATCAAAAGGAAGGGGCACCATTGGGTCCACCCTCTGCCCCGTTTTAACTGAGATTCTCATGCAGTATCTATAAAATAAGATCATGTTGGACTTCCCTTATCAACCGTCACTGTTGATTAGATACGTAGATGACATGTTGGTTTTTTGGCCCCATTCTTTACCTTTACGGGACGAATTTGTAGATTGCCTTTCTACCCAGTTTCTAACTATAAAGTTTACAAAATACTTTGAAAAAGAGGGAAAATTGCCTTTCGTAGTCATTTTACTGTCTCGCGATTTGAATTCCAATAAAATCAAACATTGTGTTTTCCGTAAACCGACGTTAATACCTTGTATGATCTCATTAATTTTTTCTCACCCTTCCGAAAAAAAAAAAGCTTCAGCTCTACGCTTCCTAATAAGGCGTGCCTTCACCCACTCCTCGACAAGTAGAATCCGACGTAATGAACTTTCTAGAGTTCAAATCCTGGCCTTATTGTTTGGGTTCTCTGTCAACTTCTTTCAAGGACTATTACAACAATTTCAAATATTGAGATTTACGACTTTGTCCACTGAGACAAAACCTACTAAGTACATAGGCAAAGTGGATTTCATTCCACCTCTTGTGTCTATCTTAAGAAAAGCCTATCAAAAACAATCTAACGTTCGGTGTGTCCACAAGAAACCTTTTTTCCTTGATAAGAAATGATAGAGATAGAGTTCCAGCTCTTAACAAACCAGTCGTCTGCTGCATACCATTAATTCATGAAGATTCAGACAGTGCAGTTAAATACTATATAGGTTCTACAGTAAGAACCGTAAATGTCAGAATGGGTGAACATAAATACGCTCTTCGTTCTGGAACTGTTTCCACAGCTTTCACTAATGCTGTTAACCAGGGAGGTAACTCCCCAGATTGGACAAATGTTAGAGTACTTAGCTCAAATGTTAATAAACGTACTGTCTTCCTTACGGAAAGCCTCTTCATTATTGCATATAGGGAAACATGCTGTAACATTGAACTCCCGACATTTGTTCCAAGACAGTGGAGAAGGATAGTTACCCCATTGTACACAACTCTGAAGAAGAGGACTATATCTGATAAGAAATTAAGACTTGATTTTTTGGACTTTAACGTTTTGTTGATGGAGAATTCACTGAGAAGATTGAGTAAATTGTGGATCGTGTTGACAATATATAATGTCTGCTCCTGTGTTTAGTGGCGCTTACAGCCTAATGAGGGATGCTAGGTTCAACCCCGAAAGATCTCGCGTGTAAATATTAATTTTTAATTGTAAATAAAGTGCTTTAATCTTATCTTCATAAGGTCTTGTTTACGCTTTCCAACCGTAGGTTGAAGAAGCGTATATGCTCCAGCTTTGTCCGTCCGTCCGTCTGTCCGCAAGATAACTGGCGTAAAAATGGTTCGATTTCGATGACATTTTAGTATGTGGTAGGGGACCACCTGGGGACGAACCCTATTGAAAATGGGAAAAATGGGGTCAAAGGTCACGACGTAGGAGCGGAATCAATCCATTGCCCTTATGCGTCATACCTTGCGTAAATATGGCTCGATTTTAGTACAAGTTTACTATGTGGTAGGGGATCACCTAGGGACGAACCCTATTGAAAATGGGGCAAATGGGGTCAAAGGTCACGACGTAGGAGCAGGATCATTCCATTGCCCTCATACGTCATAACTTGCGTAAATATGGTTCGATTTCAATGAAAGTTTACTATGTGGTAGGAGACCGACTGGGGACGAACCCTATTCAAAATGGGTGAAGTGGGGTCAAAGGTCAGGACATAAAATCGGGATGCATTCCATTGCCCTTATGCGCCATAACGTGCGTAAAAATGGTTCGATATCGATGAAATTTCAGTATATAGTAGGAGACCACCTGGGGACGAACCTTATTGAAAATGGACGAAATGTTGTCAAAGGTCAGGACATATTATTGCGATCCATTCCATTGCCCTTATCCCATATTTTTAAGGTGGACGTCAAGTAATTTTGCTTCCTATACTTCCAATGGAAAAACTTTTGTAAACATTTCCTTTACAATTAATGTGTTCCCAAGGATGAAAATTTGAACATCGATTAAAATAAGTTCATATTATAACTTTGAAAACTTAATACTTTCTAAAACATAACCATAAATATATTAAAAATCAAAAACTTTTCCTTTGGTGGTGTTGAAACCAGAGAAAAGATGGCGCGACCTGTACTTTGATGACGTCAGTGGACAAAAAAATGTTGGATTGCATAATTACGGTTATGGTTTTGAAAATATTAAGTATTCCAAGTTCTGAAATGAAGCTATTTTAATCGATGTTCAAATTTTCATCTTTGTGAACGCAATAATTGTCCAGAAAAAAAAGATGGCGCGACCTGTACTTTGATGACGTCAGTAGACAAACAAATGTTGGATTGCATATTAAGGTTATGTTTTAGAAAATATTAAGTATTGCAAGTTATAAAATGAAGAAATTTCAATCGATGTTCAAATTTTCATCCTTGGGAACGCATTAATTGGGAAGAAAATGTATATAGAAGTTTTTCCATTCGAACTACAGGAAGCAAAATTACTTGACGTTCACCTTAAAGGAGCAATTCTTGTATGTATGCAAATTTTATTTTGAAAACGGCTCTAAGGATTTTGATGAAAGTTGTTAACCTACAGTTTTCTGGTACTAGAAATCGATTTAGCTTGATCTCGACTTTAGGAAAATTCGTTTAGTGGGTTAAGAGGCGCGCGGTCACGCGTTCTGTGCGGATCCTATTAAAGTTTTATGACGTCACAGTCTTGCAAACAGATGGTCACGATTCCCATATGCCTTATTACGTCACACGTTGTGTGCGCATGTTCGTCCGCACGATAACTCGCGTAAAAATCGTTCGATTTCGATAAGATTTTAGTATGTGGTAGGGTAACAACTGGGAAGAACCTTATTGAAAGTGAACGAAATGGGGTCAAAGTTCAGGGCATAGGAGCGGGATCCATTCCATTGCTCTTATGCGTCATAACTAACGTAAAAAAGGTTCGATTTCGATTAAATTTTAGTATGTGGTAGGAGATCACCTGGGGGCAAACCCTATTGAAAATTGTCGAAATGGGGTTCAAAGGTCAGGACATAAGAGCGGAATCACTTCCATCGCCATTATGCGTCATAACTTACGTAAAAATGTTTCTATTTGGATGAAATGCTAGTATGTTTAAAGGACTTGGCTGGGGACGAATCCTATTGAAAATTGGGCGAAATGGCTCGAAGGTTAGGACACAGAAGCGGGATCTGTTCCATAGCCCTTATGCATCATAGCTTATGTAAAATTGCTTCGATTGCGACAAAACTTTACCATGTTATTTCGGAGGTATACTGAACCAGTTCTGTTGAATATCATCGAAATGGGATCAAAGGTCAGGTCACAGGAGTGAGATTTATTCCACAGCCATTTTCCTCATAACTTGAGTAATAACTTGAGTAATGATTTCTAGTATGTTGGAAAGCGTATCATAATCAATGCATTGCATCATTTTACTAACTTATTTTTAGTCTATTCGATGTCGAGCCAAAATACCGTGGGCACCGCTTAATGTGATCAAGTCGGTGCGTTGGTAATTTTATAACATGAAGCGTCATCGAAAAAATGTATCTTATTTATAGGTACTGTAATATACACTGTGTTGCAATTGTTATTTCTTAAAATATTTCTTTGATTCGTAGCTATATTATTGGAATTTTATCGCACATTTTGTTTTCGCCCAAGATCAGGATCATACATAATAGGAAGGATATACTGTACATAAATGTATCATAAAAAAATATTTTTACATAACTTTGTGTTATCTTACACTTTTCTAAAAACATGTTAATTGTTGTTTGCTTGACTGGCGCTAGTTTTTTCCCGATAAAGTTTTGTAGACGGTAAAAATATTTATAATTTTCAGTTGTTGCACTAATATGTTCTAAACACCGACGAAAGACGATACGGGCGTCACGAGTTTCATTTGTCGTTGGAGGTGCTGTATGAGACTTCATTTCAATATCTTCGTTTTGTTCGTCATCTTCCATTAGATCATTCACGCTTTCATGAACGATATCATTATAAGTTAAAGGGTGCAGACGTGGATGAAGTTACATCAATGTTTATCCACTGATGAAATTCCTCGCTATCCTCTTCACCACTACTTTTTTCCGTGATTTCAGTTTCTCGTTGTTCTCGCTATGCTGCGTTAGCAAAACAATTTACTATAGTGTTCGCGGTCACACATTTCCAGGTGCTTGCCAACATATGCGGCGCATTTGCAGTCTCCTCAGACTTTCCTTCTAAGCAGTGCGAATTGAAAAATGTTATTGAGTTGGCCGCTGAGGCAGGAAACGACCTGAATCAGGTACCTAGCTATATCGAGGAAGCCCGAGCCGGTCATGTTTATCTTTCTATGCCGAAGCTGTACTAACTGGGTTCAATTCCCTACATACCAAATGTTTCGTATCTGTTTAAGAACGTGCTCAAGAAGATGAAGCTTGGTGTTGGCATCAGGTATCCGACGTATTTATACGCCATGCGTAAGGAAAACGCTGACAAGGCGCCCTTTTTCCAATGAAGCAGGTGTTTATGCCATTCATCTACGATATTCGGACGACTCCAAGCGATATTACATTGGAATGACCAATCGTTCATTGAGAATTAGAGTTAACGAACATAAAGGGACGTTAAATACGGCAAAGTAACCACGGCCCTAGTCAGAGAATTGAAGTTCAAGTACGCTGCTCCTATATGGGATGAAAAAATTAATTAGCTTCCTACTCTAACCCAAAATCTACTGCTATTCGCGAAACTTTGAAGATCATAACCAACAACGAGTCATACAATGATAGCCTCTCGCTGGAGTTGCCACAAGTTTGGAACCAGTTTTTCAAACAATGAAGACCTTTTGTTTTTCTTCCATGATTCTGCGTGTTAAACGAGCATAACTCCTCGTGCTTTGAATGCATAAGTACGTACGTTCGCACCTTTTCTTATATTGCCAAGTCAAGTCTCCACGTTTAAATTGTTGAAGCGTTCTATTATTCAGCTTGCAGTTTGCTGTCTAACATCCTTGAAAAAGCCATCTGGATGATGTTTGAAATCTTGGAAATTTGACTTCTGTTCTACGCCCAAAAGTTCGGATCACTGGTAAAGTTATGTTGTTTAAGTATATTTGGTGTACAGTTCTTTGTCATTTATTATTTATTTAATTACTTTTCATCCGTTTGTGGCTGAAAGTAAGTATTTCTATTTCTCGATTTTTCATCGATTAAAAAATTCCAGTTGAATTTTTTAACCAGTTGTATTGAGTATGAACGGTCCTACTCACATTGTCTATTTTAAATTTTGCTCAGTCTTTCCTGAGGTGGTGTATTTCCTTTAATGCTCCTTTTTTTATTTTATTTTTAAATTTGATATGGAATCTATTTTTCTTCTCGAAAATCTTTCAACAAACGTGCTCATAATAACCGGAAATCCGTTGTCATCTTTCTTGTCTTTATATTGTTTGAATGTTGCCAGTTGATGTATTCAGATATCAGTAGAGGACACCCAAAGGAAAACATTAAACGCTGAAGCACAGAGACCAGATACTTTTTAAGAAAAGAAAAATGGTATTAGGCTGTGGTGAATGCTATTGCTATGCATTTGTCACAGCCCAATACAGTCGCTCCACACGTGTTGGAATATTCCGTTGAAGAAAAACCAAGCACCCGAGTTCTTTCAGCTTCAATGAAGTATTTCGTTATGCATAACAACACGGTTATTTATTAGCTGTAAAAAATATAGTAACGGGTTTTTTGAACTTCCAGTGACGTAGCAAGATCTCATTTATTTAGTTATTTCAGATCGCCACCTTTCGAAACGTAAGATAGCGTTTACCACATGATAGAGGTGGAAGTACTATCGATAGTTTAGTCCAAATCAGTACATCCATAGTTTTTTTGTAACTATCGATAGTTTCACGTTTTACAGTGCTGAAAGTGTAAATTACGATGTTGTAAACTATACAGCTTCCGTCGATGGGTTTGATGACTGAAACGCTCAATTTCACCTTATTTATACTGGTGTCGAAAATGTTTAGCCCAGCCATATTGATACATGATGACAATACGAAACTAAAGTTAACTGCAATCAAAAGAGTAAACGGTGAGGGAGTGCGGCTTTTGCACTTTGTTACTCTTCACACCAGGTCAAGCTCAAAGCGGAAGTGTACGTTTTAGTCAAATATGGAGGAAGTCAAAAGCGTTGTTCTTCTTTCTTGTAAAGGTGCGTCAGGTGCTGAAACAGTTATTTGTTGAAAGTAAGTCATCAGTAAAAATGGGTAAACGTAAAATATCTTTTGTGCAACTTTTTGTTTATCTTGGTAAGGGTAAGGTCTACGCACAATTTAGCCTTTTCGGAAGGAACTACAAAACGTCGAGCAATACGTCACATGTTCCGGATCATTTAAAACGACAGCCTCCAGCTGCTGTTGTTTTAAATGATTCCAGAAAAAACAATTGAGAAACAGCCCTACTCATAACTTTATTTAATCAGTTTCTCACGAATTATTACCGTGATTTTTCTAAACATTACAGAAAAAATTATTTTTGAATACAGAGCTGCAGATTTTTCTTCTTTATCTTTTGTGAATAGAAACATAAAAACATTTGTACAGTACACGCAGAAAATGAGAATTAAGGAACAAAGCATTAGCTCGTTTTTCAGGCAAAACATTTCTTTTTCCTGACTTCTGCTCACTCCGAAAGAATATCGTCAAAACGTAGATTCCCCTGCCCGGTGACGGGTTGGTCTAAGCTCTGGCTTCTGGCCGTTCGTACGAGATGGGCCCGGATTCGAGTCCTATGAGGAAGATTTTAGTCCTAGTTACTATTTAGTCGTGGTTGTGTTTGTCTTACAACACTTCCCTGGAGTCACTGGCTCTAAATCAGGGATGGGCGAATACTTGCAGCCCATTGAAATGCCCATGGTAGTCGTTAAACCCCAAAGCAAATGAAAAAAATAAAACAAAAATTAGTTTCAAAGTTTATCGGAACTTAGCTTCAAAGTAAGAACAATTCCTGTCAGAAACAATTATTCATACCGGGAAATAAATTTTCTCTCAAGAAACTTTGCCAAACTAACGATAGTTACCGATTGTTATTTTTAAACTATCAAAAACCATCGATAGTAGCAACTGCCGATGGTTTCCATTTCTACCAAATGACATGTTTCCTTCCTTAAATAGTGTATTTTAAAATTTTAATATAAAACTTTATAAATAAATAAGTTGCTGTAAGCAAAATAATTGTACCTCCGGCATTGTTGATATCTTAGTTTGTGTGAAAGTTGAAGTACAAGAAATATATTTCATGCGATTGTTGAATAAAATACTTAAAAACATTTCAAACTGAAAGTGTAAGCAAATGAAAAGAAAGAAATAACATTTGGCATTCGAATTCTGCGATACGGTTACTCATTACACATTGAGAAAACGGATCAGCACTAGAGCGTGCTAAAACAATTCTAAGACGATATTATCATCCAATTGCTTTCCTATTTTTCTTTCAAACTAGAATCGAGGTTATTGGTGATATAAAAAAATGGTATGATCAGATCAACGCCCATTTTTATTCCATTGCAGGATTAAGGTTTTCTCAAATTTTCTTCACATCTTTGTTTTTCAGCCGGTTTTCGTATCACTCTGGCATACTTCCTAATTTCACTTCCCCATGCCGTTCTAATTTTCTTTTTCGCTATTTTCCAGGCTCTTGAAAACCAGTCTAGTATTCCTGTTGTCCGACTGTGGTCAATTCTTCTTGCAATGTATCCAATCTATTGTCATTTCAGGTATTCTTTCTTGATGATGATGACCCCAACTCCTCTCATTTGCGGGATCCGTGAGTTCTTGTTCGTTTACCTCCTGGTTATGCCAAACATGCACCTCTCCCTGCTGTTTTCGATAATTTCCTATCTACGCAATAGCTTCAGATTATTCCCTGCTTTTGTGGCATCACCTATTGGCATTCGGGAAATCATATGGCATCCTTATGACGTTTGAGATATACGTATGTAGCGATAGTTTTCTGTCCTTCTGTCAGTTAGATCTTAAGCTGCGTTCCTCCATGGGAGAGGGAAAGATATTTGAATAATAAATTGCACCTAAGGTTAGTAGCGTGATCGTTTTTCTTTCATGTAAGTTATTCTGAGATTTCGGAAATACCAATGTCTGATACCGCACATGAGAAGCCATTCGGCCGTTTCGTTTTTGCAGACTTATCAGTACACTGCCACTCATGTCATCAGGCAATTTCGTTCGTGCCGTTCAAGGTGAGGCCCGAACGTCACACATTCGTGCAGCCCGTGGCATTTCTGGATATTTTTTAAGTTTTCCTCTCCAGATGCCTGTCGTGTCGCCGTTTATCGGATTTCCTTATCATACAAATAATTTAAACGGTTGAAGAAAAACCTAGAGGTTTATCTAATCGCTTAAAAAATCCACATTCGTAATAAAGAAAGCGTTTAAAGCACAATTCCCAAATACCTAAATCAAAAGATAGTGATGTGTCTAATTTCTTTGCGAAAGTGTGGCTGTCGAATAAAACCATATAAAATGAAAGATACAAAACATGTTTGCTCTCATTTTCTACATAGTTACGAGATTATAACAGGAATTAATGAAGGACAAATGTTTCAAGCGTGTGACCGTCTTGAATTGCCATTATCCAAAGTTCATTCCTACATACATAAAATAATGTGAAAGAAGGAACTTCGCCAAAAATACCGTGATAAAGTACAAATGATATAGCTCAAAATATTGTGAAAAACATGAACTGGCAGATATCCTAAACAATTAACTAAGAGAGTGGCAAAACGATCCAACTTGTCACATCCACAAGAATAAACGAGAATCAATATAAAACTGCAATGCATAAAATTTAATAGCGAAGAAAGAATATTTTGTACGTAAATTATTACACAAAATTTAAATAAGATTACTGTACAGATCTAATAATTTGATAAACCTGTAAAATTCCCAGTTTATTTCTCTAAAATAAAACCTACCACGATGCAGAAAATTCCTTTTTTTTTTACTTTCTTTCTTCAAAACTACACTATTAAAATTTCGTGGTAGGTTGTACCAAAAGCTGGTGCTAGACCGTCTGCACCACTGTGTATGAAAAGATACACTGTTGTGTGATACAATCAAAATCCAACAACATGGTAAAACATGGTAAAAGCGTATGCTATTCACAGGCCTCGCACCATAATGTGGTGCAACCTTGTGTTATAGCGTTATGCAAATTCGTCTCATGTCTTTGGGTTTTCCTTGCACCAATACCATAATTGTGATGTTTTGTACCTTTTCCCAGATAGTGTTGTAGTTGGTGCAGCACCAGTTTTTGGTGCAGCCTCCCACAAAATGTTTGAGAGCATATGTCGCAGGATATAAATTCATTACATTTATTGTTTATTTAAAAGAAATTGATTAATACATCAGATTTAATAGGTACATACGAAATTAAGGGATTATTATCAATATGAAATCTAAAGGACAGTTCTTAGAAAAATATGGAAACTGAGGTATATTTTTTAACAAAGATTGGATGTCTGCGGAAGAACGGTGCATTGCGAAATAAAATCATGTGAGAACAAAATTCCTGTAAACAGATACACGAATTTTGCCAAAGTGGAAAGGCCAGGAAAAAAGAAATTTCAAAGAAAATAAACAATAAACAAATTCAACAAAATCACTCTTCCCATTCAGTGAGGAATCCAACGGGAACATCCAAGAGTATCATGTCGACAATCCGTTCATCAGAAAAACAAATTCTGAAGACACGCAACGAAAGCAAACTGAAAAGTTTAAGTCAGAAAGAAGATATTGAGTCTTTTTCTACTAAGAATTATCAAAATTGATGTCAAATTTGTTCTTAAAACGTTTGATAGCATTTTCAAGAAGCGTATGCTATTCACAGGCCAAAATGAGTTTTTCTTTAAAAGAAAAAAACGCTACTCCAAAATATTAAAAAACAGTAATTGCGCAACATTCGTCCAGGGGTTTACCGATTATTCCAGCTATGTATATAAAGGTACGCTACAGATATTAACTCAATTACTTTTTAGATGTAAACTTGTATGACCAAAGATTTGCAGTAAAATGTGTGCTATACAACTAACGTTTCTGAAGCAGTTCAACGAAACATGATTCTCAAATACTATTAGGAAAGCGTTGAAATTCATTGGTATGTAATAAAAAAAATATCAATTTAACGGAATTTCAAGGCGCCTAACCCCTAGAGCAGAAAATTATTTTATCAATTCACATATCCTTCTTTTGCATACGGCTAACTATACTGTATAAAAAATGTTTTACTAATTTACGATATAACAAATGTGCCACATAATCAAGATACATCAAATTTTTTGGATATAATAATTGATTCTTTCTAAAGGTCATGCAAATAGTAAATGCTTCTGCATTTGAATTTAATTACATCACCGCACTTTCATTTAAATTTATTAGTTATTCCAAATTTGTTATCTGACTAGTGGAAGTCACGCATGTTTTTCATTGCTTAAAATACGAAGGGATAATGTTTCACATTTGGAGTAGCGATTTCATTTTGTTTTACTGATACTGCTGAATGCACTTTTTCAAAAACTGTGTAATGGAATATTTTCAAATTTTAACTCGTTCGAAATTGCATTCCGAGATCGTTGTCTGAAATACGTTACCATATCACATTGCAATTACTCCTGATCAGGGGATTTCCATCCAAGCAATTCAGTTGTGAGCATCATCATTCTGAATATTATTAAAAATCTGAATTCATAATTACACTGAAATGTAAACAATACTTTAAAAGCCACCGAAAAATTTAAATCTTATTTTTGGAAAATTACAAACTGCTGCAAAGTGATACTTGTTTTGGTGTACTAGCTACTTTGTCGATGATAGTAATTGTAAAGCTGGACCTTAACGTTAGTATTTTATTTACCCGTCCATATTTTGCAAGCAAAGGAATCTTCATTTAAAAGTGATTGATTTGTGAAACAGATGTATAATTCACTACACGGGTAAAACAGAATGAGCATTAAAAATAAAAATGATTACGTACATGTTTTCATAGCAATAATAGTAGAGATGCAATATTTTATTTGTGTTCTAACTTCCCTTCTCCCATAACTGAGATAAGCTTAAATGCTTCATTAAAAATTCATAGCTAAAAAACTTAGAAACATAGGAAATTTTTTCTAAAAGGGGCCTCAATTTAGTGCCAGACACTGGACAGGGCACTACATATGCTGCCTTTGCTTAATATTTAATAACCAAAGCTTAATTTCTCAGATCTTGCAGAATCTACATTTTTTCTGCTTTCCTTTCCTATGCTGTTTCAGTTCCATATTTAGCTTTCCCCACAAATGTTGTTTCGTAATATTGAGATTCGCGTTTCTTAATTTCAAATGTTAATTTATTTTTTGCCTTCTGCATAAAAGTTTTCATCCATTGCGTTTAGTTTCTACCGTGACAACTGAAAATTGAAATCGAGGTTTGAAATTCAAAATCCCTAACGTTCTTCACGTAAGGCAGGCACAGCCTTTAAGCACGGAAAAACAATTCGCAAAACACCCAAAAAAACTCGCTAACATAAAATGATATATTTTCACAGTAGATTCAATTCCCCCAGATGCTTACCGGCTGATCCGGAACCCGAGAATCCGCACATCGTTTTATAATGTAAAAGTAAATATAAGACTTGTGTGATGTATTCAATTTTTTGATTCTTTGCTCTTAAGAAAATATGCTTTCGTGAGTGCGAACAACATGTCCTTTAGAGTTTTATTCTGAAACAATAAATTTGTAAATTATATGCATTTTACCATGTGGAAAATATCAATTTCTTTTCAACTGATTTTTACAAACATTACCAAAAGTATTTTACTAGAAAAAACAAATTTATATAAAATATATATAACCTATAAATTGTTGTTGTAGTGGTAGAAAGAAAAATGATTTAGGTGAGCGGTTTGAATTCCGCGCAAAAATTAGTATCCCAAAATCTCCATTAGCGCTACTCTGAGTTGTCTTATATTAGACTTTCATCGTATTGCTGTCAGATCGTATTGCTATTGCAGAGAACTCAAAGTAATACGGAATAAGTAGAAATTCTACAAAACGAACCGCTGAATTTTTTAAACGGTACTGCAAGTGACTACTTGGTTGCTGTGGTTTTGTAAGGATTATTAGCGGACGGATTACAAAATTGGCATTTCTGGGAACAAACGCAACACCTGTTAAGAACATTTTATTTCTGGCATCTACATATCCATTTTTAGAAATTGACTCTGTTAAATTCTGCTATTTAGTTAAATTCATTTCGAAATGCTTTTGCAGTTACAATATTTAAAATTTTTTATTCGTCTACCACTTTAACCACAATTAGCACCAGCTGATGTTGGATCAGGATTAAGGAGAGAATAAAAGTTTAAAAGGATTAAGGACAAAATAAAAGTTTATAGAATAATCAACAAATTCATCTTATGTAAATAAAATTATTTATTCCAATTTATAACTGAAAAAAATCATTCATTATACTTGCCCTTTATTCATTGCGAACATGAAATGATTTCTAAATCCTTTAGCAACGTGAATAATGTACATTGTTACAAAAAAAAGTAAAAACGTATTTCAACTTTTATAATTAAGCATAATGAACATGGAGTTGCTCCACATTTTTAGCATTATCTTGTTACATATCTGCCTACAAATACTTTAATACTTAAATACAGTATATATATTGGCTTCTCTGCAGAATAACATGTCGCTCAAACATTTTTGACGAAATATAATTGAAATAGCATGAGAAATGGTTTAATGCAATTGTTATGGTCAGGATTAAACATAGACCAATGAATGAGGATTAAACATAGACCTCAAACATTTTTTACGAAATATAAATAAAATATCAGGAGAATTTTTTCAATGCAATTGTTATAGCCAGGATTAAACATAGACCAACGGATGAGATTTATATTTCTGAGGAAATACTCTAACTTTAGTCTCGTCTGGTTAAGTTTTTTTGAATGTCAAACGTTTTTAACATTATATGCGAGTACTATGAAGTTCCTGTTACTCAATGCTATATACATATATACATATATGTTTGTTCTCGTTTTTCATCCAGCGGCATTGGTGTTTGTGCAAGGCGGACAGATTTTATCATTTGCACTAAAGCGCTCTTTGCAGCAAATTCGCAAATTATGTCACCAAATCTGACAGATATTGAAAAAAACAAATAATGCAACGCTCGATGCCATTAGTTAGCTTTGTGCGCATCACCGCGAGGATTTGGGCTGTACAGTGAAGTTGAAAAATAGTCCTAGGTCCTGAATATAAGCGGTGCAAAAGCATTGCTACTTTTATATGGAATGGTGGACCCTAAACGTAATAGGAAGTACGTCACGACACTGGGATTTCCCCTTCACAGTTGGTAGAAGTTAGTCAAGTTATTTATCTGCAATACTATCGATTTCCATGTTGTAATCACGATATTAGGGATAATGTAGAAGACCGGCACCATTACAAAGGGGTCCTAGCAAGAGTTCTGCACACTGTCCACTTTTGAGAAAAGTGTGAAGTAACAGAGAAAAATTCCCTTATTGCCGTTCAATGTACTCCTACCTTGCCATCGGTGAGGTATGTCGTGGATGCTCGTAGTACGCCATCTTTTCCTTTTTTTCAGCTGTTGTATTACTCAGGTCGCGTCCAATGACAGTTCGTTCTGCAATCAGTATGGCATGGAGCCGATTTTTTTAACTTTGGGGAAAGATCAAAGTCGGGTGGACTGAGAACAGGGCTGTAGGGTGAGTTGAATAAAGTTTCTCAGCAATATTTCGAGTAAAGCCCCCTAACCAACGCTGCAGCATGAAACGGTGCATTGCCATGCAGCAAAATCGCTCCCGCTTCCAAAACGTTGGGGTGATTCTGACGAATTTTGGTCTAAACTCTGTCCTCAGAAAGAAACTGTGCTTCGATCAAGAGTTCCTTCACTACAAACTTCTTGCAAGGCAGTATGGATCTGTCTTGGAGCTTTTCCTCGCAGAGTTTCTATTTTCAAGTCAGGTGCTTCTCTAACGCTGTGACTCGAAAGGAGAAGCTGGGCCTTTCTATTTTCAAACCCACCCACGTCCACACAGCAAATGGTAGCCGTCGTTCTGACACCAATACGTTTCAGAGAGTCTGACAATCACATCACGCAATCATTTTTCCAATTGCATCATCCTCTTCTGTTTTAGATTAACGTGTTCTGAATTTTTGTTATGACCCTCGTAGTTCATGGTTTAAAATAAGAGAAATGATGAACATTGTTTCTCCAATCTGAACTTGATGACCCACCGTAAGTAGTTTATGTGACACATATTTCTATTTTCAATATTTCAGTGCACAGTGAGCATCCTAAGTTCGCATATATAGTTCTTATGACCAATTAGTTGCAAAGAACGATGCCCTTGAATTTTGCAGCTGTGATTTTTAATTTACACGCGAATGTTTTTGGATTCGAATTTTCTACTAGAAACGCTGATGTTGGGATTATGATATTGGCGTTATATTCCTCACAGAAATCCGTTCTTTTGTTTAAAGCCTATCTTAAAATATTTAAAAGAACAAAGTAATTTCTCAAATGTTTGCGACTATATTTCTACAGGCCTAAAATTTCCGTCATTTTTGCTGCATTGACGAAATAGCCATGGAAATCTGTTGTCACATTACGGGATTTGGGAAAATATTTCGAAGTATATTTCGGAGTTCATATTGCTGCACGCATTCCAATGGCTCTTTTATATTGCTCGAAAGTCATGTGGCACGTGTGCATTGGCAAAAGATAAACAAGTTTACATACATGCATCGCAACGAACACACTGTGACACATTCATTCATTAAGCATCGCGGTAACTATGGTGTGAGTTTTCTTACTATTCCTTATTAAATTCTTTTGATACTCGCCAAAATCTTTCTTTCTGTTTCGCATAAATATTTCGTGGGCATTCATACAGAAGCTCAACTCCAAATTTTCGCATAAAGCTCCAATTTACGTATTAGATGTGCAACTTTATTCTCGACCCCGAAACGCAAGCAATCATAGAACGTCGGCAAATGCTAATAGCTGTAGGTGACAATGGCTGATTGCAGCACCATCCAACAGCTTTCCAGGCAACCGTATTCACTCACAGCTGCAATGACAGAAGGGACGAAAGTTGACGGTGAAAGCAATATCATTCGAGAAGCAACATTTGAGGCACTGCCTCCTGTTCGCGTTTCAGCTGAAGAGAAGTGCCGTAAAAGCCCAGCAAATGATCTATGATGCTTTGGGTGTGGCTGCTGTGTCCTGTAGTACGTGTAAGAAGCGGTTCCATCATATTAAGCAAGTAAATATCGATCTCCGTGATGCAGAACGTTTGGAACAGCCACATAAAGTTGACGATGAGGAACTGGAGCAACTGTTGGACGCGGCTTAGTGTCGCACACATTCAGAGCTCGCCCAGGAACTCGGTGTAACACGGCAAGCCACTGCAAAGCGCCAGCACAAGCTTGGACGGATTCACAAGGAGGGCCGTTGGGTGCCCCACCAACTCACAACTGCGAACCAGTCTAGGCGCTAAGATGTTGCCGTGTTCTTGCCCTCCAGTTTCAAGAAGAAGGATTTCCTCCACAAGATTTTGATCTGTGATGAGAAGTGGATTCGATAATCCTAAGCAGCGCAAATCGTGGGTTTATCCAGGTCAGCCTACCACCAGTATCGCCAAACCAAATATCCATGCCATTAAGTTTTTGCTGTGCATATGGTGATATCCGCACAGTGTCGTACACTATGAGTTGCTTAAACCTGGTGAAACGGTCAATGTTGAGCGTTATTGTCAGCAAATCATTCGTGTGAGTGACGCAATGGAGGCGAAAATGCCATACACCGCCAAGGGCAGAAGGTCGGTCCTGTTGCTTCAGGATAACGCGCGTCCTCACATCGCGAAAACGACTTTAAACACAATCACCTACCTGGGATGGGAGATTTTGTCCCAACCGGCGTATTCTCTAGACTTCGCCACGGCTGATTATCACTTCTTTCGCTCCCTGCAGCATCATTTGAGTGGTACGCTCTTCACTTCTGTCGAGGATGTCCACACAAGTATTGATTACTTTATCAACTCGAAACAGCCCTCTTTTTTCCGTAGTGGCATTCTGCAGCTCTCTGACTGATGGCACAAATGTATCCAACACGACGGGGATTATTTTCAGGACTAGGTACGTATTCGATTTGCTATAATTTGCTGTCAACGTGTCGTGCCTGTGCCCGATAATTAAGTTGCACATCTAATAGCTCCAATTCTTACCTCAGAACATGTGAATGAACAAGAACTAAAAAGGTCCAAAATAATTACTTCTCAAAAACATTTCCAAGTAGTTCATATTCCACGAAAAAATTCTACAAGACTTTGTAAATTATAAAATAAAGATGAGTACGATTTAATAAAACACACTCAAAAAGAAAAGGTACTTTAAAAGTTTCACTTAAAAGGTAACACAGCATTATCCAGGGATTTCTTAACAAAATCTTTTAAAATAATTACTGAAAAAACAACTCCTCCAGATCTTTTGAAATCAGTTCATTACTACGTATATACGTAGTGCAATATCAGAATTATAATTTATGTCTTCTTTTACCATAACTTTCTGCTTAATTTCAGGAAAAACACAATTGTTCACGCGTGATCATTCTAAAAAGAGATTTTATTCGCAGTTATGTTATTGTAGAATTTTAACTGATTATTCATACCGAATAACTCTGATCACAAATCTTCTTTTCCATATGAAGAATAACTTTTTTAAACTTTTGAGGTGATAAAGAGAATTTCTGAAGGTGAATAACTACATCTGTGCACTTTAATATTCTGAGAGCCATTACTGTAAATATAAAAGGAAATGGGTAAATATTTTCTCATGAATTTAATTGCAACAAACCTTTCCCGCAGTAATGGTTGAAAAATTATACAGCCAACGCATAACAATATTTTAATCTCTATTTGAAGAAATTCAGTTACTGTGTTGAATCAGTGCGCGTTTATTTTTGACAGATGAAGTAGAGTAAAAGATTTCTCATTTAAGTAATTGAATCAGTAAGGAAAACTGAAAAGTGCTGCTTTCACTTCTTTCAGTGGACTAGAATTACATGTATATCAGGATATAACTTTTTCATAATATACTGAAAAACTTGTTCCAACATTCGATGTGTTTCACGTCAAGTGTAAATGAATTGTTTCAAATGTGGTGCTCTTTGTTCCTTTACGTCACGACAGATGGACAACAGGAACCCCAAATTGTCATTTTTACTGAGTAAAAATGAAGAAACAGAAGCATTTACGGAGCGATTACGTAAAAATTACTTTGTTAGTAGTTTACACACTAGCCGGATCCCACTACACATTAAACGAAAATAGGGGTTCCAAATCATTACTTAACTTAAACGTTAATATATACAGTTTTATCCTATTCAGATATATTAGATGTACGACGCGTTTGCGTTTGAAGTCACATATATTGCAAAAAATTCATAACTAACACCGCTGAACAATGCGATAATGTGATCTCCATGGCAAGCCAAAGTCATAATTAAGTGTGCGGAACACAAAAAAACTATTTACCATAGAGAATTATAATTAAAAAGCATATATTATTTTCCCATCGAATGTTATTACAGCCATAACGTAACAGGCCATAGATTGCTCAGAAGGAATTATGTTGAATTTTTGTGCTCTTCCATGACTTACACGCAAAGCCGATGCACATGCATTAGCATTTGAGTAATGTATTAAACTCGACTTATAAACATCTTTTGCCCAGTTTTCTTTGTCGTTCCTTCCATTTATTACACGGTCACACCTTGCATTATTTTTGTTTTATGCAGTTACAAATGTTGATCTTAATACAGAATTTGTTTTTACAAAATTGTAAATAAAATGATTAGTTGAAAAAGAAAATTTAAATCTAAGCCTCTACTCCTCTACAGTTGTATTTTTCACACACGCGTTTATGAGGACATGTTTTAGATGGTGTGATCTTGGAAAAACCGTTCCACATATAACAAGAAACTTTTCTTAATTTTTGAACATGTTTTTACAATGTTTACCGTAGTACAGTATTCAGATCATATCATATGTAGAGGATTTTAGGAAGGGAGTGTCTGACCCCAGGTCTTAAACAACCCTTGGAAGTAGGAAGCTAGGAGGTTTGGGCTAGAGTGCCCGATGGAAGAGTGACACGGAAACGAGGTAGAAAGGGGGAGGACGACGCCCTCATTTATTACCGGCGCGCCAGTGCTCGGGGTCCGATGGCTTAACGTGCCCATCGGACGCACGGCAGATATTTAGTGGTTCAAGCGTTCATATCTGCTAAGATCGAACCCGGGGTCTTCTCCGTGTCAGTCACGAACGTTGACCACTAAACCACCCGCGTGCAAGAGTATACTACTCTCTCTGCAGTGCTACTTACATAACTACTGGTACTGTATCACGTGACAAACTATCGTAGTTTCACGTCCCACCATTGCTGAGCTGACTTACACACGAGAGTTGGACCCCTGCCTTTCTTCCTTTGTGTTCAAGACCTCGTTAAAATCCAAAATTAAACATACACCTTTAGACCTTCATTTCAGATGAACACAGTGTACGAAAATGGTGCTATATGAAACAAGAATTCGGTAACATGGTGATTGATAAAAGTGTCCGGCGCGTTTAAAATTATCCTGCTAAAGGAAAGCGATGAGTTTTCTGTAAAAAAAGCTGCGAATCTTCAAATGTATCGTAATAAAACAGACTTAAAACATTTCGTTGATTTCAGTTGCAAAGGAAAAGTAGTTCCTATAAATCATGTGCTTTCGATCTGCGACGCAAAAAAAAGAAAAATGAATAAAGTACAAGTAGAATAAAAAAATATATATAAAAAGATTTGTGTGGAACGGAAAGTCTGGGTTAGAACAGTGGCAGTATTGGCGAAGCAGAAGGATAGGAGAATTATGACCGCTCATGGAAATTACAGTGAGAGTAGAATTCATAGGATTTGTTGGTAAACAAGGAAGAAAACGAAGGGATAAAAAGAAAAGGACAAACAAATAATTCGCAAACCATTTTTCTTTTCGAAACGCAATGGGAGTTGCTTAATAATGACCGCGATAGGAACTGTGAAAATTCGCGGTGGACACAACAGGACATAGAATGTATTCGATGTACTGTACAGGACGTAGAATGTCTTCGATGTACTGTTGAGCCGTGAGTTTGGTACGGAGAACTACCAAGGGTGTCCGGCTAACGTAGGAAATGATTCCTAAGACATTCACTACCAGTGTCCGAGCCATGTGCTGTTCCACAGTGAGGCAGAATCTGAGAGCTGACCGGCTCGTCTCTAGGCACGTATGCACTGATCATCGACACCAAGAGCAAACCGTGGCACATTACGGAAGACAACACGAGGCCACTGGGCACCATCCACTTGGATCTATCCCGACGCCACTTCAACCGTTGATGACAGTGCTAGATGGTCAGTGGTTGGCGGAGGTGTTGTACCGTTGAACGTAGTACCCGCGCCCCATGTCGTCTGCCAACGGTCGATCATTGTGAGCAACGAATTCGGTTATGTTATTGCGGCTCCTACAATCGCTTGAACCTCACGTTCTTTTGCTGCACTCGGCGGTTCACTGCCATTGTCCCCTGTGTTGTATCCTCCTCGACCCGGTGAAGACAACATCGTCCAATTGCCACATGTCCCGAAAATAAAGGCCTGCCGATACGGCGACCTGACCATCCGGCTCCTCTCTGCCTAATTATACCGCCTATCTGAAACTCGCTGAACTGTTCGTGTTGTGCAAGGATCTGTCGTCTTGACATTATCATAGCACGTGGAGGTTAACGCAACAGCA
Organism: Macrothele yani; assembly: GCA_039090855.1. Taxonomy (NCBI): domain Eukaryota; kingdom Metazoa; phylum Arthropoda; class Arachnida; order Araneae; family Macrothelidae; genus Macrothele; species Macrothele yani. The sequence goes on along the minus strand of JAYWMT010000193.1, from coordinate 51,391 downwards.
ATGCGCTGTAAAACTATCCTTACGTGCGAGCTTTGCCATTGATATACCTTTCTCCTTACGCGGTTCCTATGAGCTGTGGCGGACCAATACTCAATCATTGGTTGTTATTATTTAATAATTGTCACGGTCCTGAGGGACTTTAATGCGGAGTTTCATCAGATTCGAACCAATTTCTCGGGGTGTTTTTTTTAATTTTGTTTTGGCAAATAATTTATTTACTTTCTTTTTACTAGCACTGGGATATCGTTTCCGTTCAAAAATATTTAATTTATTTAAAAGTAAATGTTTTAAGCTTTCGAATGCCTGAAAGAAACGCTATTTGTTACTTATACAAAACTTTATTCCAGTGTATTACATTGACTCCATTTTTTTAATGTAAGGTTTAACGACCACCATGAGCAACTCAATGGGCTATAAGCAGTCGCCCGTTCCTAATTTAAGACCTCTGATTCCAGGGAAGGGAGAGATCCAGCGCCGTAAGCCAAAAATAACATATATGCCTCACTGGGGTTCGAACCCGGATCATTCTCGGACGAATGTTCATAAGCCGTCGGCTCCATTTTCGAGATCACTTGTCCACAACGTTCGGTTACCTACCAAATGCTTCTGTGTGGGAAAATAACATCCTATGAGTCAAAACGCTTTTGCATCGATATTTTTATGTCTATATGATATCTCATGATTTTATGAGCCCTATGATTCTTTGGTAACCGGTACAGAAAAAAATATTTTGGCTTTAAATCTGTTGAACAATATGTGTATATAAATAAGTCCCAGTCATTGTCCTGTGATTTGTGATAATGTGCCATAAAAAAACAATGTCTACTCTTATCGTAATTGGAGACACTTTTAATTTTAATAGAAATAGGACACGTAAATTCCCAGTCATCACTCCTGTTAAAATTCAGAGTATAATACGGCCTCTATAACGATACATTATTTCTTTAATATTCCACAGAATGCAGTGCATGTTCTTCTTTCTGTGATTATCAGACTTCTCAGTCCTTGCTGAGATTTTAGTATTCTTACATAATACGCAATTTTTTCGCCGCTCACTATTCAATACAAGAACGATCGATTTGTTACAGTATTTACAAACATAAACTTATTGCCTCTGTGTCTATTAGGTTACTTACCGATATTACATGTGTTACCTATTGTTGCAGTTTAACACCATTATATCAGTCGTTTGAATCCACCTCGTAAGAGTTTTCCGATTAACGGAACGTTTATTTTCAGTTTGTTTGCAAGTTTAGTGTCGAACTCAACTGTTGGAGATATTTTTTTGTATTTCCCTCTGCCGGAGAGCGTCCAAAATAAGGGTTGGTTTTAACATCCTACCACTTCAACAATACTTCGAGAACCAGTCTCAGCATGTTGATTCATTTACGGTTTCCATCCCATATAATGAACTTATAATCTAAGTGTCACAGCGGAGGTAGTCCGATCTTTATCATCTTTTTACTTACAAATTTCAAAGTACTTTGTTAAAATTCTGTAAATGAAAACTACTCCTCTGCGGCATTTTAGCATGTGAAATAATTTATTTTCAGCGAAATCAAATCTTAAAACATATTTTAAACGTTCAATTCACAATTGCTAACAGTAATTTTTTGTAAAGAAAACTTATATTAAGGAAAAATGAGGAACAACGGAGATTATTTCTAATAGTGGGTACAATGTAGAGGCCTTAAGGGCCGGTAAAAAAAGTATATGTTTATAACCAATGTTTTTGAAGGCAGTCTGAATACTAAATATTTCAACATAAGTAATATGTCCTAACCTCACTGTAGAAAACAGCACACGGCATTAACGTAAGACCCCAAAATACTGGGGTACATAAACAAAAACATTGCTCTTTCCATGTTTTATCAACATGTGGTAGCAACGAAAAATCGTTATCACGTCACCCCTGGGGATCCGAATCCCAGATCTCTCGATACCTAGCCGAGCGCGTTATTCTTACGCAAATGTGGCCAACTATCCAAGGTGCTATGTCTGTTGATATCGAGGGATCTGGGTTTCGATTCCCCAGCGGTGAGCGAATAACAATTTTTCGGTTGCTGTGTGTTGCTAAAACGGGGAAACATCGATGTCTTTGTTTATTCACTGACGCCACGTATTTGGAGGAATTTCAATGTGGGTTACAGGTGAACGTAAACTTGAAAGATGCTTTTTTCACAATATTTCACGAGTCTATGTTTTTTTTTAAATATTCTGAATTTCGAACAGATTACACTGAACAACAATGGTTTTGGTACAAAGAAAACTTCAACGGTTTTTTGTGTATTAACGGGTGTCGAAACCAAGCATGAAGTCACAATTGCTCCACTGGGCTTTAATTTCTTGTAATGGAAATCTCTATTGGGGTGAATGTTGTTTTGCTTAAAATAATTTTCCTATGCCCAACACAGAAAGCTATATGCAGTCAGGATGGCTGTGTCTGTGAGAGTAGATTTATCCGTTAAGAAAACGGATCACATTTCCAATCATACGCGCCAACATTTATTCGAATTTGTCCCTCTCCCTAGAGCGCATGACTCTTCAGAATAAAAAAAGTGACAGTAGGTGAGAACACTATCACGAAAGTTGAAAATACTCAGCAATGATATTATATGAGCAGTTTCAGGTAATCTTGTAAGTTGGCTGATTGCAACAGATGAAAAACCAGCGTTTAAAATCTAATACCAAAATTGTAAAAATTAAATAGAACCATATTAAGGTTTAGTTGTCTGATACATGACGTTTGGTGAGGTTCTGTCAGACAATTAAATTAATGCCGTAGTTCCAACTGTCATTTGAATGGGGAAATGACAGTTGTCTACGTGGAATAGGAGAAAAAGAAAGGTGTGAAACGTATTAGGTTTGTAGACATATATTAATTGCCTGTGGGTAATGCTAAGAAGAAGGAAACAAGTTACCTTAGTAGAGCTTCTGAACTGACCTGATTGATGGTTTTGCAATTCTATACTGTTTTCTTTTATTTTAACATAATAGTAAAAGCTAGCTGATGACCATTAGTCTGTACCGCCCAAATGCGGACTCCACATTGTTAAATGAACTGTCTCAAAGTTAAAAGTTTGACGGCGTTGCGAGCAAACCTGCCAAGACCCAACAGTCCTCCACCCTGACAGGATCGGTCCGTAGAACCGCAGCATGCTGCTGCTCCCATAGGCCGGTACTTCTAATCCTCTCCGTCATGACCCGTGTGTGCGTGACATTTCGCAGGGGCTAGAAAACATCTCTACCTCTGCCTGGGAGAATCAGTCGCTAGCGCGAACTGTTTGGGGCGACTGCCCTTTATTAAAAAAACAGATAAATGCACATATATACACTTAGGAACTCATTTTAGAGGGAAATAAATCATTTATTCAATGAGTGCTCTTACATAGAAATAACATTGAAACTTCACTGCTGGCCACCCAAAATGCAACACCAAGAAAGACACGAGATAGCAAAGCCAGATTTTCTGGACACATAACAACAGATACAAAGATGAAACGATTGAGCTTACAGGCCGTGCGACTTGCGAAAATGGCAGACATCAAAAGTTCGTGTGGCCCCCATGGCTGCCAATAACGGCCGGTACACGCAGTGGCATCGAACGAAAGAGGCTTTGGATGTGGGCTAGGGGTATGTCGGTCCAGGCTGCTTCCACACGTTGCCACAGTTCACCAGGCCTAGCTGCGGGTGATGCTTGCCGTGCCTCTCGGTTGCCGATCAACGACCAGACGTGTTCGATGGGCGACATACGGCAGCAGTGACACCTGGTGGGCCGTTAAGAATCGTTGCATGATGGGTGCCACGTGCGGGCGCGCATTGTCCTGTTGAAACGTGGCCGCTGGCAGGTCCTTCAGGTATGGGAGGACTACAGGTTCCACAACGTCGGAGGTGCAGCGGTGCCTGTTGAGTGTACCGGCGATGCGGACCAGAAGGGTGCGGGTTTCTTATCCAATTGCGCCCCAAACCATAACGCCAAGCGACGGACCGGTATGGTGATGCATAATGCAGGCGTCATACAGTCTCTCACCGTGGTGCCGCCACAAGCGGATCCAACCATCGTGGTTTTGCAGGTAGAAGCGTGATTCGTCGGAAAAGATAATGTCGTGCCCTTCCGTAGTCCAGATGCGGCGTTCAACGGGCCACTGCCAACGCACTCACCGGTGGTGTAACGTCAATGGTAATCGGAGCAATCGGCGCCGTACGACAAGTCCCCGCTCTTGCAGACGATGTCGAACGGTAAGTGCTGACACAGGTCGTTGGGCAACACACCCTATTTCCTGCGCTAATGTTCGAGATGCGGCGGTGAGAGCCGTCAATGCCCGCCGCACAACATGCCGATCCTCTTGTCCGGTGGTGTGCCGCGGCTGCGGCAATCGCTCACGTCGGTCCGTCCGTCTCTCCTGCATACACCGAATCCATACTCGTCTTACTGTGGCTGGATGTCGTCCCACACGGGCGCCGATGTCTAGGTACGATAAGCCGCTGTCGCGATAAGCCACTATTCGTCCTCTGTCAAACTCCAATACGTGCTGGAATAACTGCCGTATTCTGCGACGAAGCATCAGGAAGCTTCCCATGCACAGGTCCAGCAGCACAAGACACTTCCACTACTTACACCCAGCCTTCCGTGCACCCTTATTATAGTGCTTCTCAGTGGAGCGCCGGGCGCAGATGATTTGTATATGCCCTGCAATGCTAATCGTTTGCATGTCCCCTCGCCGGCGACGCATGCAGCGAATTTCAGGCCAATCGGATGCTTCCTTTTTGGTGTTGCATTTGGTTGGCCAGCAGTGTATTTACATTGAAACAATTTGCATTGATACTTTCACTGCCGAAGGACTAGGGCCAGTTCTGCGGATATGGATTTTGGCTTAATTCATCAGTTCCTTTTCTCCGTCTTCATCCCTCGTTTATCTTCTATCTTCTATCTTCTGTGGTCACTCCTTAATTATATGGACCGTCTGCTTCTCCATGAGGTGCTTCACCAGCTCGATGATCCCCTGTCGCGCTGTTGGGTAAGCGAGCAGGAACCGAGAGGTGCCATGCCTTTGCCAATTTTGGCATTATAGTTTTTTTCTTGCCTGAAAGAGGAACACATTCGAGAATCATGTGCGTGACATCTGCAGTCTGGGCACCGCAGCTGCACACTTGGTCACATACCGGGAATCTGCGGAAGTACTCCCGTGATACGCCATGCCCGGAAAGTACCTCGTTGAAGAACGCATTACTATCAATGCGCCTGATCGAGACTCGAGGGAATATGTGGCGTGTTGTTCTGCCCGTATCCATTTCATCCCATCTCTGCTGCCACTCCACTAAAGTGGCTTTTTTCAGTTGTGTCCGCACGCTTTGCAGTTCGCATCTGAAAGTATACGCCTTCTTTTCTAGCAGCTTCCTTCGCTTGCTGGTCCGCACGTTCATTTCCAGCTGTGCCGACATGGCTTTGGATCCAGTGGAAAGAAATCACCTTACTTCCTGCAGTCTTTTGTAGCGCTTTCACATTTCCGACAAGGGGAGTCTTACTCCCGAATTGACCTAGCGCTTTCAGGGCCGCTTGGATGTAAGAGAAAATGCTACAAGCCCCTTCGCTGCTGATGTAGATCCCCTTCGCCGCTCCTACCTGATCGCCACTAGCTCTGCTTGAAAGACAGAGGTATTGGACGATAATTTCACTCATTCCGCGTGAGTCTTGTTGCCATCCCATTACTCACAGAACTCCGCGCCAACACAACCATTTATCTTGGAATCGTCCGTGAACAGTTCCTTCCTCTGTCCTGTGGGGAGAGCTGTGTCCCAAGGCAGACATAACTCATTGGCCGGGTGGCAAGCCCAGTCAATTCTCAGTAATTCTACCTCGCACGACCGAAGCTGGTGTCCGAGAAGAGATATGTCATCCCCGTAGCGGAGAGCCTGCATTGCCGCTTCCCTCGCTACTACCAAATCCGTCGGTTCACACCAAGGCAGATTTTGCAGCGCTGCTGTGGACGTCATGCGGAAACACCTAATAATAACCTGTAGCGCTCTGCGCTGAATTTGATTTAAACCGCTTCGCATTCTAACCGTGTCCGACCACCAGGCGGAACACGCATATGTTAGTATACCCTTTACCCTTCTTTTATAGAGCACCTTTTTAGCTAGCCCAGTCAGCCGCATCCCATTGATCTTATTCAGGATGCCGGTTCATGTATCTCTCAAGAAACGAAGGAGAGGGAGCCCTGACAGCATGGTATCTAGGATGAATCCTAGGTACCGCATCTCCCTCACCGCTTTTATGGTATGCCCATTGACGCGTCTCTAAGTCTAATCAATAAGCATTGATCAATAAGCAATGGTCGACACTAATCAACTCTAAGGCTAATCAATAAGCAATGATCGACACTATCGTCTCTAAGGCTAATCAATAAGCAATGATCGACACTAATCAATAAGCAATGGTGTCGTCTTTTTCGGGAGCGAAGCAGAGCTTACACCCTTTGCTCCAACTGTTTAGCTGTGAGAGAGCGGTGTGTACCTTCCGCTCAATCGCGTGCAACCAGACGCGGATATCCGAAGTATGAGGTCATCTGCGTAGGCTTGCAGCTGCACCCCGTCTTCCGGCGGAAGCGCGAGTGCCGTGTCTGCCACCACATTCCACGACAAAGGACCGAGCAAGAGCTCTGCGGGCACCCTTTAGTGTACACTCTGCTGTAGTTGTTATCGCCTTCCTCAAACTCTGCCCTCCTATGCGACAGAAAATCGCTTATGAGCAGCAGCAGATTCCTGGAAATACGTACCAAGTCTTTTCAGACGGTCTAACACCAGTGGTCACCAGACGTGGCTGAAGGCTACCCGCACGTCAAAATACACGCGGCAGGTGTGCTTTCCCTGTGCTCGATTAAGCTTTACCTGCTTAGTAAGGCTGACCAGCACTTTGCCTGTACACCGTTCCGGCGTGAATCCGAATTGGCGGCTGGAGAGATTACCTAAGCCTACTAGGGTAATGGATTGCTCTGGTCACGAGGACCTTTTCTAGCACTTACTCCATGCTGTTAGCAGGCCAATCGGCCTATAGGCTGCGGGTTCTGCTCGTCTCCTATTTTCCCTACTGAAAGGCACGAGCAGCGCAGTCTTCCACATTGATGGGAAACATCCTCGTTCTATGCATTTATTCAGCAGGGCAACGGAGTACCCCGGGATGGCGAAAACCCTTTTCTGATGACCGAGAGGTCCAACCCATCTATGCCTGGTGCCTTGCCTTTGTAAGGGCTGCTGATTGCAGCATCTGCCTCGGCCACCCTGATGGCGGATCGTCATCCGTGTCTGCTGGATCTCTGCCGCTTTCACTGATCGATCTTTGATCGCGGGAGTATCCCAACTCCTCGTCGGCCCGAAAGTGGTGGCTCAAGAGGACTTCCACGGTGTCTGGCAGATTGGCGGTGTTGGTGCCACTCTCTGTTCTGACGGAGGCCAGTAACAGTGGGCCGGTGAGCGAGCCCTTACCTACCATGTACGGTATCCCGTAGGGATTCACAAAAGGGGTAGTCTCGCAAAACTATTTCCAATATTCTCTCTTCGATGCTATCATTACTTTGCGGCATGTAGCGTTGGAGGCATTGTATTTCTTATTCAGGCCGTCCCTCCTGTCCGGTTCAAATCTCCCTCGTTGCATTCTTCGCCTGCTCCGTCTGGCCTTCCCTTGCAGAAGGCTCAGATTTTCCGACCACCAGGGAAGCAAGGGATTTGCCCTACCCTCCGCTTTCCTGCAACCTTCGCAAAACGCTACAATCTCTTTGGTTAGATGACCGAAATATTCATTTAGGCCATCTATCTCCTCTATATCTGCTGCACTTCTGTCTCTAAGCAGATCGGATAGTCGGATTTTGAGGTCCGACCATCTGAGGTTCGGGGCCTTTAACCTCAACTTGTTTTTTTCTTCAGTTCTCTTAATCCCTGCCTTAAAGGATATTGCAAGGTGGTCGCTGCAGCTCAAATCGACCAGAACCTGTCAGTTATGGAGAAAGGTGGGGACCGATGACCTCGTTAGTGTGAGGTCGATCCACGACGATCCAGGAGCACCTTGAAACGTGACAATGCTGTCGGGATCGTTCCAGATCGTCAGATCTGACGAAATGACGTAGTCCAGAAGTTGACTACCTCTCCCGTCTTCATCCTGATTCCCTCAGAGGGGGCTATATACACTGCCGGACAAATGCTAAAGACGGATAAGAATAGCAACGATAGCAACCATAAAATGGAAGCCAGGAAATGTGGAAATTAGCATAAGTGCGGGATACAGTAAGACGTGTTGTGCCTATGCAAATTTTGGATTGCCGAACTTTTTCGTGACGTCATAGCGCTGATAAGAGATATAAAGGATTTGACGCGTATTGACCGTTGTTGTTCAAACGCAAAGTTGAAAGGGAAAGAATCAATTGACGAACTTACAATTTTCAGTATGTCTTCCCGACATCACCTACATGATTTTACGCGTGGCCGTATTATTGGCAAGATTGAAGAAGGGCGAAAAATAACAGATGTTGCCAGGGAGTTCGACGTCAGCCACAGTGTTGTTTCAAGGCTTTGAAAGTCATATCAATCAAATGGAGAGTGAAGCAAACGTCACGGGGAGGTCGTGTTCGCAGTACGATACCTGCTGAAGATCGGTACAAAGTGCTATCAACACAAAGACACCAGCTCAGCACAGCTAGTGAGGTAGAAAATCAATTTATGGCTGCTACTGGCAAGCGGATCTCCCGAAAAACTGTCGCCAGACGTTTGCATGAAGGAGGACTATACGCCCGCCGTCCTGTTGTGTGCATCCCATTGTCCAGACGTCACCGTACCGCCCGTTTGCAATGGTGACATCAACATCGCAATTGGACTGATAACGACTGGTCTGCTGTCCTCTTCGCAGATGAGAGTAGATACAGTCTATCGTCTGATTGTCGACGACAACTGATCTGGCGTGATAGTGGTACTGCATATTGTCCAGCAAACATACAGGAAAGGGACCGACATGTAGTGTCATGGTATGGGCTGGCATCATGATCACTGAACGTGCGTCCCTCAATGTGCTTCCAACTGGGACTATGACTGGCCAACGATACGTTAATGATGTTCTGCTACCTCATGTTTGCATATTCCGTGGTGCTGTCGGTGATAGATTCATTTTCATGGACGACAACGCAACATGTCATCGAACAGTCGCTGTGCAGGAGTGTCTTAAGAGTGAGGATATTCAACGCCTCGTATGGTCAGCACGTTCTCCAGATCTGAATCCCATTGAAAATGAGTTGGATGCTTTGGGAGGGGCTGGTCGCCAATGCCCTCCAATAAACAAGGACACCCTCATCCGTGCACTGACAGAGGAATGGAATAAATTACCCCAACAGCTGCTTGATAATGTTGTGCAAAGCATGACACGACGTGTGGAATCTTGCATCGCCCTCCATGGTGGCCATATCTCGTAGTGACATCTTACGCCGGAACGCCTGCGGACGGTAATTGCTTTTTTTTTACGTTTACGTATTCTGCACAAAATGGCCTGTTTGTCCCTTGAACACGTTCCAAAGCCTTCTGGATTTCAGAGCACAATAAGTTGTCTTTCTTGTAATGTCCTGGCATTCTGACATTATTTTATTTCACTTGGCATCCAACCTCACTTACTTTTTTATGCGCTATATTGCCGTTTAGGATCCGTCCTTAGCAGTGTAATAGAATTGGCAAAATTTTGTAATTTGCATTTTCCATTGAATTAGGAAATATGCGCACAAGTGCCCGTTCGGAATAATTTCAAGCTGATCTGAAATTGAAGTTAAAATGGTTGCATTACTCAAAAAATTTAGATATATCAGTTTCAAATGTTAAGGCACATTGTATTAAAAGATAAACTGAATTTTAGTTGAATTGTTCTTTTTTTAATAAAGCCTGTAAGAATAAAATTGTCATTTAAAATTATGATTGTTACATGACGTAAAACAATGAATGAGATTTACCTTTTTGCGAGAATAAAACAATAACATTCTTTCTTCCAGAGAAATCTATCATATGTATAACACAATATGCGTTGATATCATTCCTGAAATCTGAATACTATATAAACAAAGCAAAATACTTCAGAACAAAGCGCCTTATAAAGAGCACAATTTAAAGTTCTTCTTTGAATTTCATTTGAGGTTATTTCCTCATCAAGGAACGTCATCATGATTTAGTATTGAAAGCAATTTTGAAACTGAAATGAAATTATCTATGTGAACCGAATTTAATGGTTAATTAATCCAGCAAACTGCAATGTTTATTTCTGTATTTTAAAATTTCTTGTTGTTGTGTCAAAGGGATTGTCAAAAATGCACGGTTACAAAATCCGATGGAAAGGCAATATAATTCTTAGTAGCGTTTCTATATTTTCATTTTTGAAATATTGGAAGTTGCTCAGGACATGTGACGAAATCTGTATTCATGGAATTTCTTAATTGCTTTAGTTGTCTCTCTCGAAATTATGGTGCATTATTTACCATTTCCTCGCGATGTTTAATGTTTCAGATGTAAGGGTTTTACTAAGAAACCCTTTGTACTAACTAAATTTGGTACTTATTCATGACAGTAGTTCATACTGTACGCGATTTCTGAACTCCGCACATAGAAAGAAATCCCGTGTTTTCTTTTTTTGTTTTTTTAGGGGAGGGGAGGTCTTCAGTTGGGTTCATTTCTCGGAGATTACAGCACAAAATCTGTACGAAAGATGACAGCGAGAATACGCAGGTATCTGAAAAAAAAAAGCTTTTCCAACGCCTAGAATTGACACATTGCACTTTAAAACAGGCTGTACATATTAGTGTGTATGAACACCTAATATACACGACTGAATACCAAGAAACAGCAAAAGACTTGGAAGTACAGCACGTGGGAAATTGGTGAATGAAGTACGAATGCATGCTTGATAATTATAATGGATTATTTCTGATGCTAGAGTTCTATGTTGTTACTCAAGCAATCTCTCACAAACATAATCATTCCGGAAGATTTTGCTTTATTACAGCAAATATAAAGCACTCGTCTCTTAATTCTGAATATACAGAATTACTGTCATTTCTATGTCTGTGATTAGTGATTCAAATCTCATTATTTGTGAAATAAGGAAATACCAAACAATGGCTTTCACTGTACTAGAAATTCATCATTCATATGAATTAGCTGGTGCTATATATTAGCAGCAAATGTTAGTCATAGGGTTTATCGAATGGGAAGGTCAAAATAGGAAGTTACATGAAAGTATTAGTTCTAGACTGAATCTCATGTCTTGGTCTGTTATACGCCTGGCATGGTCTTCGGCTTGGTATCACCACAAGCATCTCCGGCATATTATTGACTATTTCTTCTTGTAGCCATGAGAGGCGTAATGCATTCTCGATTGAGACTCTAGTTTAAAGGACTCCTCTGCCGATGTAGTAGGTGCCTATATATATCTTAATATCATCATGACGGAGTTGAGAATTTTCAGTACGCAGATTCGTAACTAGTGCATATTTGAAATTAAATTTTTGACTTTTGTTTTTACCACTGTATGGCGCCATATAGTCCTGCACATGTTGCGACGTATTTTTCGGTAGGTAATTTGTATTCGTAATCAACCCCTGGGCTCCAACCTGCGATTGTTTGGATGGTAACTGCTAGGGCCTAGTGGATAACATGATGTTTGTGTGTATGTTAGCAGATACATATGTTTTTATTATCATTATGATTTTTTCATTTGTTCGTTGTTTATACTAAATATACTAATGTTTTTGTAAATCCAATCCAATATAAATCTTCAAACAACTAAACTTCCGAATACGAATGGTTTCACGAACAACTTATTTAGCAGAATATATCTAATCCTAGGGATGTAAGGTCAGGTGATGCGTAACATCACAGCCTCTCTTTGACAAATGTCAACCCCGCCTTCTCGTGGTGCATCCTGTTCCCACTAAAGGGGTTCTGACGACCGCCAACAGCGGTATAACTATACCATCGGGTTTAGAGGAAATTCTATCCCACACTATCCCCACCCCGCTTGGCCAGCGTGGTGAGTTATGGCCAAACACCTCCAAAATGATTCCACAACTTAAATATTGGCCCTCAGTCTCCTACAGCTGGAATGTACCTGGCCAAGGCAGCGGTCAGTGCGACATGAAGGCAGAGGGTGCTAAGAATCCCCGGAGGACCGGACTAGGCTGCCATCTGATGCTGACCTTGGCTACGTATAATGGACGTTCCCTATCTTCTGATTCAAGGCTTCTTGAATTGGAAGAGGAACTACAAAGGATCAAGTGGGACATCGTGGGGCTAAGTGAGGTAAGGAGAAAAGGAGAAGATCTCATCGAACTGAAAAGTGGACATCTCTTCTACTATCGTGGGACAGATACTGGCAGAACTAGTGGTGTTGGATTTATAATAAACAAGAAACTGAAGGATAAAGTTGTAGAAGTTGAAAGTTCTTCTGACAGAGCTGCACGACTTGTTATCCAACTCTCGAAAAGATACCAGGCTCAGATTATTCAAACTTATGCACCCACCACAAGTCATCCTGAAGAAGGAATTGAAGAATTTTATGAGGAAATTTGTCATCTAAATAATAAAGGTAAGCAGCACTTGAAAATAATTATGGGAGATTTCAATGCAAAAATAGGGCAACGGCAACAGAATGAAACTTCATTAGGTAAATTCGGTCACGGCAACAGAAACCAGCGTGGAAGTACTCTCGTTGAGTTTGCAGAGGCAGAAGGGTTTTTCATCTTGAACTCCTTCTTCAAGAAAAAGCCACACAGGAAATGGACATGGAGACATCCAAATGGGACAAGTGAAATTGATTTTATTATGTGTAACAAAAAATTCGTCATAGCAGACTGCAGTGTGCTAAACAAGTTCAACACAGGTAGTGACCATGGATTGGTGAGATGTAAGATTCACCTCAACACTAAACTTGAACGTGGCAAGCTCATAAGACAAACAAAATCTATTGACATAACCAACCTTAAAAAACACCATAATACCTTCAAGTTGGAACTGAAGAACAGGTTCTCTGCTTCAGAAGGCCTAACATCGGAAGAAGTGGACATCTCTGAAGTTAACAGAAAAGTAACCAAAACTATTATGGAAACAGCAACAAAATTAGCTGGGTCTAAGAACAAGTTGCATGTAAACAAATTATCTGGAAAAACGAAAATGTTGATGCAAAAAAGAAGAGAGATGAGGACAACTAAAGAAGATGTGACTTCCAAAGTGGAATATATAGAGCTATGCAAGACAGTAAGAAAAAGTATCACTGAAGACGTAAGAAAATTCAACTGTGAACTAGTGAGGACAGCAATTGAAAACAACCAAAGCCTAAAAATAGCAAAGGGACATCTCAGTAAGGGAAGAAAACAGATTATGGCACTGAGAAAAGAAGATGGTTCTGTAACAAGAAATAGAGGCGAAATTTTGACAAGAGTGAAAGATTTCTACTCCAAATTATATGAAAGGGATGATACATGCACTCCAGACATCATGAAAGATACCAGTACCAGAGTTCCTCCAGTCCTTCCAGCAGAAGTTGCACATGCAATCAAGAACATGAAGCGGGGAAAAGCTCCAGGAGAAGATGGAATTACTGTAGACATCATACAAGAAGCAAGTGGAGAAATCGAAACACTACTCGCCCAAATTTTCACTCGATGCCGTAATGAAGGAAAGATTCCTGAGGATTGGAATACCGCTACAATGATCCTGCTACATAGGAAAGGTGACATTGAGGATCTCGGAAACTACAGACCTATCAGCCTCCTATCAGTATTTTATAAAATCTTCACCAAAGTTCTTTCAGACCGCTTGAAGGTAACACTGGACATGGCTCAACCGAGAGAACAAGCTGGATTCAGGAGTGGCTACAGCACAATAGATCATATCCACGTACTGAGAGAACTAATTGAAAGAGCGAGGGAATATGAACTTCCATTGTGCATGGCTTTTATCGATTATGAAAAAGCCTTTGATTCGGTGAAACAAATCAGCAGTTACAATGGCTCTGAAAACCTGCGGTACTGAAGATGCATACATTAATATTATTAATAACATCTATGAAAATGCAAGTGCAAAGATTCGGCTGTTTGAAAATACAGCACACATAAAAATTGGAAAGGGAGTGAGACAAGGTGACACCATATCTCCGAAGCTCTTTAATGCCACATTGGAGGGTGTTTTTCAGTCACTGAGCTGGGAAAACAAAGGGATAAAGATTAATGGAGATTATCTAACCCACCTTCGTTTTGCTGATGACGTAGTCATTTTTGCAACTACCCCATCAGAGCTGCAGAGTATGATCCAGGAACTTGCTGACAAGAGTAAAGAAGTGGGATTAAAAATGAACTTTCAGAAGACAAAAGTGATGTTCAATGCTTTTACAAGAAATGAAGATTTATCGAATGATGGAGAAAAGTGGAGATAACAGACACGTACGTTTATCTTGGACAGCAGATATCAAGTGAGGGTCACATTGATGAAGAAATTATTCGGCGTACAAAACTTGCCTGGAGAGCTTTTGGAAGAAACAGCATAATTTTCAAGAGCAATATGACATTATGTCCTAAAAGAAAAGTGTTTGATCAATGCATCCTTCCAGTGCTTACGTATGGTGCAGAGACGTGTACCTTAACTAAAAGAGACATACAAAGGCTGCAGACAACTCAAAAAAGCATGGAGAGGTGCATACTTGGTGTAACCAGGAGAGATAAGAAGAGGAACTCGTGGATCCGAAAAATGACAAGAGTGGAAGACATCATGATCAGAGTTAAATCCCTGAAATGGCAATGGGCTGGACATACTGCCAGAAGGACAGATCATCGATGGACAGCCGAAATTTTAGATTGGATTCCAAGGGACAGGAAAAGACCCAGAAGAAGACCACATGGTAGATGGGTGTATGAAATTCGAAAGTATGCAGGGGTGACATGGAGGAGACTGGCACAAGACAGACCGTTGTGGAGGAAACTTGGGAGACCTTCGTCCAGCAGTGGATTGATAATGGTTGACAATGATGATGATGATGATGATGATCTAATCCTAAACTATTTCAGTTTTTATTTACTTTGGAGTGTTTTCAAGATATTTTCACACACTGCACAAAACCTGGTTATCTAATGCTTCAGATACTTCATAATAAGCAGAATAATCACCCTTCGTAATTTATTTTGGTTGATTCGGTCATTATATTTTATGCGGTAAACCTTAGGTGATATGTTCACGTCAATTTCACTTGAATTTTTATCTTTTCCATGGTAATAGTATTGATTGAAACAATCACACACACCAAAAAAGAAAATCTACGAATATTCGCTTTATTAGAACGATATTCTACTTTCCCTGGTTCACATGTCAAAAAAATTGTTTTCTTTTACTTCAATTTCAAGAATGTTTTTAAAGTTCTTTTGCGCATGGACAATAATTGCCATTTAAAACTCATGTATTAATTGTTTATGTTTCCGGCAGTAAAACTGAAATATGATGGCTTGCGATTAGCAATGATCATCAACCTCAAACAAGACACTGCAAGAGAAGGAATAACCTTATAGTATTTTATTTAGAAAGAAATGAACATTAATTAAACGATATTGAAATATTTTGGGTAACATTGTTTAGCTGTTGTTACATGGAAAGCTAACGTCAGCTTTACGCTATTTTTAAAAATGTCATTGATGCATTGAATGATTATTACTCCTTGGGTGTGGCAATCTCTACTTCAGTTATTGTTATCACGATCACGACGGTGTACTTAGAACAAAATATTAAAAAGCAGAAGTATAAAAATAGAAGAGAAATGGGTAATAAGGGAGAAAGCCACAAAAAGACGAATCGCATTGCACTTGTATTCAGATGTGGAATTGAATGGTATCTTTTTGTCATTCTTTTTAGTTTTCATATTTTTTTATTGTCCTGAAAACATGTCTTCTTTTCAATATTAGTTTTGTTCAGCAAATTTATTCTCAACGTGAGGGCGCCGTAACGTAACAGAAATACCAGATCTGTTTCGTTTTAAGCATAAGAAAATTGTATTTATTTTACCTCACAAAATATTCCAATGAATTTAGAAGACAACATATATTAAAAAAAAACACAGCCATATATCAAATAATTAATAAATAGGCATTGTACACCAATGATATTCAAAATACTGTAGCTATACTAATGATCCGAATTTCTTGGCGTAGAATAATAATCTCCAAGCTTTCGCACATCAACCAGATAGCATTTTCAAGGAAGGTAGACAGAAAACCGTTTGCAGTTTTCTGTCTACTTCACCTTGTTCACACGTCAACTAACGTTTACAGTTTTCTGTATACCTTCCTTGAGAAAGCCAATCTGGTTGAGGTGCGAAAGCTTGAAATCTTTCATTTCTATTCTACGCAAAGAAATTCGGATCATTAGGATAGTTATTATATTTTGAATATATTAAATGTTAAATTAACAGATCGAAATGCTTGTATATATAATTTTTGAATACGGGTAATGTACCCACCATTCTTTAAGGATTATATACATCAGCTTCATTAATTCTGAACCCGTTTGGGTTCATCGCTAAATGAATCGGAATACAGAGATACGTTGTGAAACACAGACTGGTCTTAGCGTCTGTAAGGAGTACATTATTTATCAACCAAATTTGGCAGCTTGGTACAAGAGATTGGTGCCAATCATATCTTGAAGTATGTACGCAGTGGCGGCTCCTCTATTGGTGCACATGAGGACGTGAACTCCCAAAGCAGAAAACGAAATTAAGAAATTAAAATATAAAAAGTTAAATAAAATAAAACAGTAAAGATATTCCAGGTTTTGCCAATTTCGAGACGAGCTAACACCCCACCCCTGGAAAGACGCTATTGTAATGGTATAAAATTCGAAAGTTAGCAGCACAGATCAGCCGGCCTTACGTCGATCACACGAGTCGCACGTGCGATAGAAGAAACTACTTGAAAACCAGTTTGTCCGGTGGGAAGTGGAGGCAGTGTGTGAGGAATAAGCGCCGCTCATAAGCTTTCAATTCGAACAGTCTTCAGTGTGCGGGAACTCACGGAGATTGATTGGTAGTTTGTTATTCGTCCGGATTCTCCTTTAATTTTCGGCAACAACTTCTTGCCGCAAACTAAAGGAGAATCAGTGTAGTTGTTTATGAGTTATTAATCAATTTATTAGTTTTTATAGGTTAGCTTTATTGTGTGTAAGAACATGTGTAAACAGTTAAGATGGCACTTAGTAAAATCAGTGTTTTTGAGCTTAAGCAGTTACATATTTCAACGTTCCCGCTGGTAAGAAAAATTGAAATTAAAATGCTCAGGCCAACACCTAAGCATAAGCTGATGCAGATGACAAAATGTAAAACTAGAGATTTCAAAAGGGAATTCAAACCCGACGTATATGAGAAATATCCATGGATCTAAAGATGTGAATTAACTAACAGGCTCTTTTGTTTTCACTGTCTCCTGTTTGCAAAACAAAGTGGTGATTTAAGTTGGGTGAGTGACGGTGTTGCTGATTGATCACATTTATCTCAAAAGATAAACATCACTGCTCCCAATCACATTTCAACTCCACATTAGAGTTTAGTCTGCTGGGAAAGGTTAATATTCGCCAACAGCTTGACACTGTATTTCGCACGGATGTTAAAAAACACAATGAGCATGTAACCAAAAATTGTTATGTTCTTTCCTAAATTGTTGACTGTGTTCTGTTTTGCGGCGCATTTGAGCTCTCACTTCGAGGACATCATGAACGCGATGATTTATTAAATCCAGGCGTTTTCAGAGGTTTTATAAACTTCTCAGCAGAACTTGATGCATCTATAAAAGACCATCTCACTAATGCCACTGTTTTTAAAGGAACATCAAAAGAAATTCAAAACTATTTATTGGACTGTATGCTCACTGTTTGTGAGAACCACATAAAAAGAAATCTCAAAAGCAAGTTTTGTAGCAGCGATAGCAGATGAAACGGGTCTGGGTCAAAACACCGACACCCAAAACACCGACAGGACAAAACACCGACACCCGAAACACCGACACCCAAAACACCGACAACCAAAACACCGACAGGACAAAACACCGACAGGCCAAAACACCGACAGGACAAAACACCGACAGGCCAAAACACCGACAGGACAAAACACCGACTGGACAAAACACCGACAGGACAAAACACCGACAAACTGTCAACATTTTACTTCAACAGTTTTAAACTTCAAGCCTTGTATCGTACTTCTTTGATAATAGTCGGCGCTGCAGTACCAATGCAAAATTTCCTTTGTTAAAACTGCAGTAAGGAGCTATATACAAATTTCAGTTTTTCCTGTATATTTAAAATTGTTTGTTTGTATGTCCGCTATACAAATCGACAGTTTTCAATTTAGAACCACCAAATTTATTATACTACCTCATGGTACTCTAAGTTAGACCGTAAACCCTTTTTGGAATGGATCGAGGCCCGAGTTGATCAAGGGGGCCCATACAAAATTTTCGTAAAATTTACAGTTTTCAATTTAGAACCACCAAATTTGGTATTATATCTCATGGTGCACAAAGTTAAACAGTTGACCGTTTTGGAAAGTGGTCGGGGCCCGGGGTCAAGAGGGCCCCATACAAAATTTTCGTAAATTCTACAGTTTTCAATTTAGAACCACCAAATTTGGTATAATATCTCGTGGTGCTCTAAGTTAGCCGTAGACAGTTTTTGGAAGGGGTCGGGGCCCGGGGTCAAGTGGGCCCATACAAAATTTTTGTAAAATCTACAGTTTCCAATTTAGAACCACCAATTTTGGTATACTATCTCATGGTGCTCAAAGTTAAACCGTTGACCATTTTTGGGAGTGGTCGGGGCCCGGAGTCAAGAGGGCCCCATACAAAATTTTCGTAAAATCTACAGTTTTCAATTTAGAACCACCAAATTGGGTATAGTTCCTCATGGTACTCTAGTTATACCGTAAACCCTTTTTGGAAGGGATCGGGGCCCGGAGTCCAGGGGCCCCCATACAAATTTTCGCAAACTCTACAGTTTTCATTTTAGAACCACCAAATTTGTTGTACTACCTTATGGTACTTTAAGTTAGACCGTAAACCCTTTTTGGAATGGATCGGGGCCCGGGGTCAAGGGGAGGCCCATACAAAATTTTCGTAAAATCTACAGTTTCCAGTTTAGAACCACCAAATTTGGTACACTATCGCATGGTGCTTAAAGTTAAACTGTTGAGCGTTTTGGGAAGTGGTCGGGGCCCGGGGTAAAGTGGGCCCCGTACAAAATTTTAGTAAAATCAACAGTTTTCAATTTAGAACCACCAAATTTGGTTTACTACCCCATGGTGCTCAAAGTTAAACCGTTGACCGTTTTGGGAAGTGGTTGGGGCCCGGGTTCAAGAGGGCCCCGTACAAAATTTTCGTAAAATCTACAGTTTTCAATTTAGAACCACCAAATTGCGTATAATACCTCGTGGTACTGTAAGTTAGACCGTAGTCAGTTTTTGGAAGGGGTCGGGGCCCGGGGTCAAGTGGGCCCATACAAAATTTTAATAAAGTCTACAGTTTCCAATTTAGAACCACCAAATTTGGTTTAGTATCCATGGTGCTCAAAGTTAAACCGTTGACAGTTTTGGGAAGTGGTTGGGGCCCGGGGTCAAGAGGACCCCATACAAAATTTTCGTAAAATCTACAGTTTTCAATTTAGAACCACCAAATTTCGTATACTACCTCATGGTACTGTAAGTTAGACCGTGAGCTCTTTTTGGAAGGGATAGGGGTCAAGGGGGGCCCCACACAAAATTTTCGTAAATTCTACAGTTTTCAATTTAGAACCAACACATTTGGTATACTACCTCATGGTACTCTAAGTTAGACCGTAAACCCTTTTTGGAAGGGATCGGGGCCCGGAGTCAAGGCGGTCCCATACAAAATTTTCGTAAAATTTTCAGTTTTCAATTTAGAACCTCCAAATTTGGGATACTATCTCATGGTGCTCAAAGTTAAACCGTAGACAGTTTTTGGAAGTGGTCGGGGCCCGGAGTCAAGGGGGATGGGCAATACGAAATTTTCGTAAAATCTACAGTTTTTAATTTAGAACCACAAATTTGGTTATCTCATGGTAATCCGAGTTAGCCCCTGGACGGTTTGGGGAATGGGTCATCGGGGCCCGTTGTCGAGGGGGCCCACACAAAATTTTCGTAAAATCTACAGTTTTTAATTTAGAACCAGCAAATTTGATATACTACCTCATGGTACTCTAGTTAGACCGTAAACCCTTTTTGGAAGGGATCGGGGCCCGGAGTCAAGGGGTCCCCATACAAATTTTCGCAAACTCTACAGTTTTCATTTTAGAACCACCAAATTTGGTGTACTATATCATGGTACTTTAAGTTAGACCGTAAACCCTTTTTGGAATGGATCGGGGCCCGGGGTCAAGGGGAGGCCCATACAAAATTTTCGTAAAATCTGCAGTTTTCAGTTTAGAACCACCAAATTTGGTATACTATCAGATGGTGCTCAAAGTTAAACCGTTGACCGTTTTTGGAAGTGGTCGGTGCCCGAATTCAAGAGGGCCCCGTACAAAATTTTCGTAAAATCTACAGTTTTCAATTTAGAACCACCAAATTTCGCATACTACCTCGTGGTACTGTACGTTAGACCGTAGACAGTTCTTGGAAGGGGTCGGGGTCTGGGGTCAAGTGGGCCCATACAAAATTTTAGTAAAATCTACAGTTTCCAATTTAGAACCACCAAATTTGGTTTAGTATCCATGGTGCTCAAAGTTAAACCGTTGACCGTTTTGGGAAGTGGTTGGGGCCCGGGGTCAAGAGGACCCCATAAAATTTTTTCGTAAAATCTACAGTTTTCACTTTTGAACCACCAAATTTCGTATACTACCTCATGGTATTGCAAGTTAGACCGTAAACTCTTTTTGGAAGGGATCGGGGTCAAGGGGGCCCTCACAAAATTTTCGTAAATTCTACAGTTTTCAATTTAGAACCAACAAATTTGGTATACTACCTCATGGTACTCTAAGTTAGACCGTAAACCCTTTTTGGAAGGGATCGGGGCCCGGAGTCAAGGGGTCCCACACAAAATTTTCGTAAAATTTAAAGTTTTCAATTTAGAACCACCAAATTTGGTATACTATCTCATGTCAAAGTTAAATCGTAGACAATTTTTGGAAGTGGTCGGGGCCCGGGGTCAAGGGGACCCCAAACGAAATTTTCGTAAAATCTTCAGTTTTTAATTTAGAAACACCAAATTTGGTTATCTCATAGTACTCCGAGTTAGCCCCTAGACGGTTTGGGGAAGGGGTCGTCGGGGCCCGTTGTCAAGGGGCCCATACAAAATTTCCGTAAAATCTACAGTTTTCAACTTAGAACCGCCAAATTTTATATACTATCTCATGGTGCCCTAACTTACACAGTAGATGGTTTTGGGAAGGAGTTGGAGCCTTGTATTGGTCGGAGCCCTGGGTCACAGGGCGCTTACCAAAATTTTCCATACAATCTACAGTTTTCAGTTTAGAACCACCGAATTTGGTATACTATATCATGGTACTCTGAGTTTTACCGTAGACGGTTTTTGGAAGGGGTCGGGCCCGGCGTGAAGGGGGACCATACAAAATTTTCGTAAAAGTTCCATTTTGTACTTTTAAGAACTTCAACGCAATTTAGCACTCCAATATCCGATGTACGGTCTAAGTTGGAGACCGTAGATAACAATAGAGTGAGAAAATATCTATTTAATGGTGTATTAAAAACTCAAATGAGTAAACGTTAGTTTTCACCACCAACGGACTGCTTCATCAGGCAGAAATACAATGTAATGTAAAAAGTGAGTTCCAGATATTCAAAATGGTAAACAAAAGGATGATCAATGCCAATGTCAAGTCGCATGCACTCGACGTGTCATAGGTACATTGCATTTCAGTGTCGCTGGATTCTCAGAAGCCCACGCCAGTGCACGGGTCTTCTATAGATGTCTTTTCGAAGGTAAATATTTCCACTCCTTTTCCTTTCTTTTTTGTTTCGTATAAGTAAATTAAGTAAATCAATTTTTTTTCACAATTTCAGCCATCCCTGCTCCTATTTTTTTTTTTTTTTTTTTTTTTTTTTGCAGAAATACTACTGCATCAGCCAGACACTGGCATTGGCGGGCATTAATTTGGAAGAACCCTGCTTTTCACATGGACAACTTAACGTTGCGTGCTCAAGGGTTGGCAATCCTGAAACTCTTTACATTTTTGCTCCCAATTGATAAACTAAAAGTAGAGTTTATCAAAAAGCAATAACCTAAATGAATTAAAATAAATTTACTGGAAAATTACAGGAATACCTTTTTAATATATTAACTTTCACCAGGTGAGCTTGGTGTTTCCACGAATAGTAATATTTACCCGGGAAATACCGGGTACCCCTGCTAGTTTGAGACATAAATTACCTCGGTTTTGCAGATTTTTCTCGGCTACATAGGTTACGTTTTTAATTTCGTATTTTTTAATCGCGGGGACCTGGGCAGTTTCAACAATTCTTAATCACCTGTACTCAAGTTCATAACGTTTATATAGCAAGACATGTTAATGCTTTTAAACGTACATAAAATGCCTAAGTGATTGTCCAAAAATTATGGCCGCCCCGGTGGCTCAGTGGTCTAAGCGATGGCCTCTGATCATTCGTCCGTAAGGGGCCCGGGTACGAATCCCGGTGAGGCATGTATGTTGTGTTTGTCTTACGGCATTGGCTCTCTCTCTTCCCTGGAACCAGTGACCCTAAATTAAGGACGGGCGACTGCTTATAGCCCATTGAGTTGCTCACGGTGGTCGTTAAACCTCCAATCAAAAAAAAATTATGTTTTTTTAAGTCCATTGTGTTTTTCCTTCACACTGGCCGCCATTTATTCCATCATATTGGACCTGGCCACGCATATCATGAAAGCTGAAATCTTCAAAATTTAAAAAAAATTGAAAATAAAATGTTAGTCCTTTGCCCGTGGTATCCGTTAGTGAACAAAAGAATAAATCATTTTGCTCTGATTTTAAGTCGTTTTCTATTGAATTATATAATGACGTAAATTTTTACAAAAAAATCAACGTGCCACGTAGCATTTCCATTTTTCACAATAAAACGTTTTTATAGCTTTTGTCATGTCTCTGTTATTAATTTATTAAACGTAAAATTTTATTTGGGATTCTTGCCTACCCTTGGAATTTGGCTACTTGGCACGTCTCTGGTTCTCGCTATGACGTCACAGCCCCCATGAACGGTTCTTTGCAGAAGCTTAGAATACTAATCTTGAAACAAAGGAACGACCCAGCCCTTCTTTTTCTATAGCCCTGGTATGTCGCCACCTTTACGAAAGCTCAGAGATGTAATAGAAAAGATAAGCAGACAATGTATTGAAGAAAGAATAAGATGTCTCCCTTCAGCCAAGGACTAGCAGGAAACACCCCAGAGACATCACTGCCCACGTACAACACCCAGGGTGCTGCGGGGTACTGCAAGTTTTAACCACAGGAAAAAACCCTGGGAGAAACCCAGTTTCTCCCAGCCTCACAATGCGCTTTGTTGGTATGATAGAGATAAGCAATAAACTGTGGCCGAAAAATTATCTTACAATGAAAGCTATTACATCCCACCCAGAGCTGCCTCCCAACTATCTAATGACCTTCATTTACTTACACTCCTACGAAAAGGTGAGAGGGGAGCAGGTTATTAAATTCGTTAACCTTGGACCGAACCCAAATCCTCGGAGCGAGGAAAAATCACGTTATCTAAGAGCACTAGTCGTTTTGTAATCAGTCTGTTTCTCAGTTCCATGAGTAACAGAGGTTTTGAAGAAGTTCCAAGCACAACCATGTCGGAAATATGTACGTTTGTCGATTCACAAAAGGGAGGGAAAAAACTGAGTTTAAATTGATTTCTTTTCCTTAAAGAAAGACAACGGTGTAATAAATTTTACTGGATATGCGATCAGAAGAGTAATGGCTGCAGAAGTAGAGCAATTACATCACTTGCAGGTGAAGAACATTATCTTATAAGTGCGTCCGAGCATAACCATGCTCCTGAAAGTGCTCGATCTAAAGTAGCCCAGAAGATTGCGGACATCAAAGAGAAGGCCAGAACCACCAACGATTTACCCCTGCGAATTATACAGGATGTAGCCTCCGAAATGTCTCTTGTGGCTCATCAGAGCATGCCGTCGAAAGAAGCATAGAGGAAATTGATAAAACGAACTAGAAGGGTCGAAATGCCACCTGAACCTGCAACTGTGGAAATACTAAATATACCTGAGTTCTTAAAATACACAGAGGACGGGGAATTATTTCTATTAAAATACTTCTATGAGAGGAATGAAAAAAGTTTAATTTTTTCAACAGAAGCTAACCTCAAAATGTTGAGTGAAGCTGCATTTTTGGGTGATGGATGGGACTTTTAAAACAGTGCCCAATATTTTTAAACAGCTGTATTCCATTCACGGTCCCGTGGGTCCTATGAACAACTGTAGAGTTTTGCCGTTAGTTTACGCTCTGATGACTAGCAAATCGCTAACCAGTTACTTCTCATTCTTTGAAGAGCTAAAGACATTTGCCACTCAGAAAGATATTATTTTAGATCCACAGTGGGCGATCACTGATTTTGAGATGTCAGTTATCAATGCTGTAAGGGCCGCCTTTCCAGGCGCTAAACACCACGGATGCTTCTTTCATCTTGGGCAAAACATTTGGCGCTAAGTTCAGGCTACTTATGGCCTGCAATCGAGATATTGTGGTAATGAAGAGTTCAGCTTGATAGTTCGACATCTTCCGGCGCTTGTTTTTCTTCCTCCTGAAGATATTGATAATGCCTTTAACGAGATAAAACTATTGTTTGATGACGAAGCGAAAGACTTAGTCAAATGGTTTGAAGAGTACTATGTCTTGGGAAAAGTTCGTCGTACAGCACGTAGCGGTGAAGAACGACGAAACGAGCCAATCTTCCCACCAACTCTGTGGTCAGTGAATTCAGGAGTGATCCCACGCACTCAGAACAAAGTTGAAGCGTGGCATCGACGATGGAAGCTTCTGATTGGGCGTGCCCATGTTTCGTGTTTTCGGTTAATAAGGGAACTGCGAAAGGAAGAAGCTTCTGTCCAAAGAGAAATAGAAACAATAATGCGCGAAGAAGCTCCGCTTAGAATTAAGTAAAGTTTGATTCCCCGCGAAGAAAGAATTCGAAGAATTGTAAACAGCCGAGAGGAACGCACGATTATTGAATTTTGTAGAGGCATAGCCTATAATTTAAATTTGTGAAGTTAAAAAAAAAGGTGATATTTAAATATGATCACTCTAATAAAAGTTTTTGCATGTGCTGCACATCTTTGGCAAGGTAATTTACTCGTCACTTATTTTACGCAAATTACGGGTAATTTACTAGCAATTTACTTGGCGTAGAAAACCAGTTTTTTTTATGAAAACGTAAATAACTAATTTTCTTTCATGCATTACTAATAATAATAAGCTTGCCTCTTTTTTTCAGGTTAAGGATTCCTGGGGGTGCGTGTGTGTTTGTTCATTTATTTGTTTTTTGAATGTTTGTGACTGAAAGTAGGAACTATGATGGGTGTGGTGTGCCGGTTCAGAATGTGTGTGAGGCCTGGCGGAGGTGAGAGTCACCGCTGGGTGGGATGAAATGGGCCTTTGAGAGTTCTTCTCTTTGCTAGCATGTATCGGGGGTCCATGTGCTTTTGATTGTGGAACCGTGGTGTGTGTATAAGGGGTGTGACTGTATCACCTGCCGATTTGACCTCATAACTGCAATATTCATAGAGGAGGGGAGGCACTGTGTTTTCGGTGATTTGGGCAAAAATCAGCCAAAGTGCACTTACGGGTTCACTGTAACTGGCTTCGTATACTGGTGGGAGGGTGTCGTGCGAGTGCACATTATGGCACTTCTCTCACTTCAGTGTAAAGTGCAAACTTATACAAAGACAAGAGTGGATGGACTAAGTTTCCTTTTATCAAGTAAAGTACTCAGTTCTGTTGTTTCAGTTCTCAATTGTTGATATGTCAGGGCCTTATCAACAGAAAGGTGTGCTAACCCATATTGCTTTTGCCCCGCCCTTCCAAGAGGGCTCCGAAACCATTTCATTGTTTTGAATCTGTTTCTTTTACCATAATATTTTTTAACAGTTTTCTTTTCTTTCATATTTTTCCTTCTGTTTTGTTTGTCAGATAAAGATGTGCCTATTTTTAATTACACACCTTCCTTTTCTTAAAGAAAAAATCCTTTTTTGAAAAATTTAAGTTAAATGATAGAAATAAAAATAAATAACGCAAAATAACAACGAATAATATATTATATTTATTGTTTTAAATATTTCAACTAATAATAAATTAATTAATAAAATTAAGTAAATCTTGTAATGTATGGTATTAACTAATATAATTTATATGTATATACATACAGAATCACAGAATCTGTACCACCATTTCTGAGCTTCGATACAACCAATACAAATTTGTCCTTGTTAAATTACCTTATAAAAGAATAAGTAGCTTAAAAATGAGAACGTGATTTAATTTGAAGCCAGGGCCGGATGGAGCTCTTGAGGGGCCCTGGGCGAAATTTCATTGTGGGGCCCAGAGCAAAATTTCATTGCGGGCACTAAAAAATAAATCTCATATTTTAATAAAGTCGTTTCTGAAAATTATCGTTCGTGAGGAAGATAAAATGATTATCTCAAAAAGTATTTGCTTTAAGCTTAAGAAAAGACCATAATACGGACTGAAAGTTCAGAGAGAGAGAGAGAAAAGAAAGAGAAATAGAGTGAGAAAGAGAGAAAAAAGATAGAGAAAGAAAGAGAAATAGAGACAGGAGGGAAGAGGGAGAGAAAAGAAAGAGAAATAGAGTGAGAAAGAGAGAAAAAGATAGATAAATGAAAGAGAAATAGAGACAGGAGGGAAGAGAGAGAGAAAAAGGGAGGGAAGAGAGAGAGAAAATGAGAGGGGAGAGAGAGATAGAGAAAGAAAAAGAGAAAAAAAGAGGGAGAGAGAGAGAAAGAGTAAAAAGTGTTAAAATCTACGATTTTCTTTCCCAGGAGAAGATGTTTAGGTTGCATTGAGACTCTTATAACAGCTTATTCACAAAATGATAAAACGATACCTGCTTAGCGAATATTTTTGTATAGGAAATGTAATAAAGATCCCTCTAAAATAAATTGGTATAAACAGTTTTTTCTCCTGATGCATGTTTAGCGATTGATTTTTAATGCACAGTGGAGTAACTGACAAATTAGTGACATTATAAACTTTTATACGCGTTCATATATGAAAGTTGCCTTTTTTTTTTTTTTTTTTTCAATTTCTTGCAATGTTGGAAAAGTGAACTCCATGTGTAGTCCGAAAGTAACTTGGATATTGTTCTTTTATTTCCTTAAATTCAAGTATCAGGTTTTCACACAAATTGTTGGATATATAAAAGTAGGGGACCACAAAATGATGAAATTTAGTTCACCATTTCATGAATGCGGAAAAGATTAAGGTGGTTACAAAAATAATTTTGGCCGCCCCAGTGGCGCAGTGGTCTAAGGCGTTGGCCTCTGATCATTCGTCCATATGGGGTCCGGGTTCGAATCCCGGTGAGGCATGGATGTTGTGTTTGTCTTACGGCACTGGCTCTCTCCCTTCCCTGGAACCAGTGACCCTAAATTAGGGACGGGCGACTGCTTATAGCCCATTGAGTTGCTCACGGTGGTCGTTAAACCTCCAATCAAAAAAAAAAAAAAAAAAAATAATTTTGAATCTGCAAATTTCAGTGTCCGTACGACGAATAGGGGGATAACGTGTTCGAAAATGAGGAGATTGGAAACAAACGAATAAGTTCAAAAATATATTTTAAGGGCCTTGCGCCCCAATAGTTACAAAAAAAAATGTAGTTAAATTTTTTTTTACCGAAAATTATTTTGTTTTCTTAACTGCGAGGCCCCCTGAAGGCGCGGGGCCCAGGGCGACCGGCCCGGTTGCCCCTATGGTCCAGCCGACCCTGTTTGAAGCAGTAATTTACTGTGAAAATGTTTCACCAGCATAGATTTCTGTTACGTTTGTAAACACATTCAAACATTTCTGTAATATCAAAAAGAATAATAATAATTATAAAAATAGATAAAATAGTGGATATCCAAAATATTGCTATTAATTTATTTAAGACATTTTCCAAATTTTCATACTAACATATTTCGGATTGAAAGAATCACCAACAATAACTTCCCTGACCACCCCAACATTTAACATTTCTAAATTAGGCATTTACCACCATTTGGTCCCGCCAAGGTACTTTCCATCTCTTATTAAAATAATCCAAATACGTATTACGGCTTTGTTTAGCTGCGTCGGTAGAATTTTTAGTTTGTTTTTGCAAGTCACATAGGTACGATGCATATATGTACTTTTTGAGTTTCGTCGTAGAAAGTCGGGCAATACGCATACGCTAAGCACAATGTAGTCTAAGTTTTTCAGAGAAACATTTTTCTATGTCCCTTTTCGCCTTCGGCACCCTGCAGTTGAAAATTCGTTTATATATACTTTTCTTTTCTTTTCTTTTTTTTTTTTTATACTTATTTTTTTCTTTCTTTTTTTTTTTTTTTTTTCGTTTGCCGAAATTTTTTCTGCTAAAGTTCTGCTCTTTGGTGCGGAAAGGTAAAACGATATTTTGTAGATTTTTGTCGGAAACGAAGATTGAGTGAGATACTTGGGAATGAAAAGCGCGAAGTTTTTAAGTTTGTGTCTGTGGTCAAACCTAGTCAGGGGGACGATCTCTCAAGCGACCACAGGTGGTCAACCGTAATCCGCGCGAAGGTAAAAGTCTGTGTGTGTGTGTGGGGGGGGGCTTAAGGAGGGAGAGGTGGAAACAGAAGACCCCAGGGAGAAGATCCACACATTTTTGCCCTCCCCCTCTAGGGGAAGGGGGACAGGGAGCTCCCGGCATAAGATGCTCTCTGCTGGACAATGCGCCACCGAGTCTTTGCAAAACAGTGGTGTGGTTGCATTGCATCATTCTTCAGACAGC
Source organism: Macrothele yani (assembly GCA_039090855.1). Lineage (NCBI taxonomy): Eukaryota > Metazoa > Arthropoda > Arachnida > Araneae > Macrothelidae > Macrothele > Macrothele yani. The sequence goes on along the minus strand of JAYWMT010000193.1, from coordinate 22,344 downwards.
AATTACAGAGGTAACATGTAGTTTATGTACATCCAAAGAGGGAAAAACTTATTGATACATTCAGGGCCCAAATTCTATAAAGATGTAGAAGCAGAGATAAGGTGGAAGTGGCGTTGTACAGAACGCAAATGATTGGCAAAAGTGTACCTGGATAGTAGTGACTCGGTTATTTTACAATTCAACTTGTGTCACAACCATGAGCCACCAAAACTGATCGTATCAATTAGCGTTAAACGAAAAGCAATAGAGGATATTTCGGAACGGCCATTAAAACTGATCATACAACTGCGGGAAATAACTGTTTACTAATTGAAAAAATAAATAGCAACAATGGAATATTAGTGCTAAGAAAAAGAAACGAATTTGAAAAAGAAAATAAAAAAAGCTAAAAAAAGAATAAAAATGTTAAAATGAGAGATAAAAAAATAAAAAAGCTAAAAAACTATAAGAATTAAAATAAGAGAAAAATAAATAATCTAAAAAAGAAAAGAAATTAAAAAGAAAGTAAAAAAAGAAAAAAAGAAAAATGAGAGAAAAAAATGATAGAAAAAAATTAAAAAAAAAATGTTTTGGCGCATGAAGAGACAATCTGCACGTGATATCCCCCTTGGTAACGGTAATAAACTCTGTTGATTTTACCATAGACTCTGTCGAGGTTCACTGTTCTAGCAAATGTTTCCTCAGATTCCACAACTAGTAAAAATATCAATGTACTTTATTGCAATAGACTTATCAATAGTTCAAGACATGTCCGATCTTTAAAAATATAAAACATGCAGTAATAAATAGTGAAAGTACCGGACGTTCGCTAAGCGGATAAAGGCAAAGAAATCAGCGTATTTTTCTGAGACCCGCATACTAAGTTTAGATAAAGAGTCAACCTCTTATATCAATTTCATTTTCAGGGAATTGCTCTCAAATCACAATGTTCGTCCTAATTCGGATGAAGAATGCAGACTCCCAAGAAAAGGTAATTGAAACACACCTGAAATTCCGTGTTCTCTGAGTGCAGTAATCTCTGAGGGATGGATGCTTTGGGTGGGGTGGAGTGGAGTAGGATGTCTGCGTCCAGGGCAGTTAGCCCATTAGCCGGGAGAGCAGCTGACTCTTTTCGTAATGGAGTCAGTGCAGTTGACCAACACCCTCAAGCCCTCTGGAACTGATGCTTTTCCGCCATCCAGTGTTAATAAACTAAAACCGCGAAAATGATTTCTAAATACACTGCCTGACAGAGAAAATGCCACAACACGAAGACGTGAACGCAGTGCCATGCAAATTGCAGGGTGGGTGCACGTGTACAAGTTACGGAAATGATTGCATTTGCGGGCCAATCGCAAGAACGGCGCGCGGGATACAAGCGAACAACCAGCCCGTGAGGCCATCAGTCGAGACGTCGACACGCCCGCGAGAAGTGAGTGGTTCTACTGCAACCGTGTCTGGAGAACGAACAAGGGGTGCCAATGCCGTTAAGACGCTGTTCTACGCGATTTCGTCAAACGAATGATTTCACGATAGGTGTCATCGTAGGCCTTCGTACCAAAGGATGGTCCTTGCGTCGTATTGCGGAAGAAACGCAACGCGATGCCACAACCGACGGTCGCATTTAGAGACAGTGGTCTCAGGAAGAATCTGTGCAACGTCGTAGGGGACCGAAGCACGGAGACGGAAGTCCGAGCGCATCGATCGTCGCATCCAACGTCATACCTGTGCGGACCCACAGGCGACATTTTGCGGAGTGTACGGAGAGGCTTGGATGCTCCGATATCAACGAGGACAGTGTCGCGCCGATTGGCTGCGTCTGGTTTGCTGTCCAGCCGTCTATTACGAAGGTTACCCTTAACATCCAGCTATCGTCGCCACCGCTTGGCGTGGTGTCGCTCCAGGACGGCCTAGGGTGCCGAATTGAACACTGTGGTGTCCAATGACGAATCGCGGTTTTGTCTCACCACGGATGATCGCCGTGTGAGAGTCTGGAGAAGACGTGGCCAACGGCGGATTCCTCTGCCATTGTGGAGGACCACACGGCCCGGCAATGTAGCATCATGGTGTGGGATGCTATCAGCGCCAACAGCTGCTCACCGCTGGTACGTAATACTGAACATTGACTGCAGGGCAGCCCATACGCCGTTTTTCAACAGGATAACGCCCTGCCGCCTACCTCTCGGATCAACCTGAATGCTTTACACGGTGTGCGGATGCTTCTGTGACCAGCACGATCCCCCGACCTCTCGCCCATCGAGCATATGTGGGACACGATTGGACGTCTGTTGAGTACCCTACCACCCCCGCAAAATGAAGATGAACTGTGGACTCGGATCAACACCACATACATGGTCCACGATACCCCAGGACTCTATTCGGACTCTCATTGCCTTGATTCCACGTCGGAGTCAACGCTGTATCACCCAAAATGAGGGCCACACTCCTTATTGATCATCCTGTATATTCGGCCACTGGAGGGTGTTCTAGGGCTGCGTAGGGTGCCGAATGTAACAGTGACAATTAAATCATTTGTTATAATTTTTTTGTCTGTATGTGACAATTAAATCATTTGTTCAAGACCCACTTGGCTATCTGTGTGTGCAGTTTGGTCAGTTTTCGAGCATTCCTTCATGGTGTGGCATTTTCTCTGTCAGGCAGTGTATTTTACAGTGCTTATATATTGAAACAAAAACTCCTGATAAAGGTTTCTATTTTATATACATTTCATAGTAAGAATTTTATTTTGGATTCAAGCTTTTTCTTCTTTAACTGCTGAAATAAAATTTGTCTGTAGAGTTTTTAAAAGCGGATTTTCATTTCCCAGAATTCATAAGAATCTGCGTATTCGGTTACATAGAAAATGTCGTACATTAGGAAGTTATAATTTTCTTCTTTAACTGCTGAAATAAAATGTGTTTGTACCGTTCTAAATACAGTTTTGAAAAGCGGATTTTCATTTCTCAGAATTCGTGAGAATTCGTTTTCAGTTACATAGAAAATATTGTACATTAAGAAGTTATAATCATACTAGTACAAGCTTGGGTTTAAACCGCATGAACGTACTACACTCTACATTATTCTTTCATATGTAAAATTTCAGTGTTATGTGAAAATCATTAATTAAAACAACTGGAAAAACAATTCACAAGAAACAGTTCGTTTCATCTTGCAATTCGAGTTGAAAGCCAGGATTTTAACGGATGTTCTCGTATAAATGTATTTACATGTGTATATTAATAAATGCATTTTATTTCTCTATTGATACCTTTTCCCCCACTATTCAGGAGGCTTGAATGGTGAAACCAAATAAGACGGCTTTATTAATATTCACGTCAACTATGAAATTCTTCAACAGTTCTTTTTATCCACTCATATCAATGTTTGCCGGCTCAGTCCACGGAATCGAAGTTCCTTTAGCAATGTTCTTTGTCCCTAACGTATCGCTTTCAACGAAGTACGGAAGTGATACGTTATTAGGGCACAAGATGACGGTTGCTTCTTCTTCGGGACTGAAGGGAGTGCCCGTTAACCGCTATTAAGATGTTCTATTGTGTGCAGGCTATCGTTAATGTTATTCGTAGTGCACATATTCTGTACCATCTGAAACTCACCGTTGTTTAGAAGTTACCGCTATTCGGTGATGTGTCTTCAATAAAACTCGGTGAATGCACAGTAAAAATAAAACAACAGGTAATATTTAATAACATTTAATTTACTGGCGTTTAAAATACTTCATACAATACACTTTTGACGTCGTTCGTATAATTACTGAAAGCTGTGGTAAAAGGCCTCTTTCGTTATTTTCTTCAGCTGGGTTGTCACGCCGTTTGAATGTTAGAAATATCAATGAATTTCTTCTTTTTAGTGCTGATATCGAAGGGGAGGGGGATCACTCACTGAGCCGGCGCCAGATCAGGATAATACGGTGGGTTATTCAATGCAGCAACGGCTCGCTTACCAAGAAATTTCTCTACTGTCTCTGCCGAATAGGACTACGATTTGTCATGCTACGAGACCCATGTGCAAAGGTCGGCCCTACTGGACGAATGTGTTTCAACCAGTTCCGGGCGATTTGCCCAACGAGGATTGGTCCAATGCCGATTGGTCCAATGTCCGATTCGTCCAATGGTACGATTGGTCCAATGCCGATTCGTCCAATAGTACGATTGGTCCAACGCCGATTCGTCCAATTTTATCATCTTACCAACGATAAACTGTTCTATTTTCCAGAAAGGAATAATGATTTAAATTTTTCTGCTCATTATATCCTTTTGAAAGAGCATTTCCGTATATTTGGTAATTGTAAACATTTTACATAAACCTGGTAAAAGGCACTCAATGGAGCATTTCTCAGCTGTTTGCAAAGCACCTAGGAGCGGGCCTTTTTACAATATTTTTTAAGTTACAACCTAGATATTTGGTATTTGTAAACCTTTTATAAAACCTTATAAAAGGCACTCATCGTATCATTTCTCAGGTCTTTATAGGGCACCTAGGCCGCGGGACTTTTTAGAAGTTTTTAAGTTACAACCTAGATATTTGGTATTTGTAAATATGTTATAAAACCTAATATAAATCACTCGTCGTATCATTTATCAGGTCTTTCCAAGGAACCTATAGGCAGCGAGCCTTTTTTTCAGAGTGGTGTCTTAGGGATTTCATTAAAACATTCAAAGTTTTAGAAGATTAAGCAATTGAAATAGAAAATAATACTCTTTAGCTTTATCATACGGAATTTTAAATGGCAGGAAATACAAGATTTAAAATATTTATCTGACTTCCCATTTAGGGATATAATAAAAATGAGGAAAAGTGAGGAGCATTTAGCGCCCACGCAAGCCCAGATATGCCGCCATTTCTACAAGAATATATATATAAAACATTGAACATACATGACGGGCGTCTCCTTAACTATTGTAGCCAAAAAATATCTCATATGGGGACATATACTAATCAATTGTATAAAACTAAAAACAGAATTGGAAATTACTGGTTTTGATATTAAATAACCATAAACTGAAAACTGAGGCTTCAAGAAAGCCCGCAAGCAATTATGCGTAGTTTCAGCTAAAATGAACTGTTCTAATTTTATTATTATTTTTTTTTCCGGTTGCAAACTTTTCCCCAAATTCGTGGCAATTTTATTTTCAGTATTAACGATACTTATATTTGAAAGTCGTTTCTGTTTCATATTTGATCAAAAGTAATTTTTCATGATTTTAAGTTCGGAAAACGATCTTTTCTCTCAAGCCACTGTTTCAGACAGTAGAAATTTGCACAGGGGGATGTGTTCACCTTAGGCAATCAGAAAAGTCCCCAACAGGAAAACTCTCCCACATCGAAAAGGTCCCCCATCAGAAATGCCCTCACAGGAAAAGTCCCTCATCTTTTTCAGTCAGGGACCATGCACAAATTGCATTTGACACAAAATATTGAACGCGGGGGAGATTTCCGGGGTCAGCATTTCTATTCCCACGCTGTTTAAAACAAGTTGCAGCCGTACAAAGTGCTCAATTATGTGGGGGAAATTTCCGGGGTCGGCATTTCAAACTTTTACCGCAGTTTAGAGTAAAAATCGGTTTACAATTAGCAGGGTTGGGTGAGGGAAATGTCCAGGTTGGTATTTCCACTTTTACCGCGGTTTTTAGTGGAAAACGGTCTTACAATCAGCAGGCTGACAGGGTGAGGGGAAATTCTGGGGTCCGGATTTCTTTTCCATCGTTCTCATGTTCATAATGTTTACGTAACAAGTCAATAATATTGCGATGTTACGCAGGCAGAAAATATTATTAGGCCTAACGCCTAAGCCCTTCTAAAAGTTTTCATTCCGTCATTTCCATATTCCTAAAATTTACGTAACAAGTAATGTCAGTAATACTGCGCTATTACTTATGCACCATACATTGATTAATAGGCCGTAGGCCTAGAGCTTTTTAACACCTTTTCTTCGCCTATGCGATATTTGTAAAATTTACAAAAAAGTCAAGTTAATAGCTTGGCGAGTTAACTTAGGCATTCAATATTAACCATTAGGCCTTAGGCCTTGGGCCAATGAATTAATAATTAGTGCCTAAGTGCAATATGATTAACTTGAGTTCATGCAAAAACGTTATGAATATGACATCGTTAGAATGAAAACTGTTAAAAAACCTAGGCCTAGGGCCTATGAACTAATATTTAGCGCCTAAGTAAGAAGATTATTACCTTGTCTTGTTATGTAAACGTTATTAATATGACATCGGTAGAATGAAAACTGTCAAAAGAGCCTTGGCCTAGTAATTAATTATGAATGCCTAAGTAAACGCGCCCAAAACTATGTTCCGAAGCCATCCACATTATAGCTCCCCCCCCCTCACAGCCAATTGATATATGATGTTCGTTCCTAAGAACCTTCCAAAAACCAAGATTGGGTGAATGGATGAAATCCTCCCTGCTTTGTTATAATTAATCTGTGAATCATGAGGATGGATCGAGACCGCTGAAACTCAAACAATAATTGCCAATGTCCAAAATTAATGAATGATGGCTTGGTTAAAACTCAACAACTGTATTAGATATGTCTGATGGTGGAAAGTCAGCCCATCCGTCGAGTCGCTGTCTTTGGTTGCATATCAAAACGTCCATTACCTGGTGAAGAGTTCGGAATTCGCCAACGGTAATTTAGCGTCTCTCTACTAACGTTATTCCCTAAAACTTGAGAGAGAGTCTTTCTTCTCTGAGATAAGACCTATATCTCTCAGTGATCTTCTCCTTTCGAGCGGTAACAAAATGCAAGTCCGACCTTCGTCTTCGCTGCCTAGAAGAACGATCTCCTTCGGAATATCTGGAGATATCCGTGAGAGTCTCTGAATATGAGACCTATATCACAGACTCTAACTTCGAAAACATCTCGTGACTGTTCGGTACGAGACCGACATACATGGACCCCTACCGCCTGGGTCAGCTCGCACTCGACTTCTTTTGAGCTACGACTACGGGAGAACTTATTCCTCTCCTTACCGAAATCAGACTAACTAACATTTTCTCGGGCTTCTCTCTATCTCTCTCTATTTCGCCCCCGCCGCACGTACGTCACTTCCGCTTCCTTGCCTTGCTGGCGTCCCGCTCTCCCTCTCTGTGCTGACGCCTACGTCATGCGATGACCAGGAGTTTTTCTATCTTAGCGTTTAATGGACGAGCCCATCCTGTGTACGAACATATCGGACCCTCACCAGATAGCCGGCCCGTTTGATGTACCTCCGTTAGCGGCGCTGTTTTGGACAGACTTAACTTACTTTAAAGTACAATAATACATTAGACACAATACACTTTGCTACATACATACAATAACTAATGGTCAGCTTGTCAGACATCCTGACGTCTGCTCTTCGCTGAAAATGTCTGGCGGATGTTGTTAGCTTAATGGCTGATAGTTATCTTGCTTGGGAAAGGCATGTGCCTTTCTCCGAGCGTGTGAAACCCAGCCCTTCTTTGTATCACACAAATAATTTCAAAAAGTTCTAGAATCATCCATTTTCTTCTTTGTCCACTGGACCACGTTTTAAGTTTTGTTAATATTCATATACATGGATGTTCGCATCATAAGTTCATATATCACACATTGGTTTAATATTATATCGGCATTATGTTGCCATCATTAGTCCATTAATATATGAATTTCCTGATTATACAGGTATAATGTTTATCTGATTATCTCTCTCGCATAAATAATGCTTCAGCTCTTACATGAACTTTACGGATATCACATAGGCGAAGAAAAAAGTGTTTAAAAGGCCTTGACCTACGGTCTATTAATTAATGTTTGCTGCATAAGTAGAAGCCCATTTTGACATTACTTGTTATCTAAATTTTAGGAATATGGGAATGTGACGGAATGAAAACTTTTAGAAAGGCCTAGGTGTTAGACCTAATAATATTTTCTGCCTGAGTTGTACCGCGGTAATAATAATTTGAAATGTTACGTAAACGTTTTGAACATGAGCACGATGGAATAAAACATGCAGACCCCGGAATTTCCCCCACCCTGTCAGCTTGCTGATTGTAAGACCGTTTTTTTACTGTAAACTACGGTGAAATTTTTTTTACACTAAAAAACTTAGGAAAACCGCTAAAAACTGTGGTCACAGTTGAAATACTAACCCGGAAATTTCCCCCGCCCCATCCAGTTACTTGTAAGACCGTTTTTTACTAAAAAGGGCGTAAAAGTCGAAATGCCGACACCGGAAATTCCCCCACCCGGTCCAGCTAATTGTAAGACTGTTTTTACTTTGTATAAACGGCGGTAAAAGTTGAAATGACGACCACGGAAAATTCTCCCACATATTTGTGCTCGTTGAACGGATGCAACTTGTTTTAAAGGCATGAAAATGGTTACTGTGAGAGCTGGAACTTCACTGATGCACGACACATAATTAATGGAACATTACGCCTGTGTAATCAGGAAATCACACATGAAATGAACTAGTAAAAAATACATTAGGTTTTATAATGTAATACAAAAATTAATGTATGTTGTATGGGTGTACGACGAAAAACCTCCATATATGTATTTTTCTAATGGAACCTAGAATGTATTCCACAAAGACAAAGAACTTTCGAAAGTTCCAGAACATTTTGTAAAATATTTGAAGGCTACAAAGAAAGCCAGAAGTACTCACGCTCAGGAAAAGATACACCTTTCTCGAGTACGATAAAGATCGACCCATTAAGATAACGGCATCCGGCAAACTTTGTTTAACGAAGAACAGACGCCGAGAAGTCTGGCTGTCTACACATCAGCATTGTATGTGGGCAGGAAAATGAATTGCGTTCATATATGCTTGTATCTTTTGCGGTAGGTTAAGCCCGTCTAAGAAACGCCACCGATCAAACGATCCGGCTATCCAGTGGAAAGAATAAACGCCCGCCGAACGGATAGGCGCGTCGACGCCATCGAGGGGAAAAGGAGCCAACGCGCTGGCCACGAGGACCTCGCTTGCCAACAGGGAGAGTAGTAGTAGGCCCTCGGGCCCAGGAAGCGGCAGTAACGTACGTACAGTGAGGAAGCGAACGAAGACAGAGCGCCAAGCGAAAAGGGTAGTCTGTCGATTGTTCGCGGAACGAACGGAGAGGATCAGGAAGCTTCAGCTGACGCGACTCGAAGGTTTTTCGGGTTCGTGTGTACTCAGAGTAAAGGTACGAGATGGTCCAGTCATACCATATACGGTGATGGAACTATTATTTTCTAGGTTAAGGAAAATCGGCGGCACAGGTCTCAGGAAGACAGACTCTCGCGATTTCTCCCGTTAGCCGCAGAGCGTAACTTAGAAATTTGGTGAAACAGGTCCCCGAGACGGGAACTCTCACCGATTGCGTTGTTCTTCAGGTAGATAGGAAACCACGGAGAGATACAGGTTTTAGACATTATCGAGAAAGACTCTCTAGTTCACGAGTATCGGTAAATGATAGGCGCCAGTTTATAGGTTGGCCGATTACAAACTTTTCTCTTTCCACTGGAAGAAAGACATTTGATTTATCACTACGGAGAGCGTTTCTTTTTCTACGGACAAGCTTACCTGCAAAAGCCTCCCATATTATTCATTAAATGTTGTTACATTTCAATCAAATCTTTCAGCAATTACTTTGTAGTCATTGGTAGTTTTTATCTGTAGTTTTTCGGCAGTCTCAATCTATCCTCCTGGTTCACAGATATTCTTTATAGTAAAGTAGGAGGAGCGTCCGTTCACTCAATATTAATATTGGGGTAAGTTCATATGAACGAACCTGGTGCTTCTATTGGCTGTGAGGGAGTCCTATAACGTAGACGACTGCTAAACATAATTTAGGGCGTGGCCACATAATTAACTGGGTACGTTCGCCCCTACAGTTACCTCAGAAATCTCTCCCACAATTGATATTTTGTGTAAACTGCAATTTGTGCACGGTCCCTGACTGAAAAAGGTAGGGAACTTTTCCTAAGGGAAACTTTTTTCAATGTCGGGAACTTTTCCGAATGAGGGACAGTTTTCCTGAGTGGGAGTTTTCCTGTGGGGAAGTTTTCCTGTGAGAGACTTTTCCGTCCATCATTAGCAATATCATTGTTTCCACCACGCGAAACGCTGAAATTACATCAACACGTAGTGCAAAATGCATGTTTTTCATTTTTTTGAAGATTTTGCAATACACGAGAATTCCGCAGAACACGCATCACGGAATATTTTATAGTAATCAGCCCTCAATCCCCCTTTATATTGCTGCTCATAGCGAATCACTAATATTAAATTTATTGACACTTGAAAAAAAATGCAAGTAAAACTGATATAGTAAAACAATAACCGCTTAAAGAGATGCAATTTGCAGAAGAAAAATAGTACCCCAACATATTAATTGAATATACCAAGACATTTTTATGCACGTTAACGAGCGACGAACAAAGCACGGTTGGAAAGCGTAGAAAACTTAAGAAGCAGTGGCTCGAATGAACATTGGATTTACTTTTTTTTTTTTTTTTTTTTTTAACTTCCTCTTATAGTAACATTCTTTCTTTAGGTCAAATTTATTGCAAGAGAAGAAGTTACGAAAACCATGCCCCAACGCATTCTTAATTTCACAAAACTGGCAGCTTTTGCTTAATTTCGTCATGTTGGGTATCGATCTGGGCTTAAAAATTCCACAGATTTAAAATCCGTTTGAATTTTTTTTCTACGATAACTACGTTCTGAAATAGAATTTTGAACTGGGAGAAATAAAGACACGTGCTGGAATGCAAAACACACCCCACGCTGGCCTACTGAGAAGTTGCGACCCTGGGGACGAACAACGCATTGTCTGAAAAGGAGAGGAGGGGGGCATAGCGAGAGAGAAATAGAGAGAGATGAAGAGAACCAAGCCCAAGATTAAACAAGACCACTTAGTTGGTGCAGTCCAGTTTAAGCGCGGCGCAAGTTTTACTGTTTTAGTGTCTGAAACAACGCAAAACAATAAACCTAAACCGTGGAAAAACTGCTGCAAATGTTCCCACATAAACACGTGTAACTGAAAAGTTATTCGTAACTTACATCGGCGCTTTACTTTGAATGGATTAAGTTAAATAAAAAAAGTTCCGTAAATTTTACGGGTAAATCGTAAAACTTGGCAGGTATGTGCTATCATATTGTCGAAATTTAAGCATCAGGACCTGCTTTGAATTTGGGATATGGTGTACACCCGCCGAAATTTTAATTTCGTATATGCCGTGTGGCCCAACGCACGTTTGGGACATGATGTACACCCACGGGATTTGTCCACCCGCCGAATTTTTAATTTGCATGTAGTGTGACCCAACACACGTTTTGAAAAAGAATCCGACTTGTCTCAACTGGGGGGAGGGGGGTGGATCCCAAAATAAAGCAAATGCAATGCAAATCAAAAACAACACACCAGATCTCTACGGGAAATGGCAAATTCGTACCAGGGAGATTGCCCCCGCCCCGAGTCAGCGACGTTACGGGGTCATATACAAAATGCATACACCGCAATTGCGTTTCTTTCACAGATCTTGTCAAAGTGTGGAAGTTTTCCTAGTAGAACAAAACGAAATGTACGAGTTTTCCTAGGGATATAAATGCGTTTGTAAGATTATAACGACACAAGGTTTATGTAGAAGCTTTGCCACTCACTAAATCTTGAGTTATGGCTTTAATATTTCGCATGTCATGCAATAAAGGCTAATTTACAGGGACTCAACAAATCGATCTTTAGGTGTTGACAAGATACCCACGTTACGGGCCTTTTTCGGAGATTTTAAATTACAACCTTGATATTTCGTATTTGTAAACATTTAATAAAACATAATAAAAGTCACTGAACAGATTATTTCAATGGATCAGTTCTCAGCTCTTTACAAGGCGCCTAGGCAGCCGGCTTTTTTTAGATTTAAGTTACAACTTAGATATTTGTTATGCAACTTAGATATTTGTTATGCAACTTAGATATTTGTTATGCAACTTAGATATTTGTTATGCAACTTAGATATTCTTGTTAACAGTTTATAAAACTTAATAAAAAGCACTGAACAAATTATTTCGCGGTTCTTTACAAAGCACCTTGGCCGCGAGCCTTTTTAGAAGATTTCAAGTTACAACCTAGATATAGTTAGAGCTTTTAGAGCCCATGAAAAATATCATATATGTTAGTTTACCTTTAAAGGTTTAACACCCCCTTAATTCAAAATTTTCTTTCGTCTATTGATAGCGTTGTCTAATGTTTTAAGTTTGTGCTTCTTGAACCCATAAGAAAGGTGATATATATTAGTTTAGGTTTGGGGGTAACGCCCTTAAATTTCAACATTTCTAAAACAAAGTGCAATTTTTATAAGGTTCATAAATATTTATTTGATCAGTTTTCTTACACTAGATCGGAAACGTCCTCAGACGTTACGCATTATCTACAAATTATCCGTAGTGGGCATGTGTCCTGTGGGCTTTAGTCCGGACCTCACTCTTCTTATACTTCCCAGTTATGTCAATATGATTAACTTGATACGTAAATGTTATGAATATGACATCGGTAGAATAAATACTGTTTAAAAAGCCTAGGTCTTTAAACAGTAATAGTAAATGACGGAGAAATTTACTTCGTTATAATATATATATATATTAATTTTCCAGTAATATGTTTAAAGTCACTGAAAAATTGGCCTCCATATATAATACTGCAATAGCTTCCAAACAACTTTGATACTATTCTTTTCGTTTTCTTAAATTCAAGTACCTGGTTTACACACAAATTGTAGAATATATCAGAAGGAAGCCACACGTTTAATTTGCTATTTAACGAATGGGGAAACGATTAATGTGGTTATAATAATAATTCAAAATCTGCAAATTTCGGTATTTGTATGACAAAGGGCGATAACAATTTGAAAGTCGGGGCGATTGGCAACTAAGAAAACATTACATAAAACTTAAAAAAACGTAATAATAATAAATGAGAAAGTCTCCCCAAAAAGGTTTTGTTTTAATTTTTTTTTAACTGCAGGGCCTCGTAAGTGCGCTTCCTGGGCGACTGCACCGATCGTCCAGGCGGCCCTGAGAGTATGTATTAAGAAATAATCCTGAATCCAGGAGTTTCCGTATCACTGTAATGTGCTAAAAACCAAATAATACATTCGAACACCTTTTTGAGAAATTTCTGTGCTTTATACAACATTTGCACAGTGGATTTCCCATTTCATTCATTCAAAAACTTTTTTTAGCTAAATAATAAATAAAATATCATTTCCCACAGAGATAACATACTATTTTCTCAGTACATCTGGAAACGTAGCGCAGTCCACTGTATTTCTAAAAAAAAAAATAAAAAAATGCGTACTGCATACACGTTCAACATGTAACTAAAAAAATATCTTTGGAACACCTAAAGTTTATGTATAACTGATGAAATGGAATAGTAAGGAATATGTTTAACGAAGGTGTATCTTATCCACCCAGATGTGTTTTTGAAAACGAAAAAATCGTTTGTCAGGTATTTGTTAGTTGAGGGAAGCATGAGCGGGAGGATTCCTTTTGTCTTTCCTCCCATCACCCTTAGGGTCCTAAGGGGAAGGGTGCGGGGAGAAATACAGATAAACAAGAGATACGAACTCGTGGGTGAATCGGTTTCACAGCGTTGACAGTTGTAATCAGCTTACCTTTGCTCAGAGTATAGTTTCGCGGAAGAAAGAAAAGTTCTTTTCTTCCCCATCAGTAGACTGATATTACCAGTAAAGCCCCCCCCCTTCCCCACAGGATTCTGACGGGTATATTGGATTGTAGAAAAAGTAACACCACACATTTTCTTAATCGCAGTCGAAGGTTTTGCTCCCTGGGTTTTGCTACTGGTAATTTTAGTTCCAATGCTGAAAATTCTCGGGTACGGAGAACTGGCCCCCGGAGAAGTGGCCACCGGAGAACTGGAAACATTGCAAATTCAGTGCCATAAAATTGTTCTGCATAGACAAATTTCGTGTGGCTATATTCTCCACTACTTGAGCAACTATTGTTCATAATTTTTTTTTTTTTAATATTTCATTTTCAGCTAGAAATTTAGACATTTCCATGATTTTCGGGGTTAAGACTAAGCGGAGAACTGGCCACAAAAAATTTTAAGGGGCCGTACAAAAATTGTGTTCTGGGCTGCTCTGTCTCCCCGAGATTGGTTATCTGACACACATAAAATGTTCGTAACTTCGTATTTTTTTATTTACGATATTTTTCTATAAACTATAACTACACAAATTCTCTGCGAGTATGAGTAAACCCAGGAAACTTGTCGGGTGGGGAGGGGGGGGGTTAAAACCTAAAATACGAAGTATAAAGAATTTCTGGTCCGATCGGGAGATTTTCAGACATTACAAGCTACAAGTCATCGAATTGCCTGCCTGAGGGCGTCTGCTGCCTCAGGAAAGTAGTGTGTGTGTGTGGGGGGGATACCAAAAGTGCAGCCCCGGTGGCGCAGTGGTCTAAGGCGTTGGCCTCTGATCATTCGTCCGTAAGGGGTCCGGGTTCGAATCCCGGTCAGGCATGGATGTTGTGTTTGTCTTACGGCACTGGCTCTCTCCCTTCCCTGGAACCAGTGACTCTAAATTAGGGACGGGCGACTGCTTATAGCCCATTGAGTTGCTCACGGTGGTCGTTAAACCTCCAATCAAAAAAAAGATACCAAAAGCGTAAAATATCAAAAATTTCTCATTTCTCTTCCGATCGGGAGATCTTCAGCATTTACAAGCTGCAACTCGACAAATTTTCTCAGCGCATGTGCACTCTCTGGAAACCTGTCGGCGTTGGAGGGGGGGGGGTATCAAAAGTGTAAAATATCAAAAATTTCTAGTCCCATCGGGAGATTTTTGGCATTTACAAGCTACAACTCGACACATTATTTGAAGGCATGTGCCTACTCAGCAATCCTGTGTATGTGAGGGGGAGGGGGGATAACAAAAGTGTAAAATATGAAGACTTTCTGGTCCGATCGGAAGATTTTCAGTATTTACAAGCTGCAGCTCGACAAATTTTCTGTTCTGAGCGCATGTGCCTACGTAGAAAACCTGTCCGGGGGGAGGGGGTTAATTTCAAAAGTATAAAATATGAAGATTTTCTCGTCCGATCGGCAGATTTTTTGGCATTTACAACTCGACAAATTATTTGAGGGTATGTGCCTACTCAGCAAACCTGTGTGTGTGTGTGTGGGGGGGGGGGGGGGCATGCCAAAAGTGTAAAATAGGAAGATTCTCTCGTCCGATCGGGAGATTTTCAGCATTTAGCAGCTACAACTCGACACATTATCTGAAGGCATGTGCCCACTAATTAAACCTGTCCGGGGGGGGGGGATACCAAAACTGTAAAGTGTAAAATATGAAGAATCTCTCGTCCGATCGGGAGATACTCAGCATTTAGCAGCTACAACTCGACTCATTATCTGAAGGCATGTGCCTGCTCAGGAATCCTGTCGGGGGGGGGGGAGGTTGTAGCTTGTAAATGCTAAAAATCTTCGGATCGGACGAGAAATTCTTCATATCTTGCACTTTTGGTACTAACCCCCCCCCCCCCCCGACGGTTTTGCAGAGTAGGCACTTGCCTTCAGATAATGTGTCGAGTTGTACGCAGCTTTTCAATGCGGAAAATCTCCGGATCGGACGAGAAATTTTTCATATATTACAGTTTTGGTAATTCCACCCCACCACCCCGACAGTATGCTGAGTAGGCACATGCCGTCAGAAAATTTGCCGAGTTGTAGCTTATAAATGCTGAAAATCTTCCGATCGGACGAGAAATTTTTCATATGTTACACTTTTGGTATTACCCCCCCTCCACCACCACCACCACACACACACACACACAGGTTTCCAGAGTAGGCACATACACTCAGATAATGTGTCGAGTTGTAGCTTGTAAATGCTGAAAATCTTTTGATCGGTCGAGAAATGCTTTATATTTTATACTTTTGGTACACCCCCCCCTCGAAAAGTTTCCTGAGTCAGCACATGCGCTCAGATAATTCGAAAGACTTGTAGTTTGAAAACCCTGAAATCTTCTGTTGAAATGTAGATCATGAATTTTTTTATATAAAAAATTATTAATTATCGCAATTAAGAAAAGACGAAATTACGGAAACTTTATATGACTCAGATAACCAACCTCTGGGTGTCGTGGGCATGAAGCGGTCAAAAACGCAATTTTTATACGACCCCTAAAAATTTTTGTGGTCAGTTCTCCGAGTGGTCAGTTCTCCGGTGGCCACTTCTCCGGTGGCCACTTCTCCTACACCCGAAAATTCTGTGTCCTTGATGAGGACATCCGGTTTCCCCATAGTTTTTCCGAGTCCTGACTTTCCGGTCGTTCATTTAGTTCAGAGACTCCACATCCTCAGCAATGGAAAAATTCTTTAACATACGCGGGGAATTAAAGTAGCTTTACATGGCTACATCCAGTGGGGCACCCAGGAATTCTTGTTGGAGGGGCTATCATCATCATCATCATCATCATCATTGTCAACCATTATCAATCCACTGCTGGACAAAGGTCTCCCCAAGTTTCCTCCACAACGGTCTGTCTTGTGCCAGTCTCCTCCATGTTACTCCCGCATACTTTCTAATTTCATCCACCCATCTTCCATGTGGTCTTCTTCTGGGTCTTTTCCTGTTCCTTGGAATCCAATCTGGAAATTTCGGCTGTCCATCGATGGTCTGTCCTTCTGGCAGTATGTCCAGCCCATTGCCATTTCAGGGATTTAACTCATATCATGATGTCTTCCACTCTTGTCATTTTTCGGATCCACGAGTTCCTCTTCTTATCTCTCCTGGTTACACCAAGCATGCACCTCTCCAGGCTGCTTTAAGTTGTCTACAGCCTTTGTATGTCTCTTTTAGTTAAGGTCCACGTCTCTGCCCCATACGTAAGCACTGGAAGGATGCATTGATCAAACACTTTTCTTTTAGGACATAATGGCATATTGCTCTTCAAAATTATGCTGTTTCTTCCAAAAGCTCTCCAGGCAAGTTTTGTACGCCGATTAATTTCTTCATCAATGGGACCCTCATTTGATATCTGCTGTCCAAGATAAATGTACGTGTCTGTTATCTCCAGCTTTTCTCCATCAATCGATAAATCTTCATTTCTTGTAAAAGCATTGAACATCACTTTTGTCTTCTGAAAGTTCATTTTTAATCCCACTTCTTTACTCTTGTCAGCAAGTTCCTGGATCATACTCTGCAGCTCTGATGGGGTAGTTGCAAAAATGACTATGTCATTAGCAAAACGAAGGTGGGTTAGATAATCTCGATTAATCTTTATCCCTTTGTTTTCCCAGTTCAGTGATTGAAAGACATTTTCCAATGTGACATTAAAGAGCTTCGGAGATATGGTGTCACCTTGTCTCACTCCTTTTCCAATTTTTATGTGTGTTGTATTTTCAAACAGCCGAATCTTTGCACTTGCATTTTCATAGATGTTATTAATAATATTAATGTATGCATCTTCAATACCGCAGGATTTCAGAGCCATTGCAACTGCTGATGGTTTCACCGAATCAAAGGCTTTTTCATAATCGATAAAAGCCATGCACAATGGAAGTTCATATTCCCCTCGCTCTTTCAATTAGTTCTCTCAGCACATGGATATGATCTATTGTGCTGTAGCCACTCCTGAATCCAGCTTGTTCTCTCGGTTGAGCCATGTCCAGTGTCACTTTTAAGCGGTGTGAAAGAACTTTAGTGAAGATTTTATAAACCACTGATAGGAGGCTGATAGGTCTGTAGTTCCTGAGATCCTCAATGTCACCTTTTTTATGTAGCAGGATCATTGTAGCGGTGTTCCAATCCTCAGGAATCTTTCCTTCATTAAGGCATCGAGTGAAAATTTGGACGAGTACTGTTTCGATTTCTCCACTTGCTTCTTGTATGATGTCTACAGTAATTCCATCTTCTCCTGGAGCTTTTCCCCGCTTCATGTTCTTGATTGCATGTGCAACTTCTGCTGGGAGGACTGGAAAAACTCTGGTACTGGTACCTTTCATGATGTCTGGAGTACATGTATCGGAGGGGCTATATATACGTATATATAGTATACGCACACAATGTGTGTACACACATTTATATATATATATATAGTGTACGTCTATTGTTTATATACGGTTATAACGTACGTCGCTCCTTATCTCTTTGGGGCTTTGGGAAGAAGACATCATGTAATAGAAGACACTATGTAATTTTTTGAACATGTAAAATAATGTTTAATTTGTGACGTACGTCGCTCTTAATCTCCTTGTGGCTTTGGAAAGAAGACACCATGTAATGGAAAACATTATGTCAGACACTATGTAATTTTTTGAACTAGTAAAATAATATTTTTGAATGTTTAATTTGTGACGTACGTCGCTCATAATCTCCTTGGAGGGCGTTTAAGCCCCCAAAGCCCCCTCCGTGAGTGCGCTAATGGCTACATCTATATCAAATACAGAGTTTATGAACACCACATGTTTCGTAAGTGAACACAAGCGAACCGACGGATGCAATGTTTATATTCTAACGAATCCTGAAATTTCAGGTGATTCTATCAAAATCGTGAAACAATGGCAACTCCTCAAACAACAAAAAAATTGCAACCGAAAACTTTCGAGAAGAAATAAATGTGCGCGCCATCGATTCAGAGGATAACCTGATTTTAATTTATTCGGCTGTTGCGCATGGCTTTCAGTATAACGACATTGCAGACCCCAAGAAAGAATAACCGACCCCGGAAATTTCTTCCACCCCATCCTGCTACTTGTAATATCGTTTTTTTGCTACAAACTACAGTAGAATAAAAGTCGAAGTGCCGTCCCCGAAAATGTCTCCCACATTTTTCTACTACTTACAAAGCATCTGTAGATTGCAGTGAATACGGAATTACCAAAACCGGAATTTTCCCCTACCCCATCAGCCTACTAATTGTAAGATCGTTTTTCACTGAAAACCGCGATACTAGTCGAAATACTAATCCGGAAATTTCCCCCACCCCATCTTGCTAACATAAACTACAGTAAAAGTGGTAAACATATGTAGGTTGCATTAGAAAATAAGGAAAAAGCCGACCCCAAAAATTTCTACACGTCCGATATTTTGTGTCAAAGGCAATTTGTGTACGGTCCCTGACTGAAAGAGGTGGGGGACTCTTCCATCCATCCATATGAATGGATGGGGAGCTAACAGTTCGTCTTTTTCTTATTACACCACGAAGAATGCCGAGTAGTTCACTACTCGGAATGCTTTCACGTAAACTGAACAATTTGCTTTACTTTTTGTAAAAAAAAAACTTACACATGTATGTTTCCTTTTCGCTTTTCCTCTAAATAGCCAAATCTCTAAGAAAGGGATATTTAATTCATTATGCTAAAAACCAATAAAAATTGAAACTAAAACCTTATCAGTGCAAAAATGAAAAATATCAGTATTAAAGTGATTGGGGGAGAGAGGCACATAGGTACTGCAAGTTCTCACGATGTGGTTTTGGACGTTTGGCGAAAAAATTCTATATGGAGAGAGAGAGAGAGAGAGAGAGAGAGAGAGAGAGAGAGAGAGAGAGAGAGAGAGAGAGAGAGAGAGTTTTGTACCGATAAACTCTTACACTTTCTCATATAAGGGATTTTTTGTTGTATTTGTTGTTGTTGTTGAGAGTTTAACAACCACCGAGAGCAACTCAACTTAGTGGGCTATAAGCAATCGTCTGTCCCTAATTTAATGCCACTGGTTCCATGGAAGGGAGCGAGCCAGTTCCGTAAAACCGGGGGGGGGGGCTTCACCAAATTGGGGGGGTCACGCTTCTTCTATTCTCAAAATAACAATAAAAAAAAGGCAAAAGATAAACTACGTCAACGTCGTATGATATTTTAAAACACAATTGTAATTGTTCATTAGTAAATGCACAAGGAAACAGAAATATTCTTTTATTTAAAAATAAAATTGAGCCTGTGATTTTATAGAAATATCCAGAAATGCTTTATTTCCAAATATTTATAAAAAAAAAAAAAAAGTGAGAAATTAGTAAAGGTTACTCCTACAAAGAACGAGAAACACAAAAAATAAATTGAGAAAATAAAAGGCGCAAGAGGTTATCCGTTTCTGTATTTTTATTTATTTTATTTATGAAATAATTGTTTTAAATCCCTTATTTCCCACACATCGTGAGAACATATCAAACACAATACGGGGATGGCAATCAAGTTTCCTATCAAATGAGCAATACTGAATATGTACAAAAAGTTTTTACTTATTTTGCTACTTATTATTTTCTTGGAAATAAAGCTTTGGCTTCCTCATAAATGGAGCTTGGTCTACTTTACCTTGAGAACCAAGCGATTATTTAGTTGAACAGAATGAAAGACACTAGGTGGGCACTTCTCTTCCAGTAAAATTATTGAGGGCAAGATTCGCCTTGCGCCTCCGTAGTCGGCGCTTCTGCATAAGACAAACACAACATCCATGACTCACTGGGATTCGAATCCCGGACCTACTTGGACGATTGGTCATATGCCTGCACCACCAGCACGGAAGGGGGGGGCACTGTAGTTTTAAGGAAATGTACTAAGTCATGGCAATTTATTTCTTCAAATTAAAGTACATTTCTCGCTTGTCTTACATAGAAAGTTTTCTCGAAATTTGTTTTGAGTCCCCAATCCAATTCTCCATCATATAGGCCAACAAACGGCAATCTTTATACCCCCCCCTTGAACATTCAAAGTTTTCCTCGGAGGAACAGCAATTGGTGCCCCGCCCCTGTAATGAAAAACATGTGGCAATTTTCCTGTGTGGAAGTTTTTTTCCAAGTTACTGAAAAACGTGTCGCAATTTTTATGTGTGGCGGTTTTCCGGCAACCAACGATAATATTCGGCAAAAATTATTTTGCAGTGGAGCCGTTGCCAATGGCTCCACTGCAAAATAATATATGGCAATATAAATAATATATGGCAAAATAATAAATGGCAATATGTTGCATACAGGTGCACGAAAAAGTCCCCCACATGGGAAAATTCCCCCACATGAATCTCCCCCACCTTTTTGAGTCAGGTATAGCGCACAAAATTGCGTTTTTACTCAAAACCTCGAATGTGGGGGAGATTTCTGGGCTTGCTTGTGATTTCCATTTTCACGCTGCTTAAAACAAATATGTGGAGGGTGAATTGCCGGGATCGGCATTTCCATTTTTTCCCGCAACTTTCAGATGTTTTATAAGATATCCGGTAAACCGGCTCAAACAAGAAAAGCTTCACATATTCTTCAGCAACTTGGAAAAATGCCACACATTGGAACACTGTTACCCAGGAAAACTGCCCCATAGTTTTCACTAAGGGGCCGTCGTACACAAATGCGGTTCACTGGCTAAACTGACACACACAGGAAAACCGCCACACATCTTTCAGCAACGTGGAAAACTGCGCATGCCGCTGCCCGGTGGCGCGGATGGTCTCAAAGGCGTTGGCCTCTGATCATTCGTCCGAAAGGGTCCGGGTTCGAATCCCGGTGAGGCATGGATGTTGTGTTTGTCTTACGGCACTGGCTCTCTCCCTTCCCTGGAACCAGTGACCCTAAATTAGGGACGGGCGACTGCTTATAGCCCATTGAGTTGCTCACGGTGGTCGTTAAACCTCCAAAAAAAAAAAAAAAAAAAAAAAAAAAAAAAAAGAAAACTGCCACACATTGACAAAGTGTCACACAGGAAAATTGCCACATGTTTTTTACTGAAGGTGATGGCCACAAATTGTTGTTCCCTTGGGGAACACTTTGAATAATGTGTGTCGGCATATTTTCAGTCAGGCAGTTTTCCAAGTTTTCCGAATTATGTGTGGCAGTTTTCCAAGCGGCCTCACGACGGAAAGGAGCTCTCTTGTTTTTTTGTCTGAATTTTCATGCCGACTCACAACTGGCCATAAAAAGTTCGGGGAAGGGGGGGGGGGTATAAAGATTGCTATTTCTTGGACTATATTGAGAAATTGAATTGGGAACTCTATAATATGTAAGCCAAACGAGAACTGTACTTTAATTTGACGAAATAAATTGCCGGACTCCGTACATTTCTTTAAACTACGGTGTGCAGTGTTCGGCGGAACTACAGCACGACTCACGCTGTGTTCAGAAAAGGACGATAAGGTGGGATTTTTAAAAACGTTGAATTTTTACTTAGGCGTTAAGTATTTACATAACATGTCCCAGCTTGTAATATTTTTTGTAACTTAATTAATTCATAGGCCCTACACCTTGGCCTTTTTTAACAGCTTTTAATACGCCGACTTCATATTCATAACGTTTACGTATCAAATCAAGTTAATATGCGCTTTTACTGAGGCACTAAATATTAATTCACAGGACCTATGCCTAGGCTCTTTTAACAGTTTTA